>CM076416.1:24021957-24477016 GCA_038363315.1 Mugilogobius chulae
TCTGTACATAAACATAGTCATACTTATACCTCATATTTATTACTGGTTATTTATTCTGTTCATCTGCTGCAGCTGTACATAATCATAGTCATATATTGTACATAATAGTATATACTATAAACTGATGCCACTTTATCTATTTATCCTGTCGTATCCTGCACTGTGCCATAGCAAACATTAATTGTAAATAAGAGTCTTTTAACTATTGTATCTTTATACATATTTTAAGTCTATTTTATTTCTATTATCTTGTTTGATTGCATGTTTCTATTTTCCCTGCTGCTCTTAAAATGTGCGTTGCAACACCGGAATGTCCCCATTGTGGGACAAATAAAGGATATCTTATCTTGTGGGAGGGGCTTTGGACTATAAAAAGGAGCCTGCTTCCATCCCTCAAATCAAACTTTATTCATAAAGTGCTTTACATATCAAAAATCTAACACAAAGTGCTTTACAGCGCATTAAAAACAGTGCCCATCAACACACCTAAAAAAAAATACCGCCACCCTTCCTCCATGCTAAAATGCAGTTGGTTTCCAAAATATGTTACTAGACTGGGTAGAGATGAACCAAATGAGAAAGCACTATCAGAGCACCAGGAGCAGAGATCTCTGCAGTCACAGGACAGTAGTGTGTGCTGGAGCTAGACTCTCCCAGGCTCAGACAGCACCGTACTCTGGAGTACTGGACTGCTTCGTGTACCATGTGAAAGGCTCTCATACTTTTGAAATCCCATGGTGACTGCATTGGAGCTTGATCAGAGCTTGACCGAATGCAGTCGTAGCTAGGGCTGTGTAATTCATTGAATTTCAACTTCAATTATCGTGAAATACAGTAGCATCTGAATGACTGATTTTGCTTTAAATAAAAGGAATACAATGGTGTTTTTTAGGGCTGTACTCAATGTATTGATACGGGGATATATCGTGACAAGCTCATTGCCAATACGCGTATCGTTACAGGAAGGTGTATCGGGATACGTATCAGCATACTTAAATTTATATAATTTACACTTATAAACCTGGAATGGCTGAAACTATTTAGCTGAACAATAGCTTATTTGTAAAACACTTGTGTCTACCATAAAGAGTAGTTTGAAAATACAATTCCTTTGCATTTGACACTTGATCCGTGACATATTGAGGAAATTATATCAGCATATACGTGTATCAGGATACGTATCGTATCGTGACCTCTGTATCGGGATACGTATCGTATCGGAAGGCTCTTGGCAATACCCAGCCCTTTATATTTAACATTTCCAGGTGCTTCAGACACTGAACAAAATGGAATTTTTTAAGAAAAAGTGGAACGATTTTTTTCAAATAATTGAGATTTCAAATATTCTTTAAATTGTGATTATTATTTTCATCATAATTAAGCAGCCCTAGTCTTATAGCCTGGGGTCATACTCCTACGTTTTTACAAACGCATGAGAGCCATTTCTCTCACATCTTCACAAACGTCTCTAAATCCGTTAGTGAGCACTTCTCCTTTGCCGAGATAATCCATCCCACCTCCTAAACATAATTGAGAATCCAGGCCAAACAGTCGCATGTATTTGCTGACTGATGACGTCCTCCGAGGCCTGAGCGTGGGGTTATGTGAGCTCCCTGCAGTCCTCTCTGATGCAGATGTCCACAGCAGACTCCCAAACGCCTCCTCTCTCTGTCTCCACACTGGTATTTACTTTACACACCTCATCTTCAGCCGCCTCCTCCATCTGCTCACGGCATTAAACCCAATTTCTGTTGTTCTATGTAATGTGTAGTGTAGATTTATGGAGGTAGTAATGCTTTTAAGAGATTACAACTTCCTGTAAGTAAAAGCGCAGGCCTATAGTCGGACATTGTGGGAACAGGCTGTAAGTGAATCAAAGAGCGCGCAGGGGCTAATGGTTTCTCCTCTTGTCATCCTCCGCGCTTGCTAACTGACAGAAGCATTACTTTGAATGTGAAACTATAGCGCAGTTAGATATGTGCTGCAAGAACCAGTTGGATTCAAGTATATGTGAGGATTGATTTAGTAGTGTCGGTCCAAAATTGTTCAAACTTTGACAAGTTGTTTTGTAATAGTTTGCTCAGGCCTGGATTGCCTGAGAAGATGTGTCTGCTCACAATCACACCTGATGGGAGTCACAATCAACATCTGAGAAAATTGCTTGGTTAGCCACAAAATGTTTGCTAAAAATATTAACAGAATCCAGCAGATTTAGTTTTGTATTGGTCTGTAGCTAATGCTGCTTTCACAACTCATCGCCAAAAGGTCTTTCACACCAACACAACCCTAAGTCACCATCGGTAGGTTGGTGTGACATCTGTTCAAGTCTCTTTGGGGACAAGAACACTTACACAAACACGATCCAAACGGCAATCAGTCGCCGAACAAAGGGCATGTGCGTAACGTAAGGCTTGACAAAAATTATGAAATGTTATTTGTACGCGAGTAGTTGTCAAACTGTGATGGAGAATAGAAGTTGTTTAAGTCATGCTCTGGACCTCAAAAGCTGTGTTTGGTAGCAATAAGAAAGCAGACAAATGACAGATTGGGCTCAATTTCTATTTCCTGTCACAGTCCTTTGTTCTGCGGGTGCTTTAACTCTTCTCAGTCTTCATTTTCTTCTGTCTAAATAAGCATTCTCCTTCGGACTTACGTTTTGTTAGAATTCGTGCAAATAACAACAATCCATGCCCAGTTAAAACTTTTTTTTTTGCACAAAGTTTCTGTGCATATGCCTGTTTTTCCAGAGCACTGATTTGCTGTTTTTGCAGTAGCCACTGGTCAATCGTATGCAGATTCTGCAAGAAAATTTTCAAAGACCTGTTCCACGCTCCTCTTAACCCTGACAGTCTCGTTTACACCAAACACACAAGAACTGTCTGTCGTCAAAAGTTGCCAAACCATTTAAGATGGGCGACTTTCGGCTTGGCCACCCCCACCTAACCGCTGGCCACCCCTCTGGCCACCCCAAGTGTCTTTGTTTTCATGTAAAATCCTTAACTGGTATAGGCACTTTCTAAGTCACTTTAAGTGTCTTTGTATTCATGCAGCACCTTAACTTTTAAGCACTTTAAATTTTATGCTTTGGCTTGCATTCATGTAAGCAGTTTTGTTTAGTTTTCTTGTAGAAGATTCTACAAACGAAATATCCACAAAATAAATTATTATTATACAAAGAGCCAAAGTGTGTGATGCCCTTTAGCAATACACCGGGGCGCCAAATTTTTTGTGCCACCCTTGTGGCCCCTGCCTAGCCACCCCACAGAAAAATTTCTTGATCTGCCACTGCCTTAAAGCTGTGAAAAAAGCTTTACACATTGTGGTGAACTCAGAATGCATTGGGTAAGTGAGCAAAACATCAAGTAGGAAGTTTAAAATTGTTTCTGTTTTCTTTACATTTCTAAATAAGTAAAATTTCATGTATAGCACCTTTAAGTAATCACTATCAAGTTGGCTAAAGTACAATGAAATTGTAAGTATTTTTGAGAGCCCTCTGGTGGCTTCTATGCAGCCTTTGAGTCTCCGTTTAGCTTACATTCAGCCCTGGTCTCTGCTGACATATTTTTTCTTCATTCTTACTGGATCCTGTTGCACAATTGAATGGAAAGTCTAAACCGCACCGTGTATGCCAGTCCTTCGCTAATGACATCTACACAAGGTTGTCCCTGGCACCGGTTTGGACGGATCAACGCTGATGTACCCAGCCTGGCACGTCCACACGCCGCGTCCTAGCTGGCACCGGCACCGGACAGCCTGCTCTTCACATCAGACATCTCTAATAAACCGCTGAAACTTCATGTCCAATGTGAGGATGTACTCTGGTTAACAAAGTGGATAAGGCTGTGTTTTTGTACAGGCTCATTGTCGCAAGAAAAGCAGAAAATGAAAGAACATTTGGATTTGAGTACAGATTGATACGTTTAGATTTGAGTTACCAAAACGTATTTAAAGGTGCACTCCACTTGTTAGAGGGCCAGTACTTTGTCTGAATTGTTTGATTAGCCATTAGGTCAAGTTAGTTTTAGGTCAGTTTTGTGGAAGGGGCAAAACAAATGTGTATTTAGTGTAGTATCTTAAATCACAGGAGAGTAAAAAACACACGTCTGTCTTGTCGCTAAAGGTACAAAACATTTTTTAGGTCCTCAAAGCCAACTGCACCCCAGAGGAGTTTAATATCTTTTGTGATTTTTAGACACGCAAAAAAAGAAGAGGCCACAGACATAAGGACATTTACAAAGATTATTTGTCACACAGAAGAATACATTTATTTACAGCTGATGGGGCAATGTTTCTTTTTTATTTGATATTTAAAAAGCCTCTGTCACAAGGCAGAGGCACCATATGCTTCTGTTGTAAAGGTCTTCACACTCGTGCAGCAGGTGAACCTCACCATGATGCTCCTGACAAATAGTCCTAACAGAGTCACAGTGATGCACAGACAGAAGGAGAGAAACCACAACAAATCTCTTATAGAAATCCTTCCACTGGCCTTACTTTGGTTATAGTTTTATTTTTCTATGCCTCATTTAAATCAACAGGATAAACTGTGTGTAAAAATGAGTTGTTATCACAATACGAAAATTTCTAAATCGATTTCAGTACTGACTCTGACGAAAATTTCTGTCATTGCGTGGCCAACTGTAGTCTGCCAAGGACGTCATTGGCTTTTTATTTTCTGCAGCGATGTTGGGCTCTCTGTTGTCTCATGTGCTGACTTTGCCTACAGTCAAATCTATGATGTAGTGTCACAGATTCACCAGCAGATGGGGTAAAAGTGTTGCCCGGAAAATGCAGACGATATATTAAAAATATATCATCTGGCCAACGTGTCCCTCTTACGGATTTCTGTAGCCGTGATTCACAGATGAATTAGCCAATCAGAGACACGCATGTAAAAACCAACATGGCTGCTCCCGACGAAAAAAAATACATGAAAAAAATATCACGTGGAACTGAAAAACATCGCGCATTTCTGCAGAATCAATGAGCAATTTTAATGTGAGGTAAGTGAAGTTAGATTTTGGTCTAAATGACAGACGACCAAAACGCAGGTGGAGGGCGTGGTGACCAGACCCACTCTTTACAGTTTGCTGAAGTGTGGGTTCTGGATCCCAGGCAAGAAAAAGTGTTAGCACAAGGACTCCGAGGTCGTCATACCCGGGAATACATGTACTCTTTGTTTTCATTTACACAGCGCAATCGGCTCTGTTTCACGTGATCAGCTGCTTCTGGAGGCCGTCTTTCTTTTCAAATGAATTACAGACAAAACATCTAAGGCCACAAGTCTTCTAAAACAGGGAATTAAGACAATCAAGTCAGCGTCCGAACCTTGAGTCCCCATTTCTGGGTTTAGATTAGTTTTTGTGTTTTACAATGGATTAAATGTCAATTATCAATTTGCATATTTCATAGATTCTTCCTAAATAAAAAGAAAAAAAACACAACACAACACAATAGGTTTCCTTTAAGTACTGATACTAAAAATTATTATAGTCCTATTATGAACCAAAGAACAATAATTTTGAAACCATTAGTAAGTAACTACATGTCAGTTCTAGTGTGAACATTGGCTGGGTTTATAAAGAAATCTTATGGTTGATTCTGTTTGTTTTTGTATCACCGTTATCAAATTTTTCTTGCAGTGAAAACTAAAAGTTTGTGAGCCTTGTTGCGATTTGGTTTGCCACAGCTGGAGGTCAAACAAAAGATATCAGTATTTAATAATAGTCATAAACACATAAATAATCCCCAAATGATGCCATTATAGAAGCAAAATTGAGTTTTCAACCTTTAGGAAAAAAATTGTTAAAATGTATTCTGTGATAAAGTGATACTGTTGACAACCCTAAACCTGAGTAGCTTTTATTTACTGATGTCAGGAATACCAAAGTCACATAAAAAAGGTCAATACCAGTGAAAACAAGCTTTGCGTAACTCCGACTACCCGAGATGTTCAGTTTGTGCGGCGTGACTGATTTGTTTATCGACTTGCTTTCCATGAAGAACAGCCACTGGAATGATCTGTTGGCACTTTTGACTCGTCCATGCTTTTCTCATCTCCACACTGTCATTCACCCTGTCCTGATTAAAAGCGCTGCCGTCAGTCTAAACACAACCTCCTTAAGCTTGTGTACGGCGAGCGTAGGAAAACAGATGTGTTAGAAGTGACTGGTCTATTGTCTGTTTACATCAGGAGTGGAAAGAGAAGGCAGGGCAGTGACAGGAACGCTGGATTAATGCCATCAAAGCACCTTCTGTGTAGATATTTACTCATAAACAGGCTGTCCCCAGGGCTCTTCAAAATAATAAAGGTTGACAAAATAAATTGTCCTAAAACTTGTCTTGATAAGTATTAAAAAGTCAATTTTGTAGAAACCTATTCACCTTAATTCGCCCCACCCACTATTGTTGGCAACGCACTTCCGGCAGAAGGGAGCTAACGTGTTAGCTTGTCTGGTTTGCTGGCATGGATCAATTATAAAATCTTGATATGGTATTGCTAGTTTAGCTGTTGCAAATCAGCCGCAGTAGTCGCTCCATTGGAACTGTGGAGAAAATCCCTCTACAGGCTAGACAGCAGTTTTTCCATATAACTCCATGCAAACACAAACTGTTCAGCACAAAAAAAACATCCACAGCAAGGCTAATCCATTTGGCCAAATCAGACCCTCCAACCAACTCAATCTGGCTCATGACCAACCTTCCAAACATTAGAAAATATAGTCTTTATGTTCTTATTTACTGCTTTGATTCAGACTTAGTCTTGGTATCAAGTCTCATTCTAGCTCTACATCCGTATCCAAATGTCTTTTGTATTTTATGTTTCCCCAAAAATCAAACTGCACTTTTTTCACATTGCTAAAAGATACTTAATATTAGGAATATTTTGTGCAAATCCAAAAAAAAAGAGAAAAGCTTTTCTTTTTGCACCTTTGGCCCACACCAAAATAATCTGACCCTTGGGAAAATAAAGTTGAATAGCCTTGATCTACAGCTTTAAGAACAATTGGAACTTAGTGATTCTTATCTTTTTTCACATCAGAAGTCTTTATGTGATATTTTTTAAGCTTTAGCTCTGGCTATTGCTGCTTACTCTATAAATCCAGTCCGGCCTCCCTCCTCCCTCAGGCTTTCGGCTCTGTTCGGCTCCACTTGACTCACGCTCGTCCTGCTCATCGAGCAAAGACTCAAAGTGAAAAAACAATTGTCCAAAAGCCTGTGGAGTGCCTAGCAAAAAGCTAAAGCTAACGCCTTATATGGCAGCAAATGCTAGTGAGCAAAAACCATTGACGTAAAGCACTCGCAGAAGCTTACTTGCAGGGTAATCTTAACACTGTATAATGATATCGAAGGTTTTGCCGATACCAGCATAGGAACAACCTTTTTTTTTTTTTGGGCTAATGTAACTTAGGCTAAACGCAGCTAAAACAATAGCAACGATAGCGGGCGGGGCAAAAAAGGTGAATACAAAAGCATTGCATTTAAGCAATAGGAATGTTCGTCAAGCTAACATGTGACGTCAAAATATAAGCTGATTGGTTGGCAGAACCCATTGTTTTTTCTTTCGGGGCCTAATTGTTGAAATTCAAAGCTTACTTCTTGATGTAGACTTTCTAGGAACATGGGTGAAGCTCTTTGGATTGCTCTTGTCAAACCTGTTACCACAACAACTCACACAGCAAGATACAATCATTAGCTTTTATTGTCAGTACGTTTTAGATGTTTTGCCAGTGACATGATAACCATGTGACAACACGACAAACATCCCTATATTCATTTTAACTCTCTTCCAAATGAGTCTGTTATTGATCAAAAGATTGAGAATTTCAAATCCAGTCACGTCAAAATTTCAACTATTAGTTTGTGTTTTTTGAACGGAGAGCCTCACAGACAATCCTCTGTCAGTAGAAACACATGGTCTGGAGCAGAAGGGAGGAAGAACTGTGATTGTTTTGTGTGTTCAACGGCAGAGATTATAAGTCCGTACAGTTTATGTTGATGAAATCATTACTAAACAGATGGAAAAGAGAAAACAGATGGACGTGACTGGTGTATTGTGTGTTTACATGAGCAGTGGAAAGCGGAGGCAGGGCAGTGACACGCGCTGGGCTGGATTAGTGCGATCACAGCAGACAGCACACATGTTAGTGGTTTACACGTAGAGGCACGACGTCTCTCACTGACGGATTCAACTGCAGCGAGTGGAGAAGAGCAGGGACAAGGAGGACGTTTGGTTTTATTGGACGTTTTGATAGATTTTAAAGGAGATACAGTATAATGTAAATTGTCTTTAGTTTACTTGTTGTTTAGTTGTATTTGGATTGATTCTAGTTTGTTTTAGTAATCTTGTTTTGTTCTGCAGATGAGGCGCAAGTGCTCATGAAAGTTCTATTTTCACCTGCCACCTAGCCCCGCCCATCTCTTGTATCAACATATTGAATTTGGATTGAAATGATCAGAAAAAAAAGGTTAAAAAAAGTTATTTAAAATATTTCAATCTCTTTGTTAGTCTTTGGAGTATTTCTACATGTAAAACTGCTAAAAGTTGAATGTGAAACTAAAGTCCCAAATAACATGAAATTACTTTTTTTTTTTTTCTCAAATTTTCTTTTTGTTTTAAGTCGAGACACATCAGTGAAAACATATCATAAGCCTGGTCATGTTAATGCATTATCGCTGCGTTAACACACCACATGCTAAATTAAAAAACAGCCAAAAACTTGAAAGAAAGTGCCTCGTCCTGCTGCTGCACCCTTTTCTCCTCCTCGCTCTCATTAACAGTCCACAAACAGAGAATCTGTTCCACTGCTGCAGCACAGTGGACGTACCGAAGTCCTGCTGCAGATCAGTGACGTGCGGTCAGGAGAGGCAGTGCCGCACCAGTCCAAATGGGGAAAAATGCTAAATGTCAATAAGACTACATATTTTCATGTGTAATATGTTTCGTTTTTGTCATATTTGAGTGTTTTGTGGTTTAAATCTGTCCAAAATCTCTCAGGATTTGCCGATGCAACACAGGTGTATGGCACTAAGACTCGCCTCATTCTGACTGAATTCTACAGACTAAACACAGATAAAGCCAAGAAAAGTGTGCTGGGCATACTAAGAAGAATGAACACAACCAGTCTCAGGTCGCTTTCATCAGACTGAAAATTACTTTCAGATGAAAGTAAAAACATCTCGATCTTAAAACACTGTCCAGATGACAACCTCGAAGCCTTTCTAACATTCTTTTTTTGGGCAACACGGTGATGCAGCGGTTAACGCTCTGGCCTCATAGCAATGAGGTCCTGGGTTCGACTCCCAGGTGAACATACAAACTCTACCTGGGGTTTGTAGGTTCTCCTCGTGTCTGTGTATGTTTCCCGCGAATGCTCCGGTTTTCTCCTATGACTAAAAACAAGTCCAATGTGCCTCCCCTTCCCAGGACTACAGAAGAAAATTAGCTGTAAAAGCTAGAATCTGGTGCAAGCATCTCTGCCATTGTGCTTAATGCAATTGTACATTGTCCTTTATAAACATTACCTATAAAAGAGTCAAAATTTATATTTTCAAATTGCTTTATAAAGTCCTGATTGTGGTCAAACTAAAGGTCAGATTTGTCAAGCATTTGCTCATGTGCAAAATCAGGTTAGGGAGAGATAAACCTTGGCAGAGATGACATAAAGATGCCAAACTTGAGGTGGTTCATATCTGTTTTGTTTAGTATGTTGTATGTGCATCTTCCAATATTAAAGTTTGTGTAAAAAGCTCATTAATAACACAATTTAGCACCTGGCTTGATTAATCAGGCCCTAAGTGTATAACCGCTAAACTGTGATGTCTTGTTTTGCACTAATCGTAACACCAAAACTTGATATTGCGACCCTCCTACCCTCGTCTTTCTTTCCGTTTTGTGCACATGAATCACCATGTAGACAGAACCTCGGACAGTGCCAGATATGTAGTCACTGTTTGTCTGGGAACGCGTCACGGTGAGCGCTCCATCACGGCGAGCGTAGGTTGTTTAGCGTTTGCCGTGTTCACATGTCACTTCTCGTTTCCGGACGGCGCTGTGGGAAGCAGGAGACCGGAGGAACAATGGGGACATTCAGAGGGCTTTGGAAGAGAAGGAGATCGGGATCGGAGAAGGGTTCACATGTGGTTTTGGAGCTGAGGCGTCGTCACGTTTGCAGGTCGACGGCAGAGAGGTGTGTCAGAGGAGAAGACAGTCTTCTCTGGGTTTTTGTCAAAGATAGAGCTACAACTGAAGGTGATATCAGAAGTCAACCAATCTTTTATTAACTAGATGACAAAAATGTTGACTATTTAGATTTTACGCCAAGATTTTTCAATATATGTTTTTCACTTTAGTTAAAAATGTAAACTAACTGACCTGAAAGATCTGCGGTAAATAACTATTTTTTTATCAACTTGGCCTATACCAAAACTGGAACGAAAATATGAATTTCATCCAAACTTATTTTGACACTTGAGAGTTATATATATCTATTTGCCAGTAGTGATTTAGTTGTCATGCTGTTTCTTTTTTACATCGTTTTGACTACTGTATTCCTGAAAGTTTAGCAAACCTGTAACAAAGATGGTGGATTTGTTGTTATTTCTATGATACCTTTTTTTTTTTATGATGTCTCTTCCTGAGCACTATAGAATGAAATGTACGTGTCTGTTTTAGTATATAAGTGATGACTGTTTTGTTTTCAAAATTCGTTTCTTTACAATTATATGTAAAAACAACAACAATGAAACAATCTACAATCATAGGAATTGCCATTTTTGACTGAATTATATTCATTCATTCCTTTTCTACTGCTTAATCCCGTTAGGGGTCGTGGGTGACTGGAGCCTATCCCAGTAACTTTGGGCCTTAGGTCGGGTAACACCCTGGACAGTGGACAACTCGTCGCAGGGTTAGACAGACAACCATTCACTCTTTCATTCATTCACTAAGGGAAATTTACAGTGATGCCCAATTGCATGTCTTTGGAGGTGAGAGGAAACCGAAGATAACCCACGGTGACAAACTCCACCCAGAGAGATCGTGAGATGTTGATATGGTCTGACTCGGGAGTCGAACCCACGACCTCCTTATTGGGAAGCCAGAGCTCTAACCACTCTGCTACCGTTCACTGAATTATATAAGAAATACAATTCTGATACAGCAGAATTTTAGTTTTTACAAGTGCTGCTGAGTGTTAGGATTTGTTCTTGCAAACAAACATTTTCAATTAAGGACAAATTTTGAAAATGCCAAAAATGTTTGTAAGAATCCTTTAAGAACAAATTTGTTCATAGGAAAATATCATGAATGAGCCCCATTGTATTTAAAATTTTACTAAGCATTTTACAAATTTCCTTCCAGTTTAGTCATGTTTTAGGTTAAAAAAAAAGACTTCTGACAAAACTCTTCTATTCTATATATTGTTTTAACTTGAAAAATACAAGAACTGTAGAAGTTTTTTTTTGTAAATTTTAAGTTTAGTGTTTCTTGTGAGAAAATGAAAACTGTTGTAATCTCCATAGTGTGATGTCATCATCAGTTTAAAACTCTGCTCTACTTCCTGTTGACTCAAACTAAACTATCATTTATATTTACAAGTGTTTACCTACCAAATTAAAATGAGAAAACTACAAAAACTTGTCATGTGCACTTAAACGTACTAATGTTAACATCCAGATCTGTGAGAAAGCGCCTCCACCTGTGTGACTCTGGAGTGTGTTGTGGTAATGAGTGAGGAAGAGTGGGCGGAGACAAAGACAAACGACTGGGCTTGTTGAAGTCACAGAAGCTGGCACAGATCCCTGGAATGGCTGGTAATCACGGTCATTACGAGCCGAGCCACCACTTCCCTCGTGCTCGGTATACTTGTTAATTACAGCTGGAGGGTCAGGACCGGGGTTAAAGAAATAAAGGTGAAACCGGAGCCTGGTTTTGGGGCGCAGGAGGAATGAGGAAGCTGGAGGCCTCGGGGACGTTCTGTGAGATGGAACTGTTCTAGTGTTACCAGGGACAAAAGTCTGCTGTACTTCTGCTTGTGTGGTGTACAGAGGGCATCAGGCGGCTTGTTTAGGTTCAAAATGGCTAACGGATGTACTTATAATTGTTTCACTCATAACACTTTATTTTCTGCTGCCCAAAGTAGTGTGTTCTGCAGGTATGCATGTCACTCACTCAGAGCATGATAAAGGCTGAGCTGTTGGAGAAATGGTTGGTTAAACAGACCTGTACTTTACAGCAGCATTAAACAGAGACATGGTGAATCATGATTTAACGATTCACCACAAAAGCAGAATATCACAGAAATGAGCTCACAGTTCAGTTTTTATCACAATATTGTGATATCCCAGCCACGACACAAGCACTCGTGATTTCCTATGGAACTTTGCTTCAAATTAGTGGGAGGTTTCATTGGCCTGAGACAAATAGTATAGTGTCCAGATGTCATTAAAACTATACATTTTCAGTCAACAGAGAGTTGCTTGCCAACCAGTTGAAGAGTATAGAAATGAGCTGTAAAGCTACAGTCTGGTGCAAGCATCTCTGCCATTGTGATTAGTAATTCTACATGGTCCTATTTAAAATTTAGAAAATTTAGAAGAAGAACTTGCATTTAGAGCTTGTTTGGCTGTTCTCCTTTGGTTGAATTGGATTTCTTCTAGAACTTCTATGTTTCTACAATCAACTCGAAACATGCAGTGTTTCCCTTAGTAGGGCTGGTAAGGTCACATACATGCGCTATAGAGGGATTATTTGCCGCTCATTGACCAGGCTGGAGAAACAACTCGAGCTATTGTCGGCTAACTATAAGAGTTTATCTCTGTGCGAAAACAAACGTTATGCTGCTAATTCAATATTTGTGAATGAAATTTGACCCTATGATCCTTAAAAGTTACATTCAGGTGAGTGAAAAAACAGGAAAAAAAAAACCTGTTTCAAGCCTCAGGAGACAGACGTCTGTCAGACTGGTTCAGACCTGATCGAAAAGTTAGCTCTCGTCCCATTTTGTTGTTTATTCAAACAAGTTTCCTTAGCCAACCTGATGGAGAGCGGCTCTTCCTGCATGGAGCATGTGCAGTAGAGCGGAAAGTGATGTCAACTGATAATCCCTCTATGCCTATTTTAGGACATGCATATATAGTTAAAGTATTTACATAATTAAAAAATAATATATAAAGTGATAAGTAGTGTGTTTGGTGCTGTTAGCAGGATGGGGCATCCTGCCTTTAGGATGATAGGGGAAACACTGACATGCATATTTTGCAAAGTTTTTTTTAGAGGTATGTGATCCTTTTGCAGACTTGTAGTTTGTGTAGTTTTGGTAAACATTAGAAATGGATTAGGACAAACTTTTGCGAGGTGAACTGCTTGCACCAGCACTTGGACTGTATAAAGACGATGACTACAAAACAATCTTAGTGAGATCTGAAGATAATATTTTGTTCGTGTATGACTGATAGTTGTATTTTGTGTCTCGTTCTCAGTCGGACATCTGGTGTGAAGAAGGCAGCATGTGTTTCTACTCCTCTTGTGTCGGGAGCTCCAAACGCCGCAGTCAACACAGCCGTGGGCAGGAGTTTATTGTCATTGTCACACTTTGGCCGTTAAGTGACTTCATGCCAAAACAAATCTCACGTTTGTTTTTCCCTGTCGCTCTGAATTTGGGAGGCTGAAATCATGTTTGTCAAAAGTCACAGGACTGGCTCGGGTTCAGGGCCGATGTTTGGGGTGGTCCGCAGGATGAACCCGAGCTGTGGGCTTGTTTCTCTTCTGCCCTCAGTGGATTGCGAAGAGTAACTTTGAATAGGCTTCACTTGTGGCCTGAAGGGAAGAGGTCGTGGGCATTGCGAAGTCCTAACTTAATATGGTGGATTAAAATGTCTTGTTTTCAGTTGTCAAATGTAGAAGAACGTAGACATACATGACAGTACACTGAGAATATTGACTGAGACTCAAAACAGCATTATGACATCAAAATGAAGTCTAATTTGCTCCCACTGTTTAGTTGACTAATCAATGGAACACATTTTAAGTCAATGAAGAATTAATTTGATTGAAAACAACACTACACAAAACATTCAAGTTTTGCAGTTTGCCAAAGTTCATCTTAACTTTTTTAAACCCTATTTCTCTCATTATTAATGTTTTTAGTCCAAAGTTTTAGCCTCTCTAGCCGTTAGCACGAGAACATAATGGATTTCTCACTTTTTGGGTATTTATTGTACTATGTCTAATTAAACCGAAAACATGATGGACTTTCGATGCCATTTTTTGGTTCCTTTCCGTTAAATTTTTGCGTAAATAAGCAGACAACAGAAACAACATACCTGCCACATGCGCGCTCTACAATCACACAAACTCCTCTACACAAACAGCAAAAACACCACTCAGTCTGTGACAAAAATGTGCATTCAACACGAACTATGCGCCACGTCTCAAACTGTGCGTGAGCTTCAAACTACACCCTGTACAAACTAGCGACACAACTCACGTCTCTCTTCTCCCAAACAGACTGTGCGTGAGCTTATGTCTGCGCCCTGCAGCTGCAAGTCTCTCAAATAAACCACAGTGTGTCAGCTCACCTTCTTAAACAGAAGAAACATAGAGTCCAGAGTAGGGCTGGGCGTTATGGCAAAAAATGTATATACCGATTTTCATGGAGCCAGATCATGATTTCGATTTTATCACTATTCTTGTAGACCATTTATTTTCCTTTAGTCTTTGAGGTAAATACACTTCACTATCAACAGCTAAATCCAGCTGTCAAAAGCTGAACAGTATTGCCAGGTTTCTAGAGAGAAACAAGCAAACTCAGCTTTTCAATAAAACATTTATAAAAGAATCAATTGTGTTTTTGCCATATCATGTGTTTTTCTTTTAGACTTTTAGACATTCCAAAGCGAAAAAACTAGCACATCCTTCCGTAGGACAGGTGCGTAAGAGTTGCACGTTGCACCTATTCAATAAATTTTCACTGGTGTTGCAAATACACAGTGTGCGAGAGACTTTTCTTTCTAAAGACTTTTAGACATAAAAACATGCTAAAAATGTATGTTCCAATCATATAAATTGATATATTTTAACAAATCAAACCTGAACAATTGCTAAAAATTCGTTCCTTTTATGAACTAAAAGCGCAGTCCAGAAGAGACTTTGAAAACAAAAAGCCCAAAGTTGCTGTAAAGACATGGATTCGGCAACTCTAAGACTAAAGGTTTGGAAAAAAATAATCTATATTTGAACAGACAGATGCATCAAAGAGAGAAAAAAGAAATCACGATGTGATGATTTCATCAAAAAAGCAGATTGTCACAAAGATGAGCTCACAATTCGATTTTTATCACGATATTGCCCAGCCCTAGTCCAGAGTTACAAATAAGGTTGAATTAAAATACAGTCTCCAGTTGAATCCATATGATCCATTGACAGTCTGGAGTTTATGCACAAGAATGTTGCCAAACACGTAATATAATCCAAACTTTGTCACAACATCCTCCTGCTCATTGCTCCAGTTGAAAGCAAAATCTAAACCGCTGTGGCGCGCATCTGATGCAGCCAACCTTCCAACCTTCTTCATTTCTCGTCTTTCTCCAGTTAAAGAGAGGACTACGTTTTAGCGTCAAGAACAAATGTGTCGCTTCTATGTTACAGTGCCAGGTTTGTTTTAAGTTGTAACTGAACTGACCATAAGAGTGTTTCAAAATATAGTTTGACATATGTAACAGGAACCGAAAAAAGAACCGTTAAGGAACTGGAATTGAAAAGCAAGTACCGTGTAAGATCTGTGATTGAAAAAATATCTAACGCTACGTCCCTGTATAATTAAATACTGTAACATTTCATATGTCAATTGCCAAAAGCCTCTGTGCTAAACCAAGCTAGCTTTAAGCATCCACAAACCTGTTAAAGCAGAAATTTTATATTGAGTGCAGTGCCCTCAAAAAACCTTCACACTGTTCGTCATTTAATCTGGTATTCGTCTGTCTGTGATGTGTAATTCAGCCTTTGCAGTGGTCTGATACTCCAGAGCAGACATGGTGACTATCAATAACACAGTCTGTTGTGGCAGGACGGGCCACACAGCGCTGCCCCGGCCTCGTCACTCACCCGGTCCGCCAAATCCCGCCGCCAGCCTCCTCGTCATCTCCACCGCTCGAGCGAAACCCCTCCGCCAGCCTCCTCGTCATCCGCACCGCTCGATCCAGCCTCCATCCATCCCATCAGCGCTAATCGCCCCGCCGAGCCTGCCAGACCGTCACCCCATCCAAGCTAACGGGACATTAGCCTCTTATCTGCTTAAGTTTCATGGCACTACCGTCCGCTGACAGTTCTCTGGATGGCGCTCTGGCTTTTCCATTTCTATTGTGTTTAATCTAGCCTTAAACACGAGCAGATCCAAATCTCGGGCAACAGTCTGTGGACTCGACGAGGTGTGAGCCATTTGTCATCACGTACTAACGGCGGCGGCCATGTGTTCTGCCGAGGCGATGGCGCGATATAGACACTCGTCATCAGCGCGGCCCCGAGCCAACCCAACAATAACAAATCAAGGGCATAGAAATAGAACGGCCGCATATGGAGCTGATCAGGTCACGTCGAGGAGGCTTGGATGGACTCGCCGCCAGTGACTAATTGACCACAGCCAGAACATTCTACCGAGATGATCGCTTTTCTTTTACTTGCTCTTGATAATTTCCAATGCCCAGCGATTTTTTTTCTGAGAGATCTGTTCTGTTTCTGCGTTTCTTCATCAGCTCAGGCTTCATTTGTTTTTTATTCTTTTGTTGGATCGTGAAAAGCAGTGAAGTGTAAATTTGCAAAAGCCAGTCACTTCTGTACTGAATATAGAATAAATAATTAGATGGTTTGCAAAAATGTATTGTCTGCCAACTTAAAGGTTGTAGAGTTAGAACGTTAGAGCCCAAACAACAGTTGCTCTAATTGTGATTTTATTTGCTCAAGATAATCTTTTAATCTACTCAGTAAGTTTTCATTGTATACACATTAAAGATACCTCTGACTTAAAGCAGAATATTTATTATTATTAAATGTCTTTGTAAGTCTCTGTGATGAAGGTTACATGTATTTTGGACCAAATCTCGTCACTGTCTTCAGTACAAAATACGTCAGCTCCCCGCCTCCTTGGAAACACATTCTCGACTCGAATTTCTGTCTTGAGAAACTCAGGCTCTTTGATTTTTGTATTTACCAGTGCTTAGATGTGTTTATTTTTTCAATCGTAAAGTTATGCAAAAAGTAGTCAAGCTATTTTAAAAAATGGCCGATCAATTAAAACAGGGGTGTCAAACTCAAGCCCGAGGCCCAAGATGAGTTCTGATCATTATTGACTGTGGCCCCCTAAAAAAGCACGCAACAATTTGAACTACAGTTCCCACAATGCGCTGCAGCCTTGCGCTGACGAGAGGAGACACAAGGAAATATAAAGGTTTATATTTGCTTAGATGTGACTATAAAACCTAAAATACACTGGAATGCAGCAAACTACATACAATCCAAACATTTCTTGAAATTATATAATGCAACATATGTAATGTGTTATGATATAAATCTGGACATATTTGAATATATCACAGATAGGGATGTCAAGATTAACCGGTTTTTCAATAATCGTGAATATTTTCCCCCACGGTAGGTTATTCGTGGAATTTTTACAACTCACGGTATACCGCAAACACGTCTTACGTCTTCTGTGACGTGACTGCCATGCCGTGCACGGGCAGCGTGAGGCCGAGAACAGCGTGTGTGTCGTCAACTCACCGCTCGTTGAAAGGCTGCTGAAGTTAGAGCTTCAGGAGTTGTATCCATCCAAAGTATCAAGTCGAGGGTTGTTTTTAAGATGACCAGGGCTTTGTGCGGCTGAAGAGTGTCCAAGATGCAAGACGTGCCTTTGAAAGTAGCTGCTAAAAGCGCTAACACCAACATGATTCAGCATCTTCGATACGATCGTCCCTCACTGTTCGTCCAAGTAAAGGTAAAGAAACAACGTAAATCCTTTAAACGAAGCGCTCCAGAGAGTGACGCGCAGCTCACGGCAAAAGTAACTGCGTATTTATGCTTCGTTTGACATAAACTCCGACCTGAAAGTAAAACGAAAGCAGAGACGCGTCCAGGCGGTCACGTGACGACGCTGGGAAAACAAAACGTGTGGGTGACGTCACCTTCGTGAGTCACGTGACAGATCACACATAATAATATTATTAGTAATCGATCTCTCCTTGTAAGTATAATGAGAATATTAAAGCAATCATTAAAGGGACAATAATGTTTTTTTTTAATGCTTGAATGAAAATTTGTTTATAACATTATATTTTTTTTTTCAAAGGATAATTATTTAAAATAATTGCATTTATTGTTTTTAATCAAACCTACATATTTATGTAATACAATCAATGTATTGTCACTGTCAGCAAATCAAATACCAATAATTTAGATTTAAAAAATAAATATATGTATATAATGTATTTATTTTTTGTTTATGCCGATAATCGTGAATAATCGCAAAATCGTGATTTTTCCTTTTGCTATAATCGTGATTCTAAAATTTGATATCGTGACATCCCTAATCACAGATGGACCAATAGTTTAAAATGTGGCCCTCGACCAACTTGCAAATCATTAGGCAGTATCTTTTTCTCAATGCACAGTTAGGTAATCAAACTTACATTTACAATGTATTAATGGTAATAAACATGCAGTGACGTCAATTTGCATTATAAACCATGTATATGATCCAAAATCCTTTGAGAAGCTACTTTGAAGATGACTGAGAGCTACTGGTAGATTCTGAGCAACAGGCTGGAGACCCTGATTTAACGTAACTGTACCAAAGAACACGATAAAACACTTTCGCTGAGAGAAAAAAAAGTGAAAGCAAAAGTTTGCACCTTCTGCTTTAATGGCATCGTGTGAAAATGTTTTGTTGTATGACAAAGGTACAGTTATTTTGTAAGATATCTGTGCCAAATGTTTAAAAATAAACTATTGTATTTCTCATAAATAGCTGAAAGCAGCGTTTTGATTGGCTGTGCTTGTGTGGTCCACTTCAGTTTCACTTTGCTGTTTGTAAAAAGCTGTTTTAAAGTCGTGGTTGAAACCGAAACTTAGTGGATAATGATAAAGATGTGTCAGGGTTTGTGCATGTTTCCCTGTGCTACAGTTAATAAGGATGTTGGAATTACATGAGGTAAATGAGTAATACATATGACTGTGTGAAGTGCTTTGGAAGATGTGTAAATATGCTGTATAAAGAAACCATCACTGACATCATAATCATCAAAAGAAACTAGTTTTATCACAGCACTAAAAGCTGTACTAAATCTAGCTGACGACATGCTGCTTTGCCCAGTATCTCCACTTTAATCTGACAACGCGGACACGCCAGCCTCCATAACCGCACCAGTGTTTTCAGCGGGCCGGTTTCCATGTGAGACACTTGATGGTTTAGTGGCGCGACGTCTTGTCTCTCGTTCTGAACATAGTGCGTCCCATTCATCAGCCCGAGCCACTGTCCAGCGTCCGTCATCTGCTCGGAGCTCTCCAGCGCACACCTACTCCTGTGCCACTCATGCGTCCAGCCGTCTGACCGGGACACGTCACTCCGGGCTTCCTGAGCTGTCTCCACGCTCCGGGTAAAAAAAGGATCCGATGGTTTCCATGTGCCAGTGGGCGAGGAGAGCTGTGTACAAGCTCTTGTTGTAGTGGGAAGATGAAGTGGATTTGAAAACATTGTTCTCCGGTTCAGCTAAAAGAACAAAAAGAGTTTTTATATATTGTAACAGTTTAAAGTTGAACACATTCAAATATGAATAACTGAAATCATTGTAAACAAGAAATGATGTTTTAATGAGCAAAAGACAGTGTTTTACAAAACACACTGCAAAAAATGAATTTCAAGACAACCTAATCGAGTCTTGAATTGTAACTATAATTTCAAGAATTTAGACCAATTTAAGCTATTTTTTTAAAGACCTAGACGGTTTTAAACTGGTTGGAACGCTGCAAGAAAGACCTTTCAAAAAATAATACTCTTGACAAGATTTTTAAGCAAATCTGTTCTTGATTCAAACAATTATGACTTAAACAGATACACATTTTTCTTAAAACAAAACAAGTTTTTATATCTAGATAAGGTAAATCAGGATAGAATATCATAAAATAAGTCAAATAATCTTAGTAAGACTTGATCTCTTTAAGTGAAAGGGGGTTAAAGCTACGGTCACAATGACCCGTACGACCTGCTATGACCTCTCTGCGAACGATTTTTTTCTCATTTCCTACGTCATTCTTGAGGCGTTGTTACGAAAAAACAGCGCTCGCAGCTCGTTCGTAAGTTCGTAGACAGGTCTATGGTCGTGTTAAAGATTTTCTACGACCAGTCTACGAACGCAGAGACTAAAGCCTGTACAATGTGCCTGAGCGGAAGAGTCAAAGTGGAGAGAGACGCGCTCTGGAGACTGCGCATCTCTTGAGGCGCAGTTTAGCCTGTACGAGGGATCTGTATGAAAGCCCACGGGCCTGGAGCACGCGACGGAAACGCACCTAGCTTTAAACACGGAAAGGATCGGACAAGGAGCGCACGGAGGGGACAGGACAAGGAGCGCACGGAGACAGGACGGAGCGCGCAGGGGGCCCGGACCCATAGCGCGGGGACCAGACCCGGAGCGTGAAGGGATGAGATCGCTTGAAACATGGCCGGACCGGACCAGGAGCGCACGGAGAGGAACGGACCCGGAGCGTGCAGGAATATCGCTTGAAACACGGCCAGACCGGACCAGGAGCGCGCGGGGAAAACGCAAATCGCCTGGAGATGGACACAACCACGGGGAGGACAGCTGTAACAGACGTAGACATTTGGACAACTATTGCTCGCTGGCAGTGGAATACTAAGTGCTTCAAACTTTTTATATGAACACAATGATGTCAGTAGATTAGTCTTCAGCATCCAGCGACGCTTTGGGAGTTTTAGCGTCTCCTCTGCAATACGCAGGTAAGAAACAAAGCGGTTTTGATGTTTTTATGGAGGTTTGACTTTGTGAGTTTGTTGTGTTTCGAGTGAGAGAGACAAACAATCAGAACAGATTTCAGACAACAACTTGATAAAGGCTTGCGTTGGACGCAGGGACATCGCGCAGCTCCCGTGCGATACAAAATAGTTGTAGGATTACCGTAAAGACGCATTAAGCAAACTTTAGGGCACACGCAAGGATGTCGTACGGCCTCATTTCCCCAAGAATGTCGTGAGTTGTTGGTGAGAGCTGAAAGTCTGCCGTAAGAAGACTGTAGGAAAACAGTTTCCACTCCACGTACGAACTCAGATTTCGTACGACTTGTAAGATTCGTACGACCATTTTATTCGTACGGGTCATTGTGACCGTAGCTTAATATGCTTAATTCAAGTCATTTTATCATAGTTAGATGTGCAGTGAAGAATTGAATTTGCTAATAGATTGAGAAAATTCCACTTACCCCGTTGGCAAATTTGTTTTCTTATTATTATTTTAAGCAAAATTCAGTCAGAAACACATTGATCTACATTAGAGAAATCTTACACCAAGTTCTTACGGTCTCCAGTCGAGCTTTGGTTCCGTCTTGATCCAGTCCTCGTGTAGTGAACAGCTCTCAGTCAGTTCGTTGCTCTGCTTATGCCATCTCCTTTGATCCTCATATTAGTCTGCAGACTCTTGCTGGAACCGATTATTTGTGAAGCAAAAAGGGAGCCGGAGGTATCGTACCGTCCGGTGAAAGTTCTTTCTAACAAAAATTGTCCAGAGCGTCGGACGACCGGACTGCACGATGCGCCTTGTGAGAGGAAGAAACGATGACCGCACCGGCGCTTGACTGGAGCTAGGGGGTAATCTGTTTAAAACGGCTAAAATACAGATTAAGTTCTTAATCCAAGTAATTCTATGCTACTATTCAGACAGTTGCAGTTTGTGCGAGGTCACAAACTCTTGAACTGGATTTCCTGAAAATCCACTAAGTTTTGTTTGTCTGTGGTGTCTCTGTCCGTCCCGCGACATGATGTGACTGTGAGACAAATAATCTTTGCCAAATATTCTTATGTCTGTGATATATGCTTTTGTTTGACAAAAGATTTCACACTTCAACAACTATGCCTCATTGAAATTAGTTTTGACTTTCTTTATTTAAATTGATTGTTCATTCATTTTCTACGGCTTGTTCCCACGATCCGTATCCCAGTGACTTTTGGCCTTAGACTGGGGAACACCCTGGACAGTGCCCAACTCGTCACAGAGTTAGAGACAGACAACCATTCACTCTCTCATTCACTCGATAAAAATTTACATTGAAGCTCCGAATGCATGTTTTTGGAGATGGAAGGTAGCCAACGTACCTGCGGAGAACACACTGTAACACAGAGAGAACATGCAAACTCCACCCAGAGAGTTTGGAAGATGTCGAAGTGAGCTAATGCAAACTTGTCATTAGTTGTACTGCTTTCAAAGTATTGCAAAGGGTTTCTTGTCAAGATTATTGTTCTTTCCTATTCCATTTATGATCAGGTACTCAACCAACCATATCAAGAAAAACAGTACTCCAAAATCCTCAAAAAAATGTATACTAATTTGAGTATTCTAAAGCAATATGAGATCCCCATCGGCATATTTTAACAGAGACCACATAAAAGTATCCTACCTACGCAAATAGATATCTCAGCACAAGTTAATAACCCGACATGATGGATCACACGCGTCACGATCGGTACAAGGCCTGCTTTTTATTTCACAGCCGAGGAAATGAAACCCGAACAATGAAGAAACCCAATCAGGCTTCTGTGCAACTACTCAGCGGCTGATTGTATTGTACGTCCAGTCGTGGAAAGGTCTGGAATAGCTTTGAACAGTTGACTCTTAGTTAGATATTTTTATGTGGTGATGGGCAATATATCGGTGTCAGTCCTGGTATTGGTGTCTGACAGTGTTTGGACAGAATCGCTCATGTGTTGTAGCCTTAGTGATGGTTATTGTCGTTACATTTTGACGCTAAATAGCTGCCATACATTCGAATAAATTGGTGTAACTTTACATACATGTTGGACTCCCGCACTCGTTCTAATCAGCAGTTTGACCCCGGAGTCGCTGAACCCATTTATAAAGCCCGTGCAGCTCTTAAATGTCGAGTGGAGTGTGAGAGGGTAAAAGAGAGAGCGAGAAAAAGAGAGGGGGAGAAAGAGGGGAAGGAGAGAGAGAGACAGAGAGAGGGTGAGAAAGAGGGAGAATGAGAAAGAGAGAGGGGGAGAAAGAGAGAGCGTTGAGTGGAGCAGCCAAGTGCAGTAGGGAGAGAGAGAGAAGAAAGAAAGAAAGAAAGAAGAAAGAGAGAGCAAGAGAGAGGGTCGAGTGGAGCAGCCAAGTGAAGTAGGGAGAGAGAGGGAAGAAAGAAAGAAAGAAAGAAAGAGGGAGAGAAAGAGAGAGGGTCGAGTGGAGCAGCCAAGTTCAGGAGGGAGAGAGAGAAGAAAGAAAGGAAGGAAGGAAGGAAAGAAAGAAAGAAAGAAAGAAAGAAAGAAAGAAGAGGGTCGAGTGGAGCAGTCAAGTGCAGGAGGGAGAGAGAGAGAAGAAAGAAATAAAGAAAGAAAGAGAGAAAGAGAGGGAGCAAGAGAGAGGGTCGAGTGGAGCAGCCAAGTGCAGGAGGGAGAGAGAGAAAAGAAAGAAAGAAAGAAAGAAAGAAACAGGGAGAGAAAGAGAGAGTGTCGAGTAGAGCAGCAGAGTGCAGGAGGGAGAGAGAGAGGGAGAGAAAGAGGGGAAGGAGAGAGAGACTGCAAGAGACAGCGAGGGTAAAAGAGAATCATGAAGAGAACAAGAGAGAGAGAGAGAGGGTTGGCCAAGTGCAGGAGGAAGGAGAGTAAGAGAAAGAAAAAAGAAAGAGACAGACAGAGAGAGAGAAAGAGGGAGAGGGAGAGACAAAGAGAGGCGGAGAGAAATCAAGAGAGAGAAAGAGACACAGAGGGAGAGTGACAAGGAGAGAACGCGAGTGAGACAAGGAAAGAGAGAGAGACTTAGAAAGAGGAAGGAGAGAGATGGAGAGACAAGAAGAGAAAGAGACAGAGAGGAAATGTGTTAAGGTTAAGGTACAGGGAGAGAGAGAAAGACTGAGAAAGAGGAAGGAGAGAGAAAAGTGAAAGATAGTGGGACAAGGAGAGAAAGACAGAGAGAAAAGGGGAAATGAGAGAGAGAGAGAAGGAGAGGGAAGAGAGAGAGACTAAGACAAGGAGAGAGAGAGAACGAGAGAGACTGAGGGAGAAAGAAAGAAGGACACATAATGAAAAAGAGTAAGAGAACATGAGAGAAAAGGAGAGAGAATTTGAGAGAAATAGAAAAAGGAGAGAACAAGACAAAGAAAGAAAGCAAGAAAGAGAGAGAGAAAGTAAGAGAACAAGAGCGCGTGAAAGAGAAAAAGAGAGATGTAGAGAGACTGGGAAAAACAGAGGGACAAAGAGAGAGAGAGAGAGTTAGTGTAAATCTGGCCAACCCCACAGTGAACCCTTCGCCTGTACAGAAGCCAACAGACCGGCCGCTTCAGTCCTTTTCATCACTTTTCATCAGCGCGCTTAACTCTGCCCGTCGACTATCACACTCCTCATCTGATTAGACAAATACGCTACTAAAAACATCTTCATTTACGGTTTGGCAACTGGTGAAAAGCCAACGTATTAAAAGCTACAGAAAGCGTGGGCAAACTTTGAATCATCTCGGCTTGCTTTGAGTCACCGCTGCCTATTCTCACCTTTCCAAAAAAACCTTCAGGAAGCCATTATCTGGGAGAAAAACCATTACGCACAAAAAGGGTCACCCCAAAAACTATCGCCGTGACAAGCTAAGTGCCACGATCTCGCCACGTCTTTGTTCTATAAAGAAAGTTTCCCCCCCAAAAGCAAAACAGGAAAACGACACTCGACGAGGATCCACTTTGACCCCGAGCGCGGACAGTTGACGCAAAGCACGTCTCCTCCGTGTTTTTTCAACCCCCGCAAATGAAACATTCTGGGGGCGAGTTGATGAGAAAAGCAGGTTACCGAAAAAAAAAAAAGGTGGAAGGATGAGTAGACGGCGACCGCAAGTGTTGACGTTCTAGCGGTAGCGTCTGGTTTGCCCAAAGTCTGGTCGACGCCGTTTTTTGAGTTTTGCGATGTCCGAACTTCCGTATGACAGTGTTGGTTACGGGACAGGATGAGTAATATCAGTAATATACTTGTTTTTGTGGATTGTGTTCGGGAAATCCATGAGCCACCACAGCTTTTCTAAGACCTGGAACAGATCTTTTGGTGTGGTCAAAATAAGGTTATTCACAACAGTACAATGGAAAGGGAAAAGTGATATTTGGGTTTTTTATTTGATTTGGATTCATTCAACAGCAAGCTCGAAAGCCAGTAAAAGATTTTTAAGGGATGCATTTGGCACCAGGGCCAGAGTTTGAACAGCCCCATTTTAGTCAGAAATCAGAATCTTTTTTTTTTTTTTGGCCTTAGGTTAATTAAGTATTTTCACTAAAACACTGTTAAAATCATTATAATTAAGATGTTGCTAAACACATTTCAAATTTTATTCCAGTTCAGCCTTTTTAGGATTAGAAAAGTACTTTGTCCCACTTTTATTTAGTGATGCAGAGGACAATGAAGTGTCGGTAAGGCAAGAAGACAAGCCCACAGTAACAACAGACATTACAAGACAATACAACACAAAGTGTAAAAGTGACATCATATTATTATAAATTTGGTAGTAAAGCGTGGGGAGCTAAAAGAACATTGAAAAAAAAAATTATTTAATTAAAAATTAAATAAAATAATATTATTACTATTAATAAAAAACAGAAACAAAAAGGCAAGTAAAGTAAAAAATATAACAAATAATAAACTATGAAGAAAAAAATCCTGAAGTGAGAAGGAAAGAAAATTCAATAAATTGAGTACAAAAGTAAATAAAAGTAAAGCAATAGAGTTTAAATAAACATCAAAATGGGACCTATTGAGTATTGTGTATTGACAACAAAGATCAATAAATTGCTATTTAAACATTTAGTTTTTTCTTTTTTTAAAGTGTATTTTAGGTTCTTCATTTTGTTGAGGGTGCAATATTGCACATTTTGTGGTATTTTAGCTTAGATGCATAATTTTTGCACCAAAGTATATATTAAAAATGTCTTATTTGTAGTTTAATAAATAGCAGTGTTCATCAGTTTGTATAGGTTCAGGATCAGAATGTTATTTTATCTTGTTTTAGGCTGAACAGATATTTCTAAAATATTTCTAAATCTCCTGTTTTTGTCTCACTGAGTGCTGATTGTCTGCGCTTATTTAAAGAGGTGTTAGTGCCGTATTTCTGTGATTCCTGAGTCTTTTTGGATGATTTAAAATCTCAGACGAAGCTCGGACTCGTCTCTGTCCCGTACAGCAGAGCTCTTACCTCTGTATTAATGCTTTTGGAATAAATCACGTAACCTACGTTAACGTCGTCAAAATAATGACTCGCGATTAAGCTCGTGGTGCGTTAACGCAGCAATAACGCGCTAACTTGCCCAGCTCTATTTATTTAACGGGTTAGTTGGTGATTTTTTTTCAGCCCAATTTCACTAAAATGCATGTATATCACGTAGTTTCTCTTTTTTTTTTTTTGCGTATCTGTGATAAGGGTTGCTGTCCCAGTTCATTTCTACGGTGGATGTAAAGATATGTTGTTATTTATGAATATTAATAAAAACTCCCAGACCCATTTTCAGAACTTCAGATCTAAACTTAGCTGTCTCCACATGGCTTCAACCAAAACACATATTTATAAGGCACTAAGATAATAGGGTTAAATAGAGACACAGTATATAATAGACATGCAAAAAAGGGCTAGATATGTGCTCGTGATACGCTATAGATGCACATTTCTGCGACACCATGTTGTTTTTTCACACATCCTCCATTACTCGTTGTCTTCTCATCACAAAAACAGAGGTCTTCGAGTCTATGCAGCCCACATAAAACTCGAAAGTTACAGTACGTGAGCTACATTTTACGTAATGGCGACTGACGTTTTGGCAAACTTCAAGACAAAGACATAATATAGCCACACTGTGTTCTTTTCTTCTGATGCACAACACTGCGGCTTCTCTTTACACTGCTGTCAGTCTGAGTAAAACGAGCCCTCAGCATCACAAAAACAAACACGCATTTTTATCACCATATTTCTCAGCCATACAACAGTTAATAATCAACCAACTTAACTCAGAACAGGAAAATCCTATCCTTTTTGCCTGATTGTGAGAGTATTGTGACAAGTTGGCAGCGTCTTAGCCCTCAATGAATAACTTGTTTTACGGCAAAGGGAAAAGCTAAGTGAGTTTACAGTTAAATGGATCATTGGCGGTGCCTCGTTTGAGTGATGTGAAACTGGATCCAGGTCCGAGCGCGTCTGCCTGACTGCTAAAACCAAAGAAGACAGGAAAGTCTCCGGTGACTGTGTGTGTTTTGGGCCTCGTTCCATTTATCTCTCTGTCTAGACTCTTGGCTCGCTGCACTTATGCCCTGTCCCACAACTGGAACGGACGAAACTCAGTCAATGGCAACAAAACGCCCAACTATGTATAAAAATGAATGTGTACAGAGATGAGTGCAGGAGACAAATGTAACTCTGAGAATTAGCTGAGTTTGAATTAAAATGTGTGCTGTGTTGTTTTGCAGGGAGCGACAATCAGACGAGATGACAACACTGGAGCCATACTCATCGCTCGCATCATGAGAGGAGGAGCAGCTGATAGAAGTGGTATGTTTTAGAAAATACTTATTAAAAATGTCAAGTGTCAAGGTTGGTCATAGGGTTCCTGATCCCACTACATGTAGCTCCGCTTTGCCACAGTCTTCCCCCGAAGGCTGCTGCACTTCAAGAGCTCACTGTGCTGGGTTATGAAAACTACTTCAAGTGTTTTCCTGTTCATGTGTCAGTGACATACAGCGTAAGTAGGAGAGACGTAGCTGAGGTGAATCCTGGGCAGTGGATGCACGGGATGTGGAGCAATCCTCATTCACAAAAGCTCTGCACAGGTACTCCGACAGTTGAAGCGAAGCGGAGCTGCATGTAGTGGGATCAGCATACAACTGAAGTGCTGTAACTGGCTATTTATCTGCCGCATGTCCTGCCTCTTCCATGCTTTCATTGTAGCAATTTTTAAACAGTACCAAAAGCAAAAAGAGACAGAGTAATGTTTACCTGCACTTAATAAGTAATGGTGTGCATAAATAGCAGAAAACTGTGTAATTCTACAGCGGGTGTACAAGTGCAAGTTAGGTGCGGGTCGGGAGTTGCACAAGTGTCACAGACCTTCGAAAGTTTTTTAATCTAATGCTTGCTGTTACGTGATCCTTGGAGCACTGCGGGTGCGAGAGTTGCGAGCATTAGCGTTAGGATCCGCAGTAAGAATTTGTTAATTTTCCCTAATTATCGCAGTGGTAGGATGTGGGAATCCGTGTGAATCTACGCTACTTTGAAAAATACAGACCTTGCATCTGTTCGGCAAGTTTGTTGCAGTCGGTGTACACCTGATGTTTTGTTTTTATTGTCTGCTACCAAGAAGTAGCAGACAATAGAGGAGCTAGGCTGCTAATAACAATCAATATACAGATCTGGTCATTTGTCAGATGGGCATGTTGCGATATGAGAGATATGAGAAGAAAGAAAGAAAAAAAATATTTACAGCATTAGCAAACCTTTTTCTATAATAGGTGCAGCAGTTGGGACTTAGGACTTGACTTGAACTAATGGGGAAAGACTTGAGACTTTGTTTGAAAGGTATGTTGCAGCAAAAGTTTGGACAAGTCCATGAGCTGGGACTTGGACAGGACGGACCGTAGCTGTTGTCTGATTTCCTGCTCTGTCGTACTGTAAACACTGAGCCTACAGAAAACTTCTCTCCTGTTGTACACTCACACACTCTGTCATTGTGTCCAGTCTGTTTCACACTTCCCCTTCGGCACATTTCCACACGTGTCCACAATAACAGTCAGGTTCTTTTCCAGTGGTGGATTCCAGCGTGACGATAAACACTAATCTGTTCATCTGTACACAGCCTCGGGCCTTCAGCTCAGCACAGAAGCATTTACGCTCATGAGTAGAGCTGGGCAAGATGTCAAATTTTAGGAAATATTGGGAGTGTTGTATTCAAGGTAACCAAAAAATGAATACTGAATGAAACCCTACAAAGAATGCAGCAAAACGAGTCTATTATGGGGATTGAGATATGTATTTCCAATAAAAAGTCAGGCGCCAAAAGGATTAGTTTTTGACAATATTTTTGAATACATTGCGCAGCTATAATCTCTGCTCTGTTGCCGTGTGTCTCAGGTCTCATCCACGTCGGAGATGAACTCAAGGAGGTCAACGGAATCCCGGTGGAGGACAAAAAGCCGGAGGAAATCATCCGTATTCTGGTGTGTGCTCTCCTGTTCCACTCCCTTTGGCTCACTTCACATGCGTCCTTTTAACGTGCACTGCTGTTTGCTTTGAAGGCTTAGGACATCACAATTAAAACAATCAGAGAGCTTAGCAGTGTTACAGCTAATGTCAACAATGGAACGACATCGAATCTTTGCAACAACAGTGGCACCAGTTTGTTCTTCAGAAAATACAGCCCAGACCTGAGCGAATAAGTCAGATAGTTCTGTTAGATAGGGCTGTAGCTTTGGTAGTTGATTTTCTGTTGTTGTTGTTTTTTTCTTTTGATAGCTAGATAGATATGGGAGTTATGGGAAAAGACTGATCAATATGAACTTTTTATCTAAAAAAAATTTGGGTAAGTTAACTTCAATACATTTATATTGTTGTTGTTACTCCCTGGGGGGTCACAAAGCAATTTCTGGGGGTCGCCAAATGATTTTTAAGATGAAATGTTATAATTATTACTTTGTATAGATTATTTACATGGTGGTGGTGCCTTCAAGAAGTTCACTTTTATTGCTACTGTGTTTGACTTTGAGATTGTTTGAGTTGACGTCACTGATTCAGCTGAGATGGGCTCATGGTGGGTGTGTGGTGTTGGTTTTCTGGAGAGGTAGAGATGGGTGTTAGCCATGTAGCCATGGACGTGGATGTTGTGTTTCCGAAAGATCTGACTAAGGGGGTAGGGGTTTGGTAGATGTTGAAAAGAAGAGGACCAAGGACCGATCCCTGGAGAACACCTGTGGAGATAGAGACTGGGTGAAAAATTTGAGCTGAACAAACTGAGTGTCTTCGAAAAGATAAAAGTGAAAGCAGGTGAGGGCTGCATCAACAGAAGAGAGTCTGTTCAGGAAGATGGAGAAGGTAGATGATGAAAAGGAAAGGACCAAAGAGAGAACCTTGTGGAACACCTGTGTAGATAGAGACTAGGTGAGATATGACACAATTTAGCTGAACAAACTGAGAAACATAGAAGTGAAACCAGATAAGGGCTATAACAGGAGGATGAAGAAGGTAATTGAAAAGGAGAGGGCCAAGGACAGAACCCTGGAGAACATCTGTAGAACAAAGGCTGTTTTTGAGGATGGAATAAGACCACTTTATCCCCCTCTTCTCTTTCTCTAACCTCATTCTGATTGTTCCATTGCAGGCGCAGTCCCAAGGAGCCATCACATTTAAAGTTGTCCCTGGAGCTAAGGAGGAAGCTCCAGTCAAAGAGCCTAAGGTAAGTCCGAAATAATTTTGAGGTATCAGTTGTGAAATTAACCTAATAATGATCAGTGATTGAAAAATCTATCGCCAATATTCACCTTTTTTATTTTTTTTTTGGCAGTGCACTTCCTGTTAAGCTATGTTAAGCCTGTAGAGTTCAGTTGCTGGGTTTATATTATCATTTATCTCTTTAAAATCAACCTATATACAAACAGAAGAGCTAGCATGTTACTTGCCTTAACAAAGTTAAACAGAAAGTGTGTTACAAACAAATGTGGGCGGGGCTGGAATAAGGTGAATAATAGTTTAATTCTGCGTAAAACTAGACACTAGTGGATTGTTTTATTTGTATGTTGCATAATTTAAAACACGTTTTTACAAAATATTAAAGACAGAAGAAAGCCAGAGCAATTTGCAGGGTTGACAAAGCTCCGTGTTGACAAAAAAAGTGGATTTCTACCGATAAATGGACAAAATCTGATTTAACACTTACATTAACTTTTTGTTTTTTATTCATGTAATGATTTAACCATCATCTCAAAAGAATTCTAAGTTTTTATTCACACTGTGTAATGTTGATTTTTATGTTTAATTAATCCTTTAAATAAGCAGAGAGAAAGAGAATGTTTAGCAGCTCAAAGTTTCCCAACCTGAAGTGTTTTTTTCTATCGCACATGAACATATTGTATCCATCCATTGTGAACAAGTGGAAGTGTCAGTCTCCCCCTGTGCCTCCCACTGTGAGTCCGATGTGCTTTTTGTCCTTTCTCATCGATCAGTGAGAGATAATTCATGTTTGATGGTCTCGGGTCAAAGTCATTTTTCACTAGAAAAAACAAACTGTTACCTGGGAAAAGTTGAGCATGAGGCTAAAAGTAAATGACAGTCAAAGTCAGGAAGAAGTGTAGATATTCTAACATGGTCAACAAACAGAGGTCCACAAGACTCAACAAAATGCCTCTCAGACAATCTTATGTATATTTCTAAGAACAAACCTCAAAATGTTTAGCTAATGACACGTACAAGACATTACCACGTCATCGCTGCAAAAACATTCATCTTATTCTTGTACAATTATCTTATTTCTAGCATAATATCTAGTTAGACTTTTTTTAAGAGCAGTTTAGCTAAGGTCAAAGACATCTTTATAATCTCGAACAAAAATGGGAATCAACATTTTATAAAATGTTCACGAAAACGATTTACTTTGATTAATAAATGAATTTTTATTACAAAACCTGGACTAGACTAGGAGTTAAACCGACACTAAAACTGCCCTAGACCAGGATTAGACCAGGATTAAATCAGCTCTAAAACTGGATTAGACATAGACTAATGCTGAAATAAATCAGAACTAGACCAGGACTAAAATTAGACTAAACCACAACTAGACCATTTCTAAAACCTAGATTCGGACTTAACTCAACTAAACTGGAACTACAACTAGATTTAAAGAGGACTAAACAAGGACTAAAGATGAAATCAACCAAGAGTAGACCTGAGGCCTGTACAACGAACGTCGCTGAACTTATCCTGGATAAGTTTCTCTTACCCGGGTTGACTAACCCAGATATGAGCCTCTCTCGATAAGCTGTCCTACGAAACGAGTTCACAACTAGATCTGTTAACCCTGGATTTTCTCATTGAAGCTGTGCGCGTTCACAGAGCAGAGGCGGGGTTAACGCAAACTGACCAATCAGAACAACCAAGCTGCGGTCTTCAAACGAGAGCAAACGTCAATCATGAAGCGAAATATACGGGTGTTAAAAACTAAGCGAAGGAAACGCGCTGCAGCTTCAAGTGAAGTCTGCGCTTAAGCGATCAATAACTGAGACAGAAGTTACGCTTCATTTAAATGTCCTGCATGAATATAACGACACAAATGTGCAGATATCACAAACATTTAATAGATGGACCACTTATGACCTGTGTCTTTAGTTCAGACAAAGTGATGCGTTAAGATCCACCGCCAAATGTGCACAAAGTGCAGTCATTCATTATTTCTTGAGCGTTTAATAATCATCGCACAGATTAATCAGGATTATTCAGTCTAGTTACTGTTACTTATAAAATTGCATCGCTTCTCTCAGGTTACGTACGCATCGCATTGATATAAAAGAAGACGCCGTGACTTTCACATTTCCTCATTTCTCCGCTGCTCTTTCTCCTCTCTCTTCACAAACGCCTAAATTCTCGTATCTGATTGGCCAGCACCTTGTCTTTTTAACTTATTCAGAACTTATCCTGGTCCGGAGCAGGTTATGAGTTTGCCACATGTTGCCATAGAGATCTGTCCCGATAGAAGGTAAACCAGTTTTGTAGGACTGCCAGACCAGGTTTAACCCAGAGCTTACCTCGCTAAACCCCAAATGTAGCTTCGTAGTGCAGGACTCTGGACTAAAACTGGACTAAACAAGATCTAGACAAGTTTAATGTTCACGATTAACTAAAACTAAATTGACTTAAACATATTGTTCTGATGATTAGATCTGTAAAATAATTTAAACTACTTGTGATTATTTTATATTATTAAATTGAAGTTAAGAATATCACTCAATTGTATCAAATTGCCATTGATTGTCTGAAAAACTGTCTATTTTTCCCCCAAAGCCGTATTTAAATGCTTCAAATCCACAGGTTGAGTTTGACATCCAGACGTTTCCCTCACCCCTCGTCTCATCCTGGTCCTTTCTTCTGTTGGACACAAGTCGGAGCAGGTGATTTAGGCTGTGACCTGGGCCCACAGCAGGGGAACTTTTCACAGACACATCCACCTTTTCTGTCCAAATGACTAAACTGTTTGAACCTGAGGAAAAATGTGTGAAGAATGGGACTGACTGCACCTTCTCCATCAAAGGACAAGCTTAAGAAAATTCCAACCATTAGTGAAACGTAGATTTGTGAAGTTTTGGTAGATGAATTCAGTTTTTAAGTCAGACTTTTGCAGTGAACTCTATTGAAGATTTAAACTAAAGAAGAAATGTAAGAATTCATTGAAGTAATGTAGAAATTAAGACGCATGAACCATAGAAGTCATTTACCATTCCTTAATTATTCTATATGAAAAATAATATGTATATTTTTTTATTTTATCAAGAGTAATTACCAACTAGTTTGTACATGTGTGTATAATCTTACATCTAGTGTTTTTGTCTTAATTGCTCATGTCAGGATAGTCCTGGTTTAGTCCAATTTTAGTCCTGGTCTAGTATAGTCCAGTTTTAGTTCTGTCATCCTGGTTTAGTCCAGTTTTAATCCTGATTTAGCCCTTAGGTTAGCCCAATAGTTTTATTCCTGGTCTAATTCTGCTTTAGTCCAAATTTAGTCCTGATCCAGTCGTGGTTTAGTTCACTTTTAGTTCTGATAGACCTGGTTTTAGTCCAGTTTTAGTCCTAGTTTAGTTTTAGACCTGGTCTAGTCTTGGTTTGACTAGTTTAGTCCTATCTAATCCTGGTTCAGTCCAGTTTTAGACCTGTTCTTGTGCTGGTTTAGTCCAGTTTTAGTTCAGAACTAGTCCTGGTTTAGCCCAGTTTTAGTCCTGGTCTAGTCCTGACTTAATCCTGGTCTAATCCTGCTTTAGTCCAGGTTAAGACCTGTTCTTGTCCTGGTTTAGTCCAGATTTAGACTTTGTCTCTTCTTTGTTGTGTCAAGTTTTAGTCCTGATCTAGTCCTGGTTTAGTCTAGTATTATTCCTGATCTAGTCCTGGTTTAGTCTAGTATTATTCCTGGTTTATTACAACTTTGGTCCTTGTTTAAATTCTTGTTTAGTCAGATTTCAATCCTGGTCTATTCCTGGTCTAACCCTGGTCCAGTTTTGTCTGGTTTAGTCCACGTTTTGTAATAAAAATCAATTAATTCATCAAAGCAAATAATTTTTGTGATCATTATATAAAATGTTGATTCCCATTTTTGTCCAACGAGATTATAAAGAGGTCGTTTTCATCTTATTAAATTAACAACAAAAAAAACTAGAATAAAGTATTTTTGCGGTGCTGATGTGGCAATATACTGTATGAGAATCTGACAATAGCTAAACATTCTGAGCATGTGTAAGTGAACAGTTCTATGTAAAGACTGCGGAGGCGCTGAGTTTAAATGACTCAGACCCACTTGGCAAACTTGTGGATGTTCCTACACTTATGATTGCACTGACCTTTGTACAAGCACGGTCCCAGCACGCTCCAGCGCCCGTCCTCTTCTGTTCTCCACCTCTGTGTCTTCTCTCTGTCTCTGCTCAGGTCTTTATGAAGGCCCTCTTTGACTACAACCCTCTGGAGGACAAAGCCATCCCATGTAAAGAAGCCGGTCTGGCCTTCAAGAGAGGCGCCATCCTGCACATCGTGAGCCAGGACGACCCGACGTGGTGGCAGGCCAAGCAACAGGGCGAAGCCAACCCCCGCGCGGGCCTCATCCCGTCCAAGCAGTTCCAGGAGAGGTGAGGAGCTGGGCCTGACACTGGTTCTAGAAATAAACTATTCACCTTATTCTGCCCCACCCACTTTTGTTGGCTGTAGACTTCTTGTTCATTTAATCTGTAGAATTCAGTTACTGGGTTTATATTAATTGTTTCGCGAGACATGCTACCTTAACAGAGCTAAACAGGAAGTGCACTGTAAAGAAAAGTGGGTGGAGCAGAATAAGGTTAATACAATGCCATTGCCTGTCTTTAAGAGCCTGGATTAGACTCTTTGCAAGGTATTTTTCCCCATTTATAAAACTAGCGTGAGTGAAAGTTTGTATTAAAGTTAGATTAAATTAGATAAGCTTTTATTGTCTCGTAACTAAAAAGTGCATTTAATATTGCCCTCATATCCGAAGTCACGATTGCATTCTCCCACATGGCCTGAAAGTACAATTATTGCAACTCCCAGATGGCTTAAAGTGTTAATATTGCACTTTTTCCTATTGGCTTTTATAAAAAAAAACAGTAGGTTAGTATTGCATTTCCCAAAAGCCCTTTTTCTACTTGACCATGTCAAAACTGTTTCTTTTCCATCAAAGCTGTTTCTTTTGATTTATCAAAGAAATAGACAAAGGAATAAATGAATATTTACAGTGATTCCTCTTATGTTGGGGCATCCGGTACTTTTTGCCCGAGGACAGTAGTTCTGTATGTCAGTGTTAAAGTGACACCATGTAGCTTTCTGCAGCTGAAAAATTATTCCAAAGAATAGAAATTGGCAGTTAAAATAATATATTGGGGCATTCTAAATTGAGATAAAGACATTTCATGACATAATGTGAAAATATAGTAAAAGAAGCAGCTTTTCTATTGAAAAATAGGGAGGATGCCCTTTTACAGACCAGATAGTGGTGCATTTTGTGATCATGCAAGCCTGCTAAGAATAGAAACATGTTTCTTTTTTCTTTATTTAATGCAACATAGACATACTGTATGAGTTAGGGATGTACTGATCCAACTTTTTCAGTTCTGATGTTGATTCAGATACTTTGGTTTTAAGCATCCCCTGAAATCCACCGATACAAGTGTAAGGATAGAATTAGCCTGTTTTTCTTAAGAAAACACAAGACATTTGGTCATGTAGTGGTATGTAATTGTTACTTATGATGCAAGTCACAACTCAACAACTTAATTTGAGTAAAATGTTAAACATTATGTGACATTCTGGATCAACACCAGTCAGTAAAATAGTCTCATTATGTCTAATTATAATCAGATATCAGATCGGTGCATCCCTAATCTGAATGCTCAAAATAGGGATGGGCGATATATCGGTGTTGATATCGGTATTGGCCGATATCCACGATATTTTGATATATCGGTATCGGTCCGATATCGAACCGACGGCCGATATTTGGTGCCGATATTTTTAGGGGAGGTTCTCCAGTCTCTCTGTGGGCATATACCAGCCTCAATTTGACCTAAAAGCTTCATATTTGCAATTTTGAACAGACTAAAGAAAAAGTATGCATAAACAAACAATTAAGCTAAAATGAATCATTATATTTACATAATAAATCCATAAATATTTTTTTATCTCAGATAATTATATTTGTAAGTTTTTGATCTTGTGAGTTGTGCTGTGGATTTTAAAGCAGAACCAAGCAACTTCAGCAGTAGAGCTCCCCCTACAGTTCTCTTCTGTAAATACCAGCATCAGACCTACAACATAATTTTTTTCCTTATGTAATTTTTTTTTTATCAATTTATAATTATTTCAAATAAGGCAAAGAAAAGTATATTAAAAATATTTCACACTGTCAAATGTACAAATAAAAGAGCCAGTGTTTCTCAGAAGAGCAGTCAAATTATAAGTGTAGGTTTTCCAGCAGGAGGCAGCAGAGAGCAGATGTTTGCTTAAAATGTGAAGAAAATACATTTGTAACCATCACACAAACTAACAAAGACATTTAACAAAGTCAAAATGTCCCTTAGATCTGCTTTAAAATATACCTATCGGTATCGGCAGTTGTCGGCCAGAGCAGAGGGCCAATTATCGGTTATCGGTATCGGCCCCAAAATTTCATATCGGCCCATCCCTAGCTCAAAACATGCTTTATTTAAGACTAATTTGTGGCCAAAAAGCTAAACAGTGTGCCTTTAAGAAAACAATGTCATAACATGATTTAAAATACAAAAAAGTACATTTTGCACATTTGAAAGTTTTTATGAATGTAAGTAAAAGTGACAGCAGTTGTTTTTAATTAAAAACTATTATAAAATTCAGTAAAAACTCAGTATTCCTCAAACATGCAGATCTTCTCTCTTATCTTGTCTTGTCCTGTGCTGTTTCTGAGCCCAGTGCGACTCTAAAAGCTGATGTCTTCACTGTGTTTTGCAGGAGGTTCGCCGTGCGCCAGCCCGTAACCACTCTGTCCTCCTCTGTGCGCAGCTCCACACGACGAACATGTAAGTATATCTCACCTGTCACATTCTCACTGCAGGTGTTACACTTCCATACATCACTTTGGACCATTCACAGTTTATGTTTGATAAATGACAGTGTCTTGTTGGTCCCGTTTCCACATGTGTGTGCTCATGTGTGGCATGTTAGTGTGTCACACGTCAGAGGAGCCTTTTTTCTTCATGCTACATGTTTCAGTCGGTCTGTCTCTGCTGGCTCTATGCCTTCTGCACAAGGTCACACATCTTCAAAAAATTAAAAAAGAAGGAACTTGAAGGTGTTTTTTATGCCTGCCTGTATTAGTATAAATGAAACGGTAAAAAAAAGTGAAAAAAATCTTTGCTTAGCCCATTCTAAGTCGTCTCTCACCCATCTTGGGCACATCACTAGTCTGTGTCACCATGATGTGTTTTCAGCTTTTTTACAGCTGTTAGAGGGAAACATGTTCTTTATGCAGAAAGAGCCGCCGCTCATAGACATAAACAGTGGAAACAAGTTGAAAAAAGCTCCGTTGTCATCTAACTACAAGAGTTTATCACTGTGAGAAAAAAAAAGTTGCTGCTAAATCAACATTTGTGAATTAAATTGGACCCTACGACACTTAAAAGTTACATTCACGTGAAAAAACTGCAAGAAAACATTGTCTCAAGCTTCAGGAGACAAATCTGAATCCTGATCCAAACAGCTGATCTCTTCCCATTACGTTGTTTTATTCAAAAAAGTTTCCCCAGCTAAGCAGACGAAGAGCGTCTCTTTCTGCATAACGCATGCGCAATGGAGCGCTAAGTGATGTTGATCAAAAATCAATCTAAAGATTAGTCTAAAAATCTAGCTTGTGAGCCAAAAAAGGTTGAGCACCCCTGTGATAGGTAATACCTTAACCATAAGCTACTATAAACCTCCAATACACCTCTTTTTATACAGCCCTCATATGTACCTTTGCTCCTTAAACATTCTTACATATCCAGTCTTCTTGTTTCTCGTGCTGGATAAATCAAAACCCTGCACCAGTAAAACTCTCTCGTCTCCCGTGACATTCCATTCACCTCAAAATCAATAAACAACTGTAATAAAGACAAGCTTGTCCCCATGTTTCTCAATCTCAACATTTAACCCAAACCTACTGTATGTAGATGTCCAACCTCAAGCCTCTCGTACCCTTTCATTGTGGATTTCCTTAAACATAAAAACCCTCATCAGAGTACACTACGCTACACATGTACTTCTTCTCACACAACGACCCCATTGAACCAAAACCAGCTTCGTTCGGTCCATATTTCAACTCCAGATTACTACTTTTTCCATCCGTTTTGACGTTTTAGCCCAACATCGCAACCGGTCTTTAATGTGTCCTGACTTTTTCAATATAAAAGCACTAAAATAGGCCGACAAAGCTACAATGGGCACGGCTAAAGTTAGCATTATGCCCTGGTGAATTATGGATGTTGTCATTTCCTGGTTATGTTCGACCACATACTGGCATACGCGGTGCCCAGGGCTAAGAATACACTGCTGCAGAGACACTGTGCCACTGTACTCTCTGTGAAGGGAGGGTTTAGTGAGGGACCGTGTGGTTTGTCTAAAGGCAGGTGTAGGGCTTTGATTATTCAAGTTTGCATTTCTATTGCCAAGTGTTATTTGTTCTTTTATTATTAAATGATGCAGGACAGAAGTGAATATTGCTGTTATTGCTGCTCGAAAACAACTTTCCAGTTTAGTCTAAATAGGTTGCTCATAATCCCAGGAGTGACATGTTTAGAGCAGGTGCACGTGTGTTTTATCCCTTTCCCAAAAAAAAAAAAAAAATTTTATTTATTAATTTATGTACTAGGTAAATGGTGGTTGTTTTTGTTTTTGTTGTTGTACTGTATGTTAGATTAACCTGGCTCACGCCAGATGGATATGTGTTGAACTCCTATCTGAGTTCACACTATATCCATCTGGGACTTGACTCGCTGAAAGCGTTCGAGAAAAGGTGGGGCGTTTAGTGAAATACTTCGAGCTGATTAGGTGTAGGGCCTACCTTCTTTGAGCTAGCCAATCACAGCAACAACTCGTAATGGAGTAGCCCATGTCTGCGTGGGATAGAACAAGTGTCACACATACGGCTCTTCTTTCAAAAAGAAATTACTCCGTATTTGTGCTAAAACCGCATCAAAAGCAGCAGACAACACATCCACGGGAGCCGCTGACTTTGTTTAGCTTGAATCAGACTCGGCTGCGGCACCGGGGAGCTAACGGCCCGTGTTAGCCCGCCCTGCTACAATGTGATTGGGCCTCAAAACCACGCTGCTGTGAGGTGAGTGGGCCGAACCACGGCCGTTTCGGACTCTCAAACCAATCGAGCCAGATGAAGGCCAGATGGTTTATTTCGTGTTTGTGAATTCACAAATATCGCGAGATAAACCATCTGGCTGGCCAGGTTAGTGTTAGATAGAACATTGAGAGCATTTAGAGACATTTTTCTCTTTAAGGAAACATTTTTTCAGGTTGGTTAGCTTTTATGGTCATTTTGAAGCTATCTCTGATATCTCTGGTGTTGCTTAGGCACGGTCAAGTTGCTGTAAGTCACCAAAACAATTGTGTTTTTTTTAATAGCTTGCCTCAAGCTTGCTCATGCTTTTCCATTGAAAATGAATTGATGCTAGCTCATGAAGAGTTTTGTTTTGGTTACACACTGAAAAGGTCTATATGACCTCATGTTGTCCTCATATTACACAAATGTACATCTTTCAGTTAAACCTTTTCTAGGTAATGGGACATGTTCTCATATAATGTATGACTATGTCTTGTTAACTTATTTTCTTTTCTGGCGTATCTATGATAGAGTGTTGAGTTAATTCAGTATGAAATTCACTGATTAGACAAGTTGTTTTTTGGCAGCTTGTCTGTTGTTGTTTTGCATTCTGGCTAACTGTTGTTAGTATACCGACACGCCTCACTCCTAACAGCTGTATATAAAATAAAAAAAAAAAAAATGGAGGCTCAGAATGCATTAGGTAAGTGAGCAAAACATGTGTCTGATGTAGGAAGTTTAAAATTAATTACAGCTTTTGTCTTTTTTATTTATTTATTTTTGTTAAAGTTAGCAAAAACCGGTTATAGGACCTTTAATTATTTGTATGTGCAATGCTCAGGTTAAATAAGGCCCAGTAATGGTTCCTTGTCAGCCAAAACTTTTTATTGTTGTTGTTTTGTAAGTCTTTGTCAAAATTAAAGACTAGGTCAGTCACAACCAGTTAGAGTAGTAGGGTAGCTAAGGTAGCTTGGCCATTTACACTTGTTTTTTATTAGGACAATGTGCAATTACATTACACAATGGTAGAGGTGCTTGTACCAGATTCTAGCTTTACAGTTAATTTCCATCTATAGTCCTAGAAGAGAGGAAGCGCTCATGGAGAAAACCTGTTTCAGACACAGGGAGGAAGACCCCGGCTCACCTGGGAATGGATTCTGTGCTCTCTTGCTTTGAAGCCAGAGCTTATCGCTGTTGTTCATGCTTTAGGTTTATAAAGACCACTCAAACATTCTGCTGCTAACTTACACATTCATTATAGTTTTGATTCCGAATGTCTCCGAATGTCAACATCACTACTTACTACATCAGTATGTGCAGCCAAAAATGATGTGCTTGATAATGTCTGTAAACGCCTTGTCCAAAAACCTCGCGTTATCCTAAATCACGCTGTTCTTTCACTTAAACATGATTCACCGGCTCTACACAAGTTGCATTAAACAGGTGTCTCGCTCTGACTAAGAAAAACTACTGCTATTTCAAACACGCCTTTCTTTACATCGTTTCTCCTCGAAACGTGGACGATATTTCAAACTCGCGCATAACGTCACCCGCGTAAGGATTAGCCGCTGCAGCAGGAAGTCCCTCGACACCGGCCCTCCGCGAGTCCATGAATAACTGTCGGAATGATAACAATTCACCCTCTGTGCTCCCAAAAACCTCAATTAGAGCAAACGCCGGCCTGGAAATCCTTCTCGCGGAGGGACAAGTTATAGATGGCTGTGTGTTTTTTTGCGCTGAGGTCATGTTCAGTAGCACACGCGGCCCGGAGGAGCGTCCACGGCTGGGTCAGGGAGAACGCTGTAGTGAGACCCTTGCTCTGGCCCCCAGGTGCTGATGGAGACGGGGGTCCCTCTATTTCTGACTCTTTCTTCCCTTCTTTTCCAGCCCGGGAGCTCCGTCAGGCTGCAACAATATTGGTCTTGGCGAAAGTGTGCGGCGCGAGCAGCTTAAGCGTGTCCGTTTTCACCGTCTTCGCTCGCGGCTGCCATCACATTCTGCGGCTTTGGGAGACGCGAGCGACCCAAATGTTCTAACTCCTGTATGAGGCAATGCTTAATAGGCTAAACAACTGTCAGGCCAATCCGCAAGACTACCAAAAAAAAAAAGATGCACAAGTCAGGATTTTTGACAATCGACAAGTCTTGATATTTAATATGGCTGGTTGGGTCTATTTGGGTTTATTGTTGTTTTACACACGTGGACTAAATAGTTGGTATCCTTCTGAAACATACAAAAGTAACAATAAATAAGAATGCAGTCCAAATCAGCCATTGCTTTTGAATCGTTGATCTTTTTTTTTTTTTTTTTTTAATCATTAATGATATTGAAACTAGGGATGGGACGGTTCACTTAAGTCAGGATTCGATTTTGCAGTTGTTAGTTTATCTATTCGAACTTTTTTTTTACATCGTGGCTATTGTATTGTTTGTATTATACAACTATAGTGTGTGAGTAGGTCAGTGACTGCATTAGCAAAACTGATCGATTCTGGCCTTTCGATTCGATCGCTGCAGACTTCAAACGATTTTCGAAGTCTTCGATTGATTTCCCATCCTTAATTAAAACAAGCCAGGGGAAAAAAAACAACTATTATTTTGTTGCTCAACCTATTGTGGCGATCACTGCAATCAAACCATTTTTAAAACCAAAACAAACCCAGGTTGAGCAGGCAGACTGACTGTTCTCTTCCTTTGACCTTGTGTCAAATTTTAACTTAGAATATGATGTAGTACCTTTTAATTTGCATGTTTACCACATAAAAACGGCAACAATCACTGACACATGCTTAGGCTCTACTTCCTAGATTACAAAACAACCAAAATGCAGTGACTGGTTAAATTAAAAAAAAAATTCCCCGCCTTGTGAAGCGAATGAGCCCTGATGATGCAATGTCAAACGGTTTCCACGTAGTGAAAAAACAGAAACTGCTAGGTTTTGGCCCACTTCTCGAGAGCAAATTGCCCCGGCTGTGTCAGGTTTGAAGTGTCTTCTCCAAATGCACAGCAAAACACATACAGCAAAACATACATATACAACGAAATGTCAAAAACGTCTGATGTGCACGTTGTTACACCTTTTGAACGTCAATACTGTATGTCTTGGCTACATTTTCTTTAAATGTCGCCAAGTTTAACAGGTAGGTTTCATGTTACTAAAATGGGTAAGTTTAGGGCTGGGGTTTGTGGTAAGTTAAGATTTACTTGTTAATCCCAAAGAAAATATCGCCCCGTGTGACTTCAACCAAAATTTGTGGTCATTTTATGTTTTGGCTTTTTCATAGCATACTTACTTACTAGGATTTGGAAGTGTAGCAGCACCACTTTGGCACAAACAAGAACTGCAGCTTTCCAGCGAGACAACTGAAAATGTTGAATGGTCTTGAGTCTTTCAGTAAATTTAAAATGTCCAAAATATAACCTCTTGATCTGAAAATGTCATAAATTTAAACTAAAGCAGACAGAAGCGCAATACATCTGCTTTAAAGAATCTAGTTTGGAGCGTTCCTTTAGCGGAATTCATCTCCCGCGGCGCGCTCGACCCTTCCACTTCCAAACCAGTCGTCCTCCCGTTCTGTCTGTCTGTCTGTCTGTCACCTGTCTCCCGGCTCTCCCCTCAGCCCCTGGCCTCCCTCCAGCCTGCTGACACCTGACTTACCCTCTCTCTTCTCCCACTGTTAGCTTTGAGCCCAACACGTGGACATGGTTAGCTCTCACCTTGGGGTCTTCTCCATCGACACGCATTACGACAAAGCCCTTCTACACTTCACAAAATGACTGGAGGTTTTGGAAAACGCAGCTCCTAAATTGCTCCTAAGTGTCCCTGAACCTTAGCCCGTGTTCTGCCTTTTCAGTCCACTCGAGTTGAAGAGTAAATGCTTTCAGACTAGAGGGGATTTGGAGCAGAAATGTTCAATTATAGTCGCAAAGGTTATGTGCAGATAACACAGGAAAGGCAGACATTATGGGCCATTATATTATATATTACACATATTAGCTTACATATTCACAGTGAAGTTTTAGCTTTGAGTTGTTGTACTCGATTTGTGCTGCCTTAAAAGCATAAACAAGCAGATATATTGAGTTTTAAACTTTTCCACATTTAGCTAATGCATTCTGAGCCTCTGAATGGTTCACCACGATGAATGAGACGAGGCATGTCACTGCTGTCCTATAGTCTTTGGACGCAAAGAATACACAAAGATTTGCCCTCATTCAAAGATGAGTCAGTGTAATGAGGCCCTGCTAAACTTTTCCAAAATTATTCAAACAATCTCAAACCAATCCAAACACAACTGTGATTAAATAATGATGAGAGAACACTGTTGCGTGGTCACTTAGTAGATTTTACACCATGATGGCTTCCAACACCTGGTTTCTTAGCAGCACTGGTGCTGTGCCTTAGCGGACCTCTGGAACCATAAGTTCCAGCACTATTGGTCCTCTAATCGGTCCTGAAAGAGAGAGAGCTTGTTTTATAAGTTCTGCTCTATGCACTCGCCCTGTCGGTGCTGTCTTGATTATCCATCGCTCGGTATCGGTACCAAGCCTTGGTGATGAAAGATGGTAGTCGCTTTGCGTCTATACCTGCTCCCAGTGGGGCGTTGTTGTTGGCTAGTATATTCAGCTTCCCAACATGCGCAGTTGTTCTTTCTAATATGGAAACGCATGCCAGTTTCGCGGGCTTGCTTAAAGTTAGGGTAACTAATATTTTAACTTAGATTAATAAGCATTGTGTTTTCCAATAAAAACGTACATGCTAAATGCAGCACTTTGTGAAAAAAAAATAGACCACGGTGTAGTGTCTGAACTGAATAATTCAGAATTTTAGTTCTCATTAGGAGCCAAAAGAAGCGCTCTGATTGGCTGTGCTTGGATGGCCAAGCACCCAATGAATAAATGCCGATATTAACCATGTCAAAGGATTTAGAAGAGGAATTAGTCAGATTTAAAACCTAAAATGCGTTTGCAGTGTAAAATCAGCTACCCCACATTTAACACATAACCCAGGCAGACCAATCAGAGCTGGAGATTGCTTGAACGAGCCGAGCTGTAGCCGAAGTTTAGAAGGATTAAAAAGCTATTTTTAATGAAGCTTAAGATGTTTGAACCAGAAAAAAGTTCATGATCTAAATCTAGATAAGATTTGTCACATCAAATCTAACCTTTTATATCTATGGGTCTGTGAGGCAAGCACAAGCAGTTTATGATTAATTTGTGCTCTAGAGAAAAAAAAAAAGCTTTCTGGACTGAGAGGGTTTTTTCCGCTGCATTACCAACTGAATGACCACTGCTACAACTCATGACAGCTTTAAGCTAGCAGTGTCCTATGCAGATATTTAAATAGATCCATGATCGCTATATTTTGTGTCTTTGTCTCCGCCGTACACATCATCTCAAAACGTTTACACAACACAAACTGCGACTGCATTGATCATGGAAGTGGAAGAAACAAAGAGAGAACACAGCATTAGAATGAGTTGAGACGACCACTGTTAATAAATTAAAACCTGCTTATTAAAATTTTTTAGACTTATTCTAAAGTAAAAGCATGGTTTACAAAAACCATGTCTACAATTAAATGTATTTTGATTGTATAATTTCTTGTCAGTAGTAAGAGTGAAGTACAAGACAATCAACACTCATCCTTAGCTCTATAGAACCCTTTTAACTCAAGTAACCATCCTTTATCTTCCTTCACTAAAACAAGCCTGTCTCATCGCAGACCTGTGTGTCAGTCCTGCAGCGTCAGTGCTTTAAATAATCAAGTCCTCAGTGAGTTCCAGCAGACGCCTGACTCCGAGGCGAGCGCGTGTCACGAGGACGATCTAGTGGCCCCGGGAGGCCTTTTAAGAAAGAGAGATCACAAGTCAAAGACAAAAAGGCGTCCAGCTGGAAGGAACCGGGCCACCGCCATGACATCATCCCATAACTCAGAGCGTTTACAGGAGCCCAGCACACTGCCGTTAGCGTTAGCGGCGCAGCGGGAGCTCTGTGTCAGGTGTCTTCTACAAAAACCAGGTGTGTGCTGAAGAGACCCAGCGAGCGCGTAAAAGACAGAGCCATCCAGGGCTCGTTCTGTCTGATCATCCAGCGGCCAGCAGCTTGTTGAAAGGTTTTAAGGATTCCACTGTGATGTCATTTGCCCTTTTTTCCACACCTGACAGATCAGAAAGTTGATAATCTTGTAATGTAGTATTGTTTATACCTTGAAAAATGAATTTGTCTTTATTAAAGCTGGACTAAATTAATTTTCACATAAGTAGGCATTAATATCTGTACTAATTGCTCTCACAAATTCTTTGGCACATGCAATAGCAGCTTAAACCACCACAAGTTCAGCCAATCAGAGCGCTGCTTTGATCCTTCATAATTAGATTGAAATAGTAAACTGATTTTTGTGACAACGTGCTGTAATTATAACAAACAAAAACAAAGTTTGCTAATTTATAACTGAAAAGTTTGGTACCACACTTAAATTAGTCCCACTAGTCCCTTACATGCAAACATTAGCAAACAGTGGGCTGACAGTGAAAACTGGTAAAAGTGAAACCAAACGCAGAATCAACTTTTTTTTTCACAGTCAAGCTGTGTATCGAGTCAAAATTAAATTATCTACTGCCTTTTGGACATTTTTGTGCAAACTTGCTCATTATATGTGCAAAAACCTCGACTGTGCTGCCACGATGATCAAATATTGTTCATTGTTGTTGTGAGTTGAGCCGCCGAGGTGGGTTTCCAAAACCCTTCTGACACCACTGCTGTGGAGCGTTGTAAAACGGTCACTCTCTGCGCAATGACATCATCAGTGTCAGTGTCAGTGCCTCGATTTTCTTATTTTCAATTTTACAAAATATGAACTCATGTGTTTATGTAAAGGGAAGGTTTCTACAAATGTCTACAAAGTTAACTAAAGTTAACTACTATCATCTTTTAAGAAAGTTCAGGTTAACTGTGTTTCGTAATTAGTCAAAAACATTTTGTAATTAAAACAATGTAAATCAATCGGTAGGTCTTCAGGCTGTGCTCAGTTTTAAGGTTGAAAAAGGTTTTACACCTCTGAACTTCGCTATTCAGTAGAAACAGAAAGTCCACACTTTGTAACATTGCCTAATAGCAATAATTTTTTAGTTAAGTAATGCGATATTCTGAAAAAAATAGAATGATGTTCTTCTAGGCCAAATAGTCCATTGTGTAGCATGTTTTTGGTCTAAAAGTTACACAGAGCATTTTTAAGTACAGCACTTTTATGTAGCATGTATTGACCAAAAATGATCTAATTTAAGCCTGTGTATTGTGGCCTAGACATTACAAAATGTGCAAAGTATACACAAATATTTCTATTCACCTTCACAGAACTGCATTTACTGTTAACAAATGATTACTGAACCATTTCCCAGTCAAAATATTTATGGCTAAAATGAAAACGTACTGTCGGAAAATTCTCTCACCGCGCCAGAACTTTTGATATAGCGCATTTCTACAGAAACTAAAATTAGCGCTAATCTTAAAGTTGGAACGGACGTGACATGTAACATTTAGCTTTGTTTCGACTGGAATGCCGTCTGCAGATGATTTCCACATCACAACTCAGCTCCCGATCTTACTCCAAGTGTCAAAGTTTGATCTTGTCCAAACGCTCCTCACTTTACCTCTACGATAACATTATTCAAGCCCTTTTTATTTAGTCTTGTCCTTCTCAAATCAGAACAGATAACACGGCTAATTGTCCAGGCTTGTTTGTGAACTCTCAAATTCCCTTCTGTAATCATTTCTCCAGAAGATTAGATAGCTTCGAGTCCATTTCATTTTGCAACAACCTGACGGATTCTGATTTATCCGCCGGTATTAGCTCTTCTCCGGGTTCGTCAGTGTCTGCGGTCGGTCCCGGGCTCGCGGCTGACACTGGATATGTGAGACGTGAGCTCTGAAGCCGTCTGTCAGGAAGGATAGGCACCGGATCACCATGTTGACTTTGATGGCAGAGGAGAGAGCGGAGCGGTGGTGAGAGGCTGCGGTCGCTCCTGTTTGGATACATGCGTTTGGATTTGACAAACTGTGAGGTGTTGGGAGTAGTTTGTTGATTGGATAAATGTTGGTGCTTTTGGTAAACACGGCACAGTCGAGACAGCGATGAATCAAAGTGAATGTTTTTTAGTCAGAGGAACTACCCTGTCCTTATGTTTGTGTTCACACAGCAACTGTTTTTTATCATTAGCTTATGTTTAGTCTGGAACATTTAAATGAGTCAATAAGTGGTGCTTTTTTTTTTTCGATTCTACATAAAACTATGATGTACAAAACCTAAAAACATCACTGAAATTAACAAGTGTGGCCCCAGTCCTTTTTTCCTTCTCTGTGTGAACAGGCCTAAAACAGATTGATTCCCCATGTTTAGTTTTGACAAGCAACAGCAGGAGACCGGTCCCCGAGGTCCGGAGTGCGATTTGGTTCATAAGGCACTAACTAGCACCAAGATGTCCTTTGGTGCTAGTCCTTGGAGAGACTTGAACACAAGCAGAGCTGTTTTAAAGTCTATTCTCTGAGCCTGAAGCCAGTGTAAAGACGTAAGCACAGGACTAATGTGATTGTACTTCCTGGTTCTGGATGTACTGCAGCTGTTTTACAGCTTGTTTGGATAGGCTGGTGAGCAGGTCGTTACAATAGTCTAACCCAGCGGCTCTCAAAGTGGGGGTCGCGAGATTTAAAAATGTATTTTTTTACAATTAGGGTCATATAAAGCAATGAACTATCAAAAACAAACACATTGTAACCCAATTTAAATAGTTTTATAGCTTAAATATATAACTAATGTATTTACTTTTGTTGTGGGGGTCGCGTTGTTGGCTTGCACGGTTATCTCGGGGTCCCGGGCTGAAAAGTCTGGGGGACAAATGCATGGATAACGTTCTGAAAGTCAAGTTTTGACACTATGCTTTTGATTTTGGCAATGTTTTTTAGATGGTAAAAAGCTGCTGATGTTATTGACTTGATGTGGCTGTTAAAGTTCAAGTTTGAGTCCATTATTACCCCCAGATTTCTAACTTGACTTGAAGGTTTCAGAGAGAGAGACTGAAGGTGCCTGCTGACACTTTCTCTTTGTTTCTGTGGCCTAAAGATGATAACTTCAGTCTTGTCTTTGTAAATGAAATGTGAAAAGTCAACAACACAATTCAGTGGAAATGGAAAGTTAAAACTACACTTGAATGTGGATAAACACAGCTTTATGAGTCACTTTTCCATGGAAACCTGCTAGAGAAGACCCTTTTTGGCCAAGTAAAAGTACATTTTGTGACCAACAACAGAGACGCAAAATTTTAAAATTGCTTTTATTCTAATCTACATTTGGTTAAAAAGTTACACAGTGCATCTAACTTTAATACTAGGCGACTTCCAGTTTGGCCTCTGAATGCTGAACCACTGAACCAAAGCCACTGAAATATACAGGACATTAACCATTTGGGCGCCAAGGTTTTTTTACAGTGGAAATGCGGTTTTTACTCTCCGACTTTCAAAAGGCTGTAGCTTAAATATACTTTAAGATAGAGCTCTACCATAAATTGGAAAAGTGTTAGGTATTATTCAAATATTATAAATATGGTAATATATTGTATATAAATAGTGGAAGATGAGTGCTTCAGTGGGTCTAAAAAGCGTTAAAAAATCAGGTGCTCTTCAGGATCAAAAAGTGATGAACACTAATAATAATCAATAAAGGAAAAATCAGAGGCAACTCTGATTGATCAATAAAAGTCTTTTATTGGAAGTGGACTTGCCTACGCGTTTCGGCCGCGTGGGGCCTTCTTCAGGGCATGTGAAAGGAGGAAGTGCTGGTGCCAGGTGTTTAAATAGGCAACCAGTCACATGAGTCGATCACATGATCAAATGCAATTGGCAAACAATAAAAAACACAATACATTTTTATATTCCAACAATTAAAACAATTAAAAATATATTGTATATATGTAGAATATTAGTTATGTTATGCCCTTATTATTACGTATTTTTAGATCTCTGAATAAGATTGTTTTTTGACAGTAAAACCAGGGAGATATACATGTTTTATTATTTTTTTATTTTTTTATTTTTTAGAGGAATAATGAATTAGAAATAGCACCAATAAGACTAAACTCCCTCCACGCCTCTTCCCCCTGCTAACTCCGCGGTGCGTCCTGTCACTCTCCCCCGCCTCCACACACTGATGCTGGGGGGGGGGACTTCGGCGCGCGCATCGGTGGCGTTTACCTCCGTAACCACTCTCCCCCTCCTCCTAGAACCTACATACTATCCCTGCCCCATGTGGTACACGTGTTTTATGACAGAGAAAGTTTGTTTGGGGACAGTCTACGGTGTTGTTTGTCCCTCCAAGCCGAGTGCTCGCAGTGTCTGCGGCGGCACTACCGCAGCTGAGATCAGCGTACCGATTCTCACTTCCGCTCTCATCGTCTGAGAACGTAATCGTCTTCCTCACAACGTGAATCTGCCAGTATCAGGCTCAAAGCCTTCGCTCTAGTAAACGTTTTCGCCAGATTCGCATCACAGAAGTCAGACCATCACTCCCTCGCCTCGTCTCCCCTCACCTCTCTTCACTCTTAAAAAAGCAGCGTCTTTGACCCGCTTCTTTGTGTTTTGTCCAATAGGAACCTATGGTAATTTTGGGCTTAAAAGAAAGCTCTGGACGTCGGCCATCTAGTTTAAGCAGGTAGAAATAGTGTTTTTCATTTTAACAAGACAGAGAGGCCGTTTTCTCCGGTTAAGTTACGTGTTTCAATATTGCGACGGTGGCGCCCAGAGGGTTAATATATTTTGTTTATTCTACTCATCTCAGTAAATACAAGACAATAGGTTTAGTATTGTGTAGTATGAGTGATTCTTATTCAAAAGTCCTTAACCTGACTTTCTTTCCTTAAAGCGGAGCCTCCACACGCCTGTTCATCTGGCTGCGTTCTTTCATTAGGTAACAACATGTAGAACGTAGATGTCCAACAGTGAGAGTGCAGAAGTAGTTTTGGATCTAGACCTATAGATGATCTCATAGTAATTCAGCGTGTTTTTAAATGTACTCCTGAAACGTAACTGTTTGTGTCATGTTTTGTCTTCTGCTCCTCTAAAGACGATGTGGAAGTGGAGTTGGGTAGGTGTCTCTTCTTTTTCTCAATAACTCTCATTAATTCTTTCTAACAAATATCTCACCATTGGCGTTGCGGTGGAGATTAAACACTTCCCTTGACTCAGAATAATAACTTCATAACCTTAGTGAAAGCTAAAGTTGGCCTCTGCCTCTACATTTGCTGTTTTCATTTGTCTAATCATGTCCAGGCTAAACATTTGTAAAGCAGACAGTCGTGTTAGCTTCGGCGGTAGCCCATAGCAGAGTCCAAAATGCTGTCCAATCCTTCACGTCTCCCTTACTGTTCTGCCGTTGACTCGAGTTGTTTGGACAGACGTTACCTTACATGCTTCTTCACAGTGTACATTTGTATGACCAAACACGGTCAGTATGACAACGGTCCAACTACAACAAAGCTAAGATCAGCCAAACACTTCATACTACTCAGCTGATTTTCACATTGCAAACACAATTTAGGTCAGGGCTATTCAACAAAATTTTCATGAAGGCTAGATCATGCTCAGAACTTGATCTTTCCCTCAAGTAGTTGCACAAAAGCAGAATCAAACAAGCTCTATAGCGGAAGACGAATTGGTCTAGTAACCCAGAATTAAACCACTAAACAAGACTATGTACAGTGTAATTTGGAAATATCCTAATCTCAAATGGACTGAGGTCCGGATCAGAACTTTGAAGGGCCATTTTAGCCTCCGAGCCTTAAGTTCAATAGGCTTGATTTAGGTTTTAAATCTGTCAACTTCCTCTCATAAATCCTTCGACACATGTATTCATCTTGGTTGCAATCATGACTCATAAACTTCTTTATACAAACAACAAAGTGAAATTGCAGAGGACCACCCAAGCACAGCCAATCAGAGCGCAGCATTCAGCTCTTGATGAGAACTAAAATTCAGTTCAGACAATACTCTGTGGTCTAATTTTTTCACTAAGTGCTGTAAAACGCAAAATGTACTAATTATGTACTAAAATGAGCTACCCCAGCTTTAAATGTTGGGTTTTTTTAGTTCACATACAGCAGACCTGGGCAGAACTGCAGCCACGGGGGCCACACTTTTCTAGAATAGGTGTTAGGCTTTATATTTGTTTCTTTTCAAATCAAAAACTTTACTTATAAAGTGCTTTTCACACATACAGTTTGACACAAAGTGCTTTACCGTGCATCAAAAAACGCCCCAACACTGCATACACTGAAATACAATTTGCTATGTTCGCATACATACATTCAACTGGGTACAGATGGACCAAAAAAAAGCATCATCAGAGGAGCAGAGTCATCTTTCGGTTGACTTGGCTTTAGAATATGCACTTGTGCTCCTAATACATAATAATACATACAATAAATGGACAAAAAATAGATGTTTTATAACAATGTGCTTGCAATAATGAGAAATTGTTACACACGTATCTGTGGTCCAGTCCTTTGCTTCTTGTCTGGTTTCAACCTCTATCAGTAAAAGAGACTGTTGCAAACCAAAAGAAAGTCAGAAAAAGACACACTCATTAAAAAGTGTTACATTAATAAATGGACAATACTCAGATATACAAGAATCAATCCAAATACAACATTGTCTACAAGGAAACCCTGCTTTAGCAAGGTTAATAACGCATTAACTTTGATTGTACTTAAAAGTCCCCTCTTACCTCACCATGTTTGGTTTTCTCGTGTACATTAACATAATTTCTCTTGATTGAAAAGCCTTTCTGTGACATTTGCCTGTGTTTACTGTTGTGCGTTTCCTGTCCGCTCTCCAGAGGACGCTGACCCTAGTGGACTGCAGACTGGAGGTGAGCTTTCTTCTAATCTTTTGTTCATTCCTGAGCTTCATCCATAGCTTTTGTCCAGTGTCGCTCCCTTCGTTTTTGCAATATCCATTCCTGTTTTCCCATAGTTGTTGTGTTTTGACTTTGGCCTGACTTCTCAAATATATCCATTTTATACAAACTTCAAGGTGGAATAATGACAAGATTCCAAATAGGACCTTGGTGCAACTAGAAATGAGGACTAAAAAAAAAGACAAAAGGCTTTTAAAAACTTGAATTTAGTGTCATTCTCTCTCATGACATCTTCAGATATGGCACAAACTGTTTGAAACATGAAGTTGTTGAGCAACATAAGCAACACCTCTCTCAAATGAGGCTTGTTACTGGTGCTGTTTGCAGCCTAGTCACTTTCAGATAGCATACAGTTTTGGCCTTCAAAAATCCAAAACTTCAAATCGTCGTTTCCTTTAAAATGTTGTCTCCTTTGAGGTCAAGGAGACAAGGACTTTGTAAAAGTATTAAAACAGGTATGGAGATGTTCGCTATGTCGTCATATGCTTATCACGTGACGCTATGGTTGGCAAAACATTTAAAGAGTAATTGACGGCTGACCAAACATATATATAAAAAAACAGTTATTATATCTTGCTGTGTGAGTCGGTCTGCTAACAAGTTTGACAGGAGCAATCCAAAGAGCTTCTACCGCGTTCCTAAAAAGCCTACATCAAGATAAATGCATGAATTTTGGCAATTAGACCCTGATGGAAAAAAAAACAATAGAACTAGTTTTCTCAACAGCCACGCCCATTTTTTGATTCTGACAGGTGAAATTAAGTTTTATTTTTTTGAAAAAAATGTAGTCTTGATGGTTACATCCTTACTGCCATAAAACAGATCCACCTGATAAGTTTTCTGTGCGCCACAAAGATGGGATGCCAGAATGGTCTAGGGTGCTCACTTAAAGTCTAAAGCTAAACTCTGCCCCACAAGAGGTCTATAAAGAGGTGCAGAGATTTGTCTGATTGCATTTTAAGTTGAAAAGATTGTCAAAGTATATCAAATCTTTTTTTTTTTCGGCTAAAAATGTTTATAAAAAACAATTTAATCACTATCTTCTTGCAAATAAGCTTTTTTTACGTGCAGCATAAAATTAGGTATGGTCCTTGGAATGCTGCCAAATCATGAATGATCTTAATAACATTCATTTTGGACTGCTGAAGAACAAAGTTTGGACACCCCTGGTCTAAAGGGTCGTGGTCTCTGAAGACATGTTTTGTTCTTCAGTGACAGACAGATGTCATCTGATGGTCACTGGCTGCAGTCGGCACAGAGACAACATGAATGTGGGCCAGTTATTGTCCAGTGTCTTGACTTACAGTCAATTGAAACCTACGGCTTAGAGCTGGTGATATTCTTTAAGGTATTGCGTATCCTTATTGTCTGATAAACCTCAGGATCTTTTATGAAATTCAACATGAATGTCCCTATCCCTTCTCAGTAGTGCTGTGGATGAGGACCTGCTTATGCAGCTCAACAACAAAGAAATGACATGTACTTTTGTCATCAAACGTAATATGACAAATGAATCTACATTTTTACACACAATTAGACTACAAAAGACACATACAGTGCTCTTTTTGCCTAGTTCTCATCTTTTAAAGCTGCTCTTGAGCATTTTTGAAATCACACGCACCAGAACCAATAAAAAATTGTAGGGAAGCTTCAAACCAGTCTTAAAAAAGATCCACCTTTGACATAGCTGATTCTGGGACAGTCAGAACAGTGTTTTCTGAGGCTTCAGCTGGAAACAATGTTATATTACAGAACAGAATTCAAAAGTCTAAAAACGTAATTGTGTGTAATACGTGCCCCTCAAAATTAATTCTATACTAAGAAATCAGTCGCTAAACAAAACAATTTCAGTTCATCGTTTTGAATACTTTTTCTCACGCCCATTTCTTTTGTATATTAAAGCTCTAAGTTTAATATTTTCAAACCATTTCAAACTTGACTTTTAATGTACAGATCATATGACCTAAAATTAGCCGACCATTGGACCATACGTGCTTGTCTTGGCATGTTTCGTCCATAGAACCTTCTAATTCTGACGGGACAACGTAAAGCCGTAGCTGCTATTTCTGCGTTTTCTTCCTGGCAGATGTAGTCATGGCTTCCCTAAATGTACTATTACCCCTCTGTTCCTCCGTCCCGGGACATGTTAGATGGGGCTTGTCTTAGCGCTTTGTTCCTCGTGTCCAGCTGAGCGGTGGTCTCCTTCATGTGGCATCGGTCAGACTTTAATGACAATGAGCGTCTTCTCCGCCGCCCGCTCCAAAGCACCGCCAAATTGCTTTCCCATCGTGTTTTTATTACCCTTTTTTCACTCCAAATTCTGCTTTCTGGTCTGTTTGAGCGGTGTGTGTCCATGTCTCGAGTTTTTATTCAGACATGATGTTGAGAAGTCGGAGGTTCTCACACACTGCGGGGTAATTGAGTCTTCTGCAGGTCAATGCAAAGTGACTGGGAGTGACTGTGACTTGTGCCAGGTTCAGGCAGGGTCAGGGTTTCCACAGGGACAGAGCGGAACAGAGGGGACGGTTTTTACAAGAAGGAAAAAGTTTGAGAAGTATTGGATCAGCTAATTTGTCCAGTGTGTTGTTTTGAAGCCAGGTTAATTTACAAATGTGATGAATGCTGTTTAGTAAGTTTCTTACTGTGGACTTCATAAAACCCAGTTTTAAATGTTTTACTTTGGGGGGTCATAAGGTTGAGTTCGCAAATCATAACCAAAGTAATTCTAACCAGGCTATGCCCTTTTTCAGCTTCAAAGATTTAACGTGACAAGGCACTGATGAGCAGATATGGCTACAATACTTGCTTCTATGTTGTACTGCTAAAGATGATGACATAGGCAGTTTATGGTTTTTGGTTTTAAGTTTTTTTTAATTGAGTTCTACACGTTATGGACAGACTGTCACGAAAGCCAGCGAAAACAATGGAACATTATGGTGAGCTGATTGGTTGAAGTGTTGCAACGTGGAGGTTGACAGTAAGACCCGGTATTGTTGAATCTAGTTGAAAGAAAAGCACAGACATTTTTTTCGTACTGGACCCAGTCCGGACCAAAGTCTGGTGCTAACCCTAACCCTAACCAAGAGAATGTGAAGGAAAAAATTTTTTTTGCAGAATATAGTTGCTGCTCGAGCCATTTAAAATGTTTCCTTGTACGGCCTTTAACCATAAAAACACCAACAAAAGTTTAGTCACTACAAACAGAACAACGCGAGCTAAACAGAGACAAAATGAGCCATGTGCTCAACGCACTTATATCAGAACATTACACTAAAGACAGTAGTCTTTTATCTTCTATGTGTGGCTTGTACTCATTAATAAACAGGTAAAAGTAAAATTGTGCAGTTGAAGAAGCAAAGGATAAATGAACCATGGTACTTACATATGGACGTAGTAGTCACACAGCTCCGACTCGTGTCTCTTTTGCCAGTAAAACTACATACACAGGCGGCACTTCTTTTACCGGCTTCTGCTTTTAGGATCTTAGAAAAGAGAAAACATAACTGTGCGTGACATGTAAACCAATGAAATGTTACGCTGCTTCTGATTGGTAAATATCCTAGGAGTCAGTGCTCTTAGCCAGTCATCGTCACGGAAGCCTCGCTTTGGTCATGGTAACTTCCCCAAACAAACTGTGCTCTGTGTTCATGAGGCCTACTCAAGTTGCCGTGACAGAAAGACAGTGTCACAGTAACCTGGCTCACGCCAGATGGATGTGCGTTGAACTCCTATCTGAGTTCTCACTATATCCATCTGGGACTTGACTCGCTGAAAGCGTTCGAGAAAAGGCGGGGCGTTTAGTGAAATACTTCGAGCTGATTGGGTGTGGGGCCTACCTTATTTGAGCTAGCCAATCACAGCAACAACTCGTAATGGTGTATCCAATGTCCGCTTGGGATAGAACAAGTGTCACACATACTGCCCTTCTTTTAAAAAGAAATTACTCCGTATTTCTGCTGAAACCGCATCAAAAGCAGCAGAAACACGTACATCAGCGGAAGCTGCCGTCTTGTTTAGCTTGAATCAGACTTGGCTGCGGCACCGGGGAGCTAACGGCCCGTGTTAGCCCGCCCTGCTACAATGTGATTGGGCCTCAAAACCACGCTGCTGTGATGTGAGTGGGCCGAACCACGGCCGTTTCGGACTCTCAAACCAATCGAGCCGGACGAAGGCCAGATGGTTTATCTCGTGTTTGTGAATTCACAAATACCGCGAGATAAACCATCTGGCTGGCCAGGTTAGTGTCACAGAACAAAACCAAAAAACAGAACTATAATAATAGAACACCTTTGAGTTGTCCGAACCTTGGTGCGAACTTTCCAGTGTGAATCAGCCCTAAATCTTCTCTCTGTACATATTTTTGATAAGTTGAAATAGTCTGTAATACTAAATCTGTCTCTGCCTTCATGTTTTTTTATTCCAATGTCTGCTTTCACTCAAACCACAAAGCTGTGTTGTGATCAGTCCAGCTGACCGTGAGGAGTCTCTCCAGATGGATTCCTAAAATGTGTGAAAATTGTAATTACAGGTTAGGTAAACTGTGAGTATACTGGAGTAAAGGCACCTAATTTATATCTAGTGAATGCACATATAATATCTTTCACAAAACAAATAGGCTTCACTTCAATTTGTGCAATCTTTCTGATGATCATTTGACAGTCATGCTAGGAGGTCATCGCTAATTTAGTCAAAAAGTAAGTGTATTCAGTGGAATTGTTTTCTTTAGCTTTATGCCACAATAGTCTTATATCTGAAGAGAACACTGCATAACACTACACTTCCAAACTCTTTGTAACTGCTCAAAACCTTTGAGAATTCGCTAACTTTTTCAAATGTCCAGAGCTCTCCATCAGCCACACCTCCGCCTTCTCCTTCTCTGCCTCTTACAATGTCCAGAACTGACAAACCACCAGCTATTTTTACTGCACCAATGTGAAACAGGAGCAAGACGAAATGAGAGAAGAAAAGGCTAATATATGAAAGCTTTTTGCTGGATTTTCGAAGACTTTGGATGTGGTCTTGTGATTTAAAACGGTCCGAACGCTCTGAGTGTAGACGTATTTTGCATGTTGTCCTTCATATTGGGTTTGTTTTTGCTTTAGCTGTTCTTAATGATGCAACGTCTGTGCTCGCGGCTGCCAAAAGCTAACCTTCAGTGGACTTGTGCTGCTGCCCAGAGATCAGCTTTTAGCCAAAACTATATTTACAGCTTCATATGAGAAGTCCAGATTTTACAGGGAATACAAGCACACAAATGTCATGCTGGAGTATGACTCATTAGGTACATGTCACATGGAGGGCACTTGTTACACTTTTGTAAAATTAGAGAATCATTTGAAGAGATCCCAAGCACTGTCACAATTATTTCTGTAATTGATTAAGTGAGCAATTATTCTTTTGGTTAGTTTATTTGTCAGTTGATTTCTGCAGAATGAGCAAAGCAAAAAACAATTTTATTGTGCGGAAAGTGTTAGATTTTGTTCTAAATGACAGACGACCAATGAGCTGTCTTGTTTCATGTGTGAGACACACATATTTGATTTCCTGGTTCATTGTGGAGTTGGTTTAAGACACAGTGGTGGAGTGGTAACGAGATCCACTCTTCACAAAGTAAGGAGAGGGGTCTTTGGAAGACATCTGTCTGTGTCAATGTGGTATAGAAAAAATAACACCACCACCACCATCATCATTATCATCACTGCAACCGCAACCATCGCAACTGTAATCACCGTAATCGCTGCACCCACATCCACAATCGTCGCAATCATCACAACCACAATCTCCACAGCTGCAACAGCAATCACCGCAACTGTAATTGCCGTAACTGCAATCGCTGCAACTGCAATCGCCACAAACGCAACCACCGCAACTGCAATCGCCGCAACTGCAATCGCCGCAACTGCAATCGCCGCAACCAAAACGCCACATCCGCAGTCACCGCAACCACGATCACCACAACCACATTCGCCGCACCCGCAACCACAAATGCAGCAACCACAATCACCGTAACCACGATCACCGCAACCACAACCACCGCAACCACAACCACCGCAACCTCAATCACCGCAACCAACAATCACAGCAACCGCAATCACAACAAGCTCAATCACCGCAACCTCAATCACAATTATTGAAAAAACAAAGATTGAACAAATTGTGTCATTTTAGATGTAAACACTGGTTTGGGTATGAATTGAGAGGCATCTGGCTGCAGACCTCAATTAGGAGACCCCTCACATGACTTACCTCTATCCAGAGGCTCCTATGACCTGGATGTTCACCCATCTTATGTATACCAGGGTATAGTATGTGGCACTGTGCACTTGAAACGTTATTTGCGATCTGCCAATAACGTTGAAGAAAACAAAGAGGAGCCTGGATGTTTATAAGTCAGTGGTTTATTGTCACTGTGTGTTATCAGGCATTCCTCTGGTCATATTCCTCCCTTCATCAGAATGTTACACAAAGGTGTAGGTTATATCTAGCCACATAGATTGAGTCTTAGTTTGTCCTTGAGTGCCTCTGTAGATCCAGAATTGAGTAAGTTGGGCCAAGAGTGTTATGGTTAAGGTGTATGTATATAGTGAACATGAACCACACATGTGCACACATACACCAGAGAGATGACGACATGTGTTGGTTAGACTGAAATGAAATTGTTTTCGTCAGCCGAGGTCTGCAAACATGAATGCAGGTCTGCAACCACATACTTCTCAAATCATGCGTTTCCCACATCAAAAATTGAGTTAGAGCTCCAGCTCTTGGCCACAAAGGAAAAGACAGTCGAAGAAAGCACACTGATCTTGCCTGATAATGCTTCAGAAATTCTCTAAATGAGTCTTTGCAGAAGTTCTCAGCAATCTACCTATGACATCACAGATCAGAACAGTGTTTTCTGAGGCTCAGAGGAAAACAAAAAATGCCTCCAGCAGTTTTTGATGAGGAAGCAATGTTAGAACAGAACTCAAAATAGTGTGTTCTTTAAACTCATTTTGTTTTCCATCTTTATGTACATCTCATGATTCGAACTCCAGACTGACTTGGATCCTAAATAAACTGTTAAATTCAATAATAAAATAAAAACTGAAATGCAAACAAGAAAGTCCAAGTCAGTTACGTCTGAGGAGAAGGCAGCTGGAGAATCCATCATCTGTCACGAGCAGTAAGACCCAAACTGATGGAAAAACGAAGTGAGCTGTGACACTAAAACTCCTCCAGAATGAGACTGCGTTCTACCGCTGATCAAGATTCATATGTTTGTGCAAGAATCAGGGCACATTTCGTCTTCGCGTGTGTACGTCAACACACAAGCTTTCTGTCCATAAACACTGTAGAATCTCTAGTTGTTTTTTTAGCTTCATCTTCTAGGCTGATGAGAGAAGCAGGGAATCCTTACAAATCCTGGCTCAGAAGGAGAACTTGGCATGTGGAGGGTAACTTCAAGGACTTATGGCAGTGTGTGTGTGTTTAAGTGGGTTTTTCATCAGCGTATTAAGACTGGAGCATGTAGAAGACTTTCCCCAGACTCGGTGTGTGAAGGGATGAGACGGAGAGGGAAAATAAGTCACGAGTCCAGAGCTGTTTTATCGTGTTGGACTGGTGTTTTTGAGGAGCTTGTCTTTAAAAGGATCTATTTTAGGGGTAATTTCTAATGATATCACCATGTTGAACACCGTGTTTTCAGTTCCAGAGGCCAGCACAGCTCAGTGGTAACGGCAACACTTAACATGGTTAACACTTGAAGTTGGTCGCATGTCCTGAGATGCGACCAACTTCCAGTGGTCAATGTCTTTTTTCAATGCAAAGATGGTGTTTGCCGTGTATGGCAATAGCCTTGTGTTATAGCAGAATCACATAAGTCATGGATGGTGACAGCACTCACCACTAAATCATGCTGTGACTCCCCTTTCTTGAACACATCATAAAAACACTGCGATTAGAATGGACAGTGCTGGAGCGTCCAGTTTACATGTTAAGTCAATGTAAACCCATGTCTTGAGGCGTCCAGTGAAATGGCATCCAGTGTGTTGAAATTTGCTTGTTCGTCTGCTGACATGGCTTCTTGTGAAGTAGACGTTCCAATTTGAGTGGGACACTCAAACGTCGATGCCCGAGTAGGGCATGCTGAACTTTGAAACACAGCTAAAATCAGACTCTACTGTCCTATGACATGCTGCTCTGCTCTCACATCAAGAGCGACACGGTGGCGGAGCGGTTAGCTCTGGCCTCATAGCAAAAAGGATCTGGGTTCAACTCCCAGTCGACCCGGGGCCTTTCTATGTGGAGTTTGCATGCTCTCCCCGTGTCTGCGTAGGTTTTCTCCGGGTACTCCGGTTTCCTCCGAGTACTCCGGTTTCCTCCTACCACTACATGTCCAACATGTCCATTAATGCCTCCCCTGACCCTTCCCCAGGGCTCCCCTGCAAAAGAGATTCTGAATCTCAGTGGGACTTTCCTGGTTAAAAAAAGATCAATTAAACAAAAAAAAAAAAAAAAAAAAGAGGAAAGATGTCTCTTTGGAACTTTTTTGATCAAAAGGTCGCTTGTTTTGGGTCTTTTTTCAAAGGCTTGGTCACTTGTTGCTCTCTAAAAATTTATAGACGATGATATGGACGGACACAGAGCTCACATGGATTGATTGAAAAGGCTCATTGCGGTGTTTAACCATGGCTGTACTGAAGTATCAATGAGACAGCAAAGGGAGAAGGAGAAAGTTATGCTACCTGAAGGAGAAAGTTATGCTACCGGGTAAGTTAGCTACGCTTTATGCATGCAGCAAGCCTCTATTTCTCTCAACGTGACCTACATGTAAAATAAAGCCTTTTGCAAAATGTATTCTTATATTATTAAATCACATAAAAGTCAAATCTTTTACTGTTGACTTCCTATGCCTGAAATAGCCTGTTTGGAGTGTGGTTAGCATGCATATGCATTAGTCTGTTGTAGCTTACATTGTGGAAACTGTTCCTCTTTCCTCTCGACATGTTCACCATCAGCAGGGTAAGTGTTACTGCGTTTAACCACAGCCCCTAAAGCCCAACATGAGGCTTTCTTAATCCTCAGCTGCCATCAGCCATAGATTCCACTGGAGTCATCTTCATTAGACTGAGAGGGAAGGTTTTCTCCTAATGTAAAGCCACTTACTGTTAGGGTAAAATTAGGATTTCAAATGACCTCAAAAAATGCATAACTTATACTTGTGTTTGGTCCCAAGACAGTTTTCCATGAACTGGACCAAAGTTTTTATTTTTGCAGTATTGTCCTGTGCAAACTGCCATACTTATAAACGTTGTCTGAGTTTCTTGTCCTGTGCAAATTGTCTGTCTTTAAAAATGTCTGTCCCTCCTTTAATTCACAAAACTCATGCATCCTCATGCAATTTTATTTTTTGTACAAATGGTTATTGTCATTTTCACATGAAATGTCTGTAAACTTGAAATTACTTCTCAGCGTTTTTTATTGACATTCACACAGGAATAATCAATGCCTTTAATGTGCTTGTTTTTACAGACTATTCCAGAAATGGCGACAGATACGCCTTGATTGATGACATTTTTTTTGCTTCATTCATCACTTTAAGCATTTCTTGTGTTTTATCATGAATGACCTGAGCTGTGTCAGCGTAAATGTGTCAGCGTAAATGTGGCCATAGTGTCTTTTAATCCATTAACAGTGATAAAATAGTACCAATAATTTAGTTCAAATCTGAAGGTAATATAGGCTCCAGAGTCAATATGAATCAAATTATACGTATAAAGCCTACAGATTGAAAACACGGACATTAGCAGCAGACTTTCATGAGGATGTTTGGTGAATTATTGGTGGTAAAAATCAACGGAAACTTTATGGACATTTTTACAAACTAGAAACTCAAACGACGGTTGTATTTATTGCCATTTACACGAGGTTCCTAGTTAAATATTATGCCGTCTGAAAAGGACATATGTCTCTGTTTTAAATCCGTGAAATATTTATATTATTATTGGATCATTCTCCAATCATAAGCATGTAAAAAACTGAAAATGTGAGCGTATCAGAGGAGATAAAAGAATATTACAACTGGTTCTCTGCACTAAACAACCTGGAAGTACAAGCTGGTTGTCGGAGTGGTGGAAGGTCGATTAGCTAAAAACTAGTTGGCGAAAGTTTGGACAAAGCTCAGTAGGACTAACACAAGCTATTTTTGGAGACTTAATGACCATGACTCAGAATTGTCTAACACACTTTGTTGAATGAAAACAATTTTTGATGCTATTTTCGTCGTGGGATGAGAACTCTGCTGGGAAAAGTGCCCTTGACTTTGGAATACGAACCAGTGGAAGTCAGCAGTTAGTCTGTCACGGTGCAGCGATCCAGACGACAGAAAAGACTAAGTATGTGTAGACTGACGAAGATCCTCGTTAAAACCATTGTGTGAGACTATTTCAGACGGTTGTTTGTCTGTCGTGGTTCAACATAAGAGCGAGAGAAGACGAGATGAAGGAGGTGGGGTTCAAACTAAAATATGTTCTTCACTTTCTTGTAAGTAAGCCAGTCAGTTTGTTCGTATCTCTGTATGTCTGCTGGTCCTGGTGACTGTGCTGTTCCCAGGCCTCTCCTCTTTCCTGCTCATCTGTTCTTTTATGGAGCATGTTTTATGTTCTCTGTAGGCTGTGGGTCACTCTGGAGCTCAGGATGTAAGTGGGCAGTTTATGCTTCTGTTCGCTCCTGTGTTTCTGGCATGGCTGTGAGACATGATCACGCTGGGCTACCACGAACGCTTCCCATATTAGTCTGAAAGTGTTTGAAATATGAAATACTTAGCTAAAAACCTATAGTGTTGTTTGCTGTTGAAATAACTGGATAACTTTCACTGAAAACTATAAGGCATTTGAAGGTGATTGGTGTAAATGTCCACATCATAAGGTCAAGAACTCAGACTGTCGAACCTGTCAAACCTGTATTTACTTATTTCTAAGTGTATTCTTGGTCAGCTTCCTTCAGACCTGCAAAGGTACATTGTCCAAAGAAATGCTAGTGCTACCACCTTTGCTGACAAGACTTCATCGTCAGTGCAATTATCGTCCTGTACAAATGGTTATTGTCCTATTCACCCAGGATGTCTTTACTCTTTAATTGACTTCACAACGGCTTTGCATCGTGACTTAAGCATTTCTTTTGTTTTGAGTTTGTTTTATCATGAATGACCGGAGCTATGGCAGCGTAAATGTGGGTCTTTGTCATTGTATCACGTCCACATGATCAGATTTCTTACAAAACAGCCACAGTCTCTTTTAATCCATTAACGGTGATAAAGTCTAGTAAATAGTACTAATAAGTTAGTTCAAATCTGAAGGTAATATAGGCTCCAGAATCAATATGAATCAAATTATATGTATAAAGCCTACAGATTGAAAACACGGACATTAGCAGCAGACTTTCATGAGGATGTTTGGTGAATTATTGGTGGTAAAAATCAAAGGAAACTTTATGGACATTTTTTTTTTTTTTTTTTTAAGAAATGCTAGTGCTACCACCTTTGCTGACAAGACTTCATCGTCAGTTCCCAGGGTTTAGTTTGAGTTTAGAAAAAGGCCTTTCAGTTTTCTGCTCCCTTGGCCCTGAACATTTTACAAAATGATTTAAAGTTGAAGGAGCTGGTCTCCTTAGAACCATTTAAGCACATTCTGAACTGCAAGAATTTAGGTGTCATTGTTTTACTTGAGTCTTTTCAAGTTAATTGATTCATCGGTTTTAAATTGTATGTTTGATTTTTTTCTGCTGTGACTGTTATGTCATGAACTGTAACTTGTATTCTGTGGCCTTTTTAATTTCAATGAGACTTTTCCTGGTTAAGAAAAGGTTAAAGAAAACAACATGCCACAATTTAAACCAACAAAATAATCTGTCATAGTTTCCGTGGCTTTGATTTCCAAGACTGTCCAAAGATGCTTAAACGCCAAACGCAACCACACAAATGATTTCAGCGTTAGACCTATGTAGAGGGACACGACGCAAGACCAAAGCAGCGCAAATCCCTTTGCCGGCGTGGCGCAAACGTTCATGTAGCATGACCACTGCCCTGTGTCTGGCACAAATTGATGCCTCCGGTGTGTAAACACCTTTACACTGCACTGCGATCAGGCTGAATCACAGGTGGTTTTGGGAACAAATCTTAAAGTGAGAAATCTGATGGATTCTCAAGAGAAATTTGTAGAATCACAAATATCACTAGAGCTGCAGGTAGCAGAAGATCAGCTGGCAATACTGCTAAAGTTTTCTAGTAAAAGAATGAGCGTGAATGTCTGTGTTAAACCTGCCATGAGTTGGCCACTGTCCAGGGTGTTCCCCCGCCTCAGGCCCAATGTCACCCGCCACCTCAAACAAGAACAAACAGTATTAACAGACTGAAGGAAGAAATATTGTGGGTGAAGTTTAGGTGGGGAGTGAAAACACCAGCTTTGAACTGCAGTCGAGTAAAATCACAAATTTAGTTTTTTTCTTTTTCTGGTAACGCTAGCATCATCACCACTGTTTTTCCACTTTTGAAGCGGCCAAACCTTTAAGAGTACAGTTTATTATTGTAATCAAGAGCACACTGTTGGTAGAAATGAGCCTGGTGGTCCCGACGCTGGATCCGAGCTCTGCAAACGCACCTGCCGCTTTTGTGAATGGAAAGCACAGACAGCAGGAAGAATTAGTAATGCCTAATCAGCCTGTTTGTCCGGTGATAAACGAGCGGCCATATTGTCCCGCTGCTCTCCTTCCCTCTCTGTTTACCATGCGGTCTACGTCTGATGCCCTTTCCACTGAAGCTCTGGAGCGGGACCAGCCCTCGCCGCAGAGACACACAGCCGCAGTGGAACAAGTCCGTAACAGGATCTTCGGCGCGTGCGGATATGTGTGTGTGCTGGATCACTCACAGTCCTCTCATCGCACCGGCATTTGTAACTCCACCGCGCATTACCGACGCGTTTGGAAGGGCAAGTCATCACACAGTCGGAAAATATAGGAAGGCATCGGGAGTCTGAGTTTTGAAGTTCTCCTGGATTCGCCGTGCCATCCAGGGTCGTGTTTCAGGAGCTTTTGGTTAGGTCGTTTGTAGCTCGTTAGGAAGGAAGGAAAGGATTGTGTGTAGTTTATAATTAGCCGTGATTAAATATGGGATGATTCTTATTAAGCGAGGAAACACTGACTGAACATCTCTAATAAAAACCTGCTGTTTAAGTCGTCTTTTAGCTTGACTTGTTAGTAAAAAGATCTTGATGACCTTCTACCATGCATCTATTTAGAGCATAATTTTCATGAATTTGTTGCTTCTACTCTCTCAGTGTACAAAACAGGTCCCAGTTGATCAGAATAACGAATGTTTGTTCTAAAATTATTGGTTTTGGGTTCTGTGCGATCAGCAGGCTCTTAGGATTCTCAAGGCCCCCTCACATGTTTTAGACTGCGGTGTGTCGGCTGTAGGATAACCTATTCGAGAGGCTTATGGCTGCAGACCTGTACCAGAAGTCCCTTACTTCTGGCATGAAGTGAGGCATCTGGGTGCAGAGTCTCCTAAGGCCCGGACGTTCACTCATATTATGTAGCTATACATTGTACAATCTGTGGCGCTATGCACTTAAAACATTATTTGTGACCTGCTAATGACGTTGAAGAAAACGTCTTAACCTTTACCCAAACCTTATTCCTAACCTTATCTATTACCCTAACTCTTTTTTTTAACCTTACCCGTTCTTCTAAACCTAATCATCGTCCCTCCGGACCCGACTATCGAGCATTTACCAACGACGCCCCAAAGCAAAACATAATATTATGTTCTGGGAAAAAAAAATGTTTTTTACGTGTCAGTCCATCACCGTGAAAATTATGTGTTGTCCTGGAAACTAATACTTGATCCAGCAAAAGAAAAAAAAAAATCTTGCCCTGCTGCAAATTCAAGCATCTAAAAATTTGATTTGTTTTGCTTTACTTCCGATCCTATCAATGGAGGTGCTTCCTGATTGAGGTCTGCAGCCAGACACTCATAAAAAACTTTGATCAAGTAGATAAAAAGTGTAACTTGATCGATAAAAAGTAGTAGACCTATAGTAAAACCGTAGATACAAGTCACGTGATGAGGGGACTTCTGATGCAGCCAGACACCCATGACCTATTCAGCTTCTCAATGCTGAGTCGTCCCTTCTGTAAAATGACATTTTAAACATGGGCTCATGTATGTCTGTATGAATGTGCATGTATAATATTAAGTCTAATTTGTTGTGTTCATGTTGCAACTGTCTCTGCCTTTGAATTGCCCCTTAGGGATAAATAAAGTGATTTATTAAATAGTTTCTTGTTCACACCAGCCTGACCCTCATGTCACAGACTCAAACAGAATTATATGACATTTTTTTGTGAATCACTCATATTGACGGCATTTGTTTTTTGTTAAGAAAGCACGTATTATGTGTTAGTGATATGAGTTGCTCATGTAGCAGCCCTCTGGACCTACAGTAGAAACAATCACTAGCATGAAAATAAGACTTTGCTTTTCAAATAAACCTTAAAAAAATACAATCACATGCTTCAACTTTAAATGGAATCATTGTGACTTTTTTCCATAAATAAGGCCGTGCTAACCTTTGAGGCTTTTCCCAACTTGCAAACCGTCGTTGAACATCTCTCCTCTAAGACTGATCAGCACCTGCTTAACCCAAAAACCTCTGACTCGTCCATAATTCTTTGCTTGTATGAAAACCAAATGAGTGCATCTCATAGAGTGCACTTGTTTTATGGAACAGCCCCCTGGACATGGCTCTGGTGTAAACTGTAAATCTGAACCGGAGCAGGAGAAAACGCCCGCGCAGCTGTGAAAGTGATGGGAGTTCTGGAACCTCGGAGAGTCGGTTGGAAAGTTGTACAGGCGTGGAACTGTGATTTTGATTTTACCACCAATATTGTGTCTTGATTAAAAGTAATAAAAGTGATGAAAAGTTTAGTGCGCGCAGGTCACAAAGCTCTTTCTCAGATTTGGAGAATTGTCACAGAGGGAACGTGTGAGTAAGATGTTGGAAAGGCTCGTGTCAGTGCTTCAGAGCTGTACCGAAGCAAAGCAGGTCCTGGAGATATGGAGAAACATTGGCCAAGAAGTGTAAAACCTGCACAGCTGCGGGTCACGGTTTGTTGTTTTGAGGTTGATTTGTCACATTGTTATTTAGGCTTTGTATTAGAGACCTGCATCGTGAGTAAACCCTCGAGATCGGGCGGTTTTCACGTTGCCTCGATGTGGTGCCAATATAAACATGCAGACGTGAGACTTCATTCTCATAAACGTCAAAAAGTCAAGCTGCAGAGAGGGCTTCTTTTGACAAAAATAACAGGACAGACTGTTGTTTTGGTCTGAAGATTGGTTCTCATGAGCGCATGGAAGACCAACTTTTTTTTTAGATTAGCTCTTTCCCTGTCAATAATGAAAATATCTGTCAGTGCGCGATCGTTGCCTGCCATGGACTTATATTTCTATCATTGACCTTTTAGCAATAGAGGGTTCTCTTATGCACGTGCAGACTTTGTGTACAGTCAAATATATGATGCAGTTACACAGATTCACCAGCAGACCTGGCTCACGCCAGATGGATATCTGTTGAACTCAGATTGGAGTTCTTCAGCAGTATCCATCTGGAACTTTACTCGCAGAAAGCGTTTGGGAAAAGTTGTGATGTTTAATGAAATACATCAAGCAGATTGGGTGTGGGGCCTACTTATTTATGCAACTTATCATATTGGTGCATCCAATGTCTGCGTGGGAAAGAACAAGTGTCACACACACCTCTGCTCTTCTTTCAAACTGAAAATCCGTATTTCTGCTAAAACAGAATCAGTCGCAGCAGAAACACATACATCCACGGGAGCCGCCATCTTTGTTTTATTTGAATCAAGCTGTACTTTCTGACGTCATTGCAATCAACCCCCCCTGCTGCAATGTGATTGGGCCGACACACCGCTGTGTCGGATTCCAAACCAATCAATGAACGGTCAGATGGATTATCTCGAGTTTGTGAATTCAGTTATTGTGAGATAAAGAATAATGGAATTGGGTGAGCACTAGAATGACCATGACCAGGAATGACCAGATGGCCTGTTGTTTTCATTACACAGCGCAGTCGGCTGTGTTTACGTTATCAGCATCTTGCTCAATATCTTGAACTAAAACCATTGTTGAGTAAGTTTAGAGCAGACAATTGATCTTTAAAATGAAGAAAAGACGATCCTTCTAGACTATGACTCTGAGGAGAACGACACATGCAGTGAGTCTAGTGGAAACAAAAAACAAAGCTTTCATGAGCAACTTTTGTTGGTTTAAAGATGAAAAATATGCTTGTTTTTATTGCTTTAATCATGTAAACCTCACATTTTTATCCTAAAAATATTATTTCATCGTAGTAGCTCATATTCTTTGATTAAAAATTAGACAAAAACAACACTGACCAGAGGTTTCTTGTCAAACGCTGAAATCTAATGAAAACAAGGAATTTCAAATGCCTATATATTAAGAATAACAGTTCTTTTTTTAATGAAAGTATACACTTGACATTTGGTGTACAACATGCCATGCTTCCAGTTTCACAAAGATTTTTTTTTGTGTGGGACTTTTAATATTGTTTAATGAGGGGAAAGGCCTGGCAGGGAAGGGTCTCATTGAGTGTCTCTTCCTCATAAGTGAACTGTTTTTGTTTTTTACTTTGCAGCGAGTTTCAGGAGAAGCTTCCGTCTGAGCAGGAGAGACAAGAAGACCAACAAGTCCATGTACGAGTGTAAGAAGAGCGAGCTGTATGACACTGCAGACGTGCCCACGTACGAGGAGGTGACGCTGTACCGCAGGCAGACCGGAGCCAAGCACAGGCTGGTGGTGCTCATAGGTAAGTCACGCTTGATCAGCCTCAAATGTTAGCTTTTTGTTAGCAGTCACAGCCTGTTTTGTCACTATCAGTAGCCAGGTCAGCACACTAGAGCTTGGACGCAGTCATTGTCATCATTTCTGTGTATGCGAGGTTTAGTCCTGTTATGGTTTAGTTCTGTTTTAGTCTTTATTGAGACCTGGTCTTGATTAGTACTGTTATGGCGTTAGGTTTCTGCTACTATACTATGAATCTAGATTTTTAGGTTAGCGAGGTAAGTTCTGGGTTAAACTGAGTCTGGCGGTTCTACAAAACTGGGTCACTTTCTATTAGAAACTCATAACCTGCTCTAGCCCAGGGTAAGTTCCCGAATACATTAAAAATACGAGTCACTGACCAATCAGAGACAAGAAGACAGAGGAGGCAGCGAAAAGAAATGAGAAAATATGAAAACCATTCTGTGTTTTATTATGTCAAAGCGATGTGCACATATTTATGAAGAGGAGCGATGAGATCTTATATGTAACAGTGACTAGACTAAAGAATCCTATTGCTTGATTATTCTGTGTGATGAATAGTAAACACTTTAATAGTCAAGAAATATTTAATGACTCCACTGTGTGCACATTTGGCTGTACGTCTTTACGCATCACTTTGACTCAGACAAAAGGCACAGATCAATCAGACGAACCTGTTCTGTTAAATATTTGTGATGTCTGTACATTTGTGTCATATTGATATTGATGCATGAGATGCAAATGAACTCTGCAGCGTAACTTCGGTGTCTGACTCTGATTGGTCTTTGAAGTTAAGACTCCACGTTTCATTGGCTTGGATTTTGTAAAATGACTCTCGTATATATTTTGCATAGAGCTGGGCAATATGGCCAAAAAATAAATCTCGATATTTTGGAACACTTTGGTTGCTTTCGATTTTAATCGATTTTATTTGAAGTCATCTTCTAATGTCTATCTATCTATAAAGAATGAGCCCTATCTAGTAGGCCCTATTGAGAACGGCACTATTTTTGTTGTTGTTTCATATCTAAAAATTTTAAGTTCACGTTTTTTAAAGTCCACAGCACGGTTTTTCTGATTGGTCGAGTGGCGCTAACCTCGCCACTGCTCTGTGACACGGCCTCATTGAGAGCACCCATGGTTAACAGATCAAGTTGTGAACTTGTTTTTTAGAACAGCTTATCCAGAGAGGCTCATGTCTGGTTTAGTGTACCTGGGTAAGAGAAACTTATCCAGGAGAAGTTCAGTGACGTTTGTAGTAGAGGCCTCAGGTCTAGACTTGTCCTGTGTATTAGTCTTGTCTTTTTAGTTTGTTGTCTTGTTTATGTGATTGGTGAAACACTCTTAAGCCCTGCTTTACTCTGACAGTCCAAGACCTACTTTATTTGCTCCTTTGTGGCTTTTTTTTCCTAGTCTTGTCATGATAGATATGAGATCAACTGCAGCAATAGGCCCTATTTTTTATATACTGTATATAAAGTACTGTAAATTTCTGATGTTGAATTGCCCCATTATGAATTTTTTTAAGCATAACATTATAAAATAGCATTGAGTTTCTACAGTCCGAATCTTTGACCATAGTGCACTGAAAATCTGACCCCTTGGAAAAATCTAATTGGAGACCTCTGGCTTAGACTTTAGTGTTGAACTTACGACATCCAATCGTGTCTCTGTCATCTCTGCTGCTAATACAATACTGTCAGAATAACGCTTTCATCTGCTTGTATAAATCACAGTTCTAATATTAGGCCAATCATAGACACTTCAAGCTCTATTAGCTCTACAAGGTGACAACACAGTGTTCTTTCTACAGCCCAAACCCCCAGGCCTCTCTGTGACATCACTTCTTTTTCATACTTCGCCTCACACGCAGCTCTCCACAAGCCTGGAACTCCACATCTGTCAAACTTGGCCCAAACGCTGCATACATTTTAATAAAAGTCCTCCTTTCCTCCTTGTCGACACGTTGAAACGGAGAATTGAATCAGCGCTGTAGCCCCGTGTGGCCCGGCCTTGCCCTGCCGCGACCCTCTGCTCCGCATTTCTTAATTTAGATTTTTCATTGACACGGTCCAATCTAATCAGAGCGGAGCCTTTCCATGGCTTCGTGTTCTTTTAATATTCAGAGCTGATAAAAATGTTAGCACATGTTTAATAGGCCGCCGAAGTCTTGAAATGAATTTAGCGCTCGCTTCAATTGTTGCCAGTAAGAATTTGAAAAGTATTGTTGCCAGGTTCAAAATGCAGGATTATAACCTTTGTTTCAGGGAAACAGATTGGGACACTTTTCTCCTGTGGGATTATATCACTCTTGTAAAATGTTCACTGTTATAGTTACTTATGACTTAAGTTTTAGTGCATTCATGTATACCTTAGCATACTAACATACTGTCATAGACAGACAGACAAACAGACAGATAGTCTTAGAGGAAATATATTGCGACTCTTGTCCCTTTGGGATTATATAATATGTAAGTTCAACGTTGCTAGTTTTCCTCAGTTGCTTAAATGATTTGCTTGGATATACCCACTGTATCATAACTACATACAGTATGTGACATATTTACGTACGCGTAAAATATGAACATGTAACATACGTATGGTGACATATGCACACGTAACATGCATACTGTGACATACATGAATGTAAAATTTGTAAACATAACATACATACTGCAACATACCTACATGTAACGTACATACCGTATCATACATAGATATAAAATATGTACATGTAACTACCGTATGGTAAAATACCTACATGTAACATACAAACTGTAACATACATATATGTAAAATATTTACATGTAACCACCATACGATAAAATACCTACATGTAACATACATGTACATACATACTGTAACATACATATATGTAAAATATGTACATGTAACTACCATACAATAAAACACCTACATGTAAAATACATGTACGTACATACATACTGTAACTTACATAAATGTAAAATATGTACATGTAACTACCATACGATGAAATACCTACATGTAACATACATGTACGTACATACATACTGTAACATACATGTAAAATATGTACATGTAACTACCATATGATAAAATACCTACATGTAACATACATGTACATACATGCTGTAACATACATAGTTGTAGATTATGTACATGTAATTACCATACGGTGAAATTCCTTACATTTAACATACATAAATGTAAAATACGTACAGTTAACATACATACTATGACAAAAATGTCTTGAATGTGTAGTCTGCAATCATACAAATGTAAATGTTGTCGTTTTCCGCCTGATTCTGTTTAAACTCTTGCTAATCAAGCCCTGAGTCAAGGTGAAAGTCCTGCTGTACATTGTGTGTCAGTGTTAATGTTCCGTTTGGCCTTGGTGCATTGGGACACACTCTGCATGGACTTCATCAGGTACAGTCTGAGCTGGAGTTTGTACATGTAAGTATGTGTCCTACAGCAGAGATATTCAATTATATTCTCCAGTGAGACACATTTTTCAGAGGGCTATGGTCTCAGAGCCAGACTACAAAACTGAACGACTAATATATCCACAAACAACTCAAAAAGATACTATTTACAAATCTATTATAAATACAAAATAAAACCAGACTAACCAAAAACACACCGTGTCAATCAATAATCAGACCTGAGCAGATCAAAGCAGCAGTGTTACCAGACCGAAAACGAAGTTTTTAGTTTAAATATTGTTTATATATATATATATATATATATATATATATATATATACATGGAGTACATCAGGCGTAGACCATCCTTGAATCCTTGACAACACAGATTGTTTAAGTCTACTTTAAAGTAAAGTCAGCAATGCATAGTGCAGGCTTTCGAAAAAATAAAAAGCCTTTATTCCAACCATTTCCAGTGTAAGCCCATCGTTTGGTAGTAACTAATAGGCTGTAATTTACTAATAGGCTGACAATTACTTTTCCTCATTAAAACCTAGAGTGGGTGTTATGTTATATAAAATCTTATTTTTTAAGACTTGTTTTAGGGGTGTCACACTCAAATGCACCTGGGGCCAAATTGATCAGAGTTGATCAAGGGCCACATTTTAAAATTGAAGTCCATCTCTGTTATGTATGTACGTAAATATTGCAATTGGGCCATATAAACCGTCATATAACACATTTACTGTGTGTCCAGACCTAATTGTTAACACTTTACATTGCACTACATTATATTGTTCATACTGTCTTTCCAAGAAAATTTGGGACAAATTGCATCTAATTTGCTGCATTCCAGAGCATTTTTAGGTCTTATTGTCATATCTCAGCAATTGAAGTCTTTCTTTTTGTATAAGCTTATTGCACTTTCTGGTCAGTGCTAGGCTGCAGTGTATTCTGGGATCTGTAGTTCAAATTGTTGCGTGCGTTTTATTAGGAGGCCTATATCAGTAATAATCAGAAATCATCCTAGGCTTCAGTTTACACTCCTGGCTTGTTCCATTATGCTGTCCACTTAGTCAGACTGCTTAAGTTGATCAGAATGCTGGAAATATCATCAATTTGTAAAAACCCCAGACTCCCCACTTTTTGGGGAGTTTTTTTTTTTTTTTTTTTTTTTTAATTTAGCCATATATACGTTCTCTTTAATACTGCATATTTCATGTACAGTGATGACTATAGACAAAGAGCAGGAGACAGGCCAGGCCATAGACTCACCACATGTAAACACTACAGTCCTGCGATGTAGTAAGCACACTTTGAGCTGCCGTCGAACCTCTGCTCCAGGAGGTCCTTTTATAGACACTCACAAGCATATATTAGTACACCACATGCACATCACATCAGCATATCTGCGCTCTGCTGAGTGAGTCATGTTACAGAGCTGACCTCACTCTGCTGTAAATGCGGCCCATAATCACATTTCTGAGGTGAACACAAATATGTACAGGCTCGGTTTAAATATAGAGCAGAGGTTTATAATGGGACACTTAAACGCTAATGGTGAGATAGATTACAGAAAGAATGGCCTTTGGTGAGTAAATGTTCTGTCCTGCTGCACTGTGGAGTGAGGCAGATCAAATTTGGCTCAAAACAATAGCTACTATATATTGATTTTTGGTATGACATTTAGCTGGTTTGGTCAGTGATCTAAAGCGGCTTAGAAATAGAGACAGGCTTCATCAACTTACTGGTCAAAATTGCAGAAATTATAAGTAGATTAACCAAAGCTAGTGTACAATGTAGATTTACCAAAACTGATGACCATAGTTAAGAGTAGAACATAGATTTACCAAAGCTCATGACCATATGTGAGAGTAGAACGTAGATTTACCAAAGCTCATGGCCATAGGTGAGAGTAGAACGTAGATTTACCAAAGCTCACTACCATATGTGAGAGTAGAACGTAGATTTACCAAAGCTCATGACCATAGGTGAGAGTAGAACGTAGATTTACCAAAACTCATGCTCATGGGTGAGAGTAGAACGTAGATTTACCAAAGCTCATGACCGTAGGTGAGAGTAGAACATAGATTTACCAATGCTCATGCTCATAGGTGAGAGTAGAACGTAGATTTACCAAAGCTCATGACCATAGGTGAGTAGAACGTAGATTTACCAAAGCTCATGACTATATGTGAGAGTAGAACGTAGATTTACCAAAGCTCACTACCATAGGTGAGAGTAGAACGTAGATTTACCAAAGCTCATTATCATAGGTGAGAGTAGAACGTAGATTTAACAAAGCTCATGACCATAGGTGAGAGTAGAACGTAGATTTACCAAAGCTCATGACCATAGGTGAGTAGAACGTAGATTTACCAAAGCTCATGACCATAGGTGAGAGTAGAACGTAGATTTACCAAAGCTCATGCTCATAGGTGAGAGTAGAACATAGATTTACCAAAGCTCATGACCGTAGGTGAGAGTAGAACGTAGATTTAACAAAGCTCATGACCGTAAGTGAGAGTAGAACGTAGATTTACCAAAGCTCATGCTCATAGGTGAGAGTAGAACATAGATTTACCAAAGCTCATGACCATAGGTGAGAGTAGAACGTAGATTTACCAAAGCTCATGCTCATAGGTGAGAGTAGAACATAGATTTACCAAAGCTCATGACCATAGGTGAGAGTAGAACGTAGATTTACCAAAGCTCATGCTCATAGGTGAGAGTAGAACATAGATTTACCAAAGCTCATGACCATAGGTGAGAGTAGAACGTAGATTTACCAAAGCTCATGCTCATAGGTGAGAGTAGAACATAGATTTACCAAAGCTCATGACCGTAGGTGAGAGTAGAACGTAGATTTAACAAAGCTCATGACCATAGGTGAGAGAAAAACCTAGATTTGCCAGTCACCAACTGAGAGAAAGTGTCCTTGGTCTGACCTGAGGACATGCTATGAACCATAAATTCTGATGTAAAAACATTTGCACCACATCATTACAACAAGCTTAAAAAGTCAATTTAGAACCCCGTTAGACCTTTTAATGAATACACTAATGGAATTTGACACTTTTACAAGGAGACACTGCAGCAAATACTGTACACAAACAACAGTAAATGCCAGAGCTTTAGAACAAACCAGCAGAGTTATGGCTGTTGTAATGGAGCCCAACACAGTTATGCAGTAGCAGTTGTACCAGAGTATTCCTAATGAACTGTAAATGTGGTAAGAAAGGGTCAGACGGTCAGAACGCACCACTGAGATCTGGCTCGTAAACGGAGTCTGAACCCAAACACATTTTAGCATCAAACATAGAAAATACATGTCTGCAAGAAAACAGCACTTAATCTGAGCTGAATTTACTTTTTATGTTCTACTCTTTGGTAATACTGTGTGTATACCATCAGACAAAATTATAGCCAATGTTCAGTGTAGTAGTAACTGGTTACCATGTTACTATCCTGGAAAATGTTACTATTGAAAAAAAGTATCAGAGTTATTTTTTTGAGAAAGAAGAAGGGGATCCCACACCAGATACACTGACTCCTGGCATTATTTGTGCTTTGTTTTGGGTCTGGGAACAGAACAGACATAGCCTTGATGGGTCTTATCTAAAACAGAAGCAACTTAATGTATGAAATAACTATTACATGATTGCCCGAGACAATAAATATTACTTATTCCCCAAAAAATGTGTTTGTTTGTAGAGCAGGGCTATACAGCTTAAAGTAAAGCTAAACCACACCCACAAACACATTTCAAACACAGCAAACTCATTGAAATGTATTGGGGGAAAAAAGCAAAGGCTTAGAGTGGAGAGCAGCAGTGTGATTGGATTGACAGCAGGTGTCTGCTGCTCAATTTTGATTGGAGAATACACGCTGACATCACAAAGAGTCTAGAAATGACATGAGCGACACAGACAGTTTGTGACTATTTTGTTTGCACTAAAAATGCCAAAAAATGACTCAAAACGGTAGGAAATGCAATTTAAACACAATACACACAGTTTAGGGTTTAGCCTCTGTTTAATTTTTATTTAATAATTAAAGTGACAAAATTTAGAGTTGCACAAAATATTTATAGCGCAAGATTTGTTTCAGTAATGATAAAAACTTTGATAGATTTTCATTGCTTTTACTAGAACCCAGCATTTAAAGTGCACAGTGTAATTTTTTGTCTTCTAATTAAAATCTGTGTTTTTACTACTGATATGGTTTTAACTTTTCATCTCTTCTAAATTGTGTAATGGACTTTTCACCTCCAGAAAGTTTCACAGTGCACCTTTAAACCTGAATGAAATATAAAATATATTTTGTAGCCCAATATTTGTAAATGGGCTGGGGCCGGATCAAATTTTTAGAGAGCCAAAATGGCACCCGGGCCTTAAGGTGAATAGGATTGATGTAGAGCATCAGTCATCTAGGGCACTGCAACAAACAGATGAGCAGTGCCCATTTGCGATGGTTTCTCAACATGAGCGCTAGTGATTGAGTAACTAGAGTGCGTAAATTTACAATTTGAATAATGCTTGGATAACTGATATTCAGACCCAGCCTGTGTGACAGGAGAGGTGCAGCTGTCCCATGTAGTGAAGACTGATACAAGTCTATGCATCAAAGAGCAAAATCAAAGTCTCTTGAAACTATTTTTCAGAACATGTTCTACCACTCATATGTTATTAGCCAGTAATCTCATCAATAAGACATGTATTGGCTAACTTACGATAACAGACACAGATGAACTTATACATCTGCAGATTTAGTCTCACAAATTATTGTGACAGTACATTGCATTAAGTCCATGAGAACCACACACAGCAAGACTCATCATTAAATTGTGCAGATCACAAAATACTTCATATTTTATTGTTTATAACCTTGTTTTTTGGTAGTTTGGTTTCTCCAAGAGATGGGAGCTCTAAGGAGGCTCTGGGCACACTCCAGGATCTAAAGTCTGGTCTGACCTCTTCTATATAGTATACCAAGGTTAACCTGTCATTAGTGGGCTGAATGTTTGACGCACGGCACCAACAATTTATCCCAATAAACAAACACTTTAACACCTTCCAGTCTAGTCAGAGCAGAACACATAACTCAACAGTGAGTGGGGCCCTGCCACGCCTCACTGGTACCACTGCTGTTCAGCATGGCCCCACACAAGGTGAAAATGTTTTTTACGAGTCCCACAGGAGCTGAGTCATGGGTCCCCTGAGTGCACTACCACACTTCTGACACCGCATGGATCAAACCAAACCAAACTAAGCCAAACTAAGCGACCCGCGTTGGACCGTGTGCGATAGGCCTCATATAAAAGCACGCATTAGCACGCTCTGCCACCTCGGGCCCCTGAAGTACAGCTCAACAGCACCGACACATTCCTACATTTCCTGGTCCTAATAAATCACATGCTTTTCACCCTCTGTGAGCTTGGACTGCAACTGCTGCTACTGCTGCTGCTGCTGCTGCTGGTGAAAAAGTGCTGAGATGGATTGCTGTCTGCAATGACCCTGTGTTTGTGTATTTGTGTGTGAAGAACTATGTTTGCTCATGCAGAGGACGACTGAACATGCTGGAGAGAAGAAAGTTGGATATGCCAGTTTATCTGGAGCCAGTCATTTATGTCTGAACTATTAATAACAGGACAATTAAATAAATGAAATACAATTATGCAGCTACTGTTTTTTCTTGCCAAGAATAAAGCTAAAAGACTGAGGAGGCACTGGGATAGAACGAGAGTTAAAGACAGTAGAGGCTCTAAGACAGAAAGAGGGTCAAAGAGGAGGATGTTCTGGGTCACAAGGAGGGCATAGGACAGTGCTCTGGGACACAAAGAGGGTCAAAGACAGGTGTGGCTCTGGGACACAAAGAGGGTCAAAGACAGGTGTGGCTCTGGGACAGAAGGAGGGTCAAAGACAGGTGTGGCTCTGGGACATAAAGAGGGTCAAAGACAGGTGTTTGTTTTTTTGTTTGTTTTTTTTTTTTTGTTTATTATTTAATGAAGGGACAATGCATATCAAGAACAGAGGCATGGGAAACAAATCCCACACCTGTAAATATGCAGGATTATAGCCAGTGTGGCTCTGGGACAGAAGGAGGGTCAAAGACAGGTGTGGCTCTGGGACACAAAGAGGGTCAAAGACAGGTGTGGCTCTGGGACAGAAGGAGGGTCAAAGACAGGTGTGGCTCTGGGACAGAAGGAGGGTCAAAGACAGGTGTGGCTCTGGGACAGAAGGAGGGTCAAGGACAGGTGTGGCTCTGGGACACAAAGAGGGTCAAAGACAGGTGTGGCTCTGGGACAGAAGGAGGGTCAAGGACAGGTGTGGCTCTGGGACAGAAGGAGGGTCAAAGACAGGTGGCTCTGGGACAGAAGGAGGATCCAAGGACGTTTAGCCTCATTTATGATTTTTTTTTTTTTTTTTTTAAGTTCTAGGTCAGGGGGTTCTGAGCTGTGAGAGTTCACATGGTGGCCTGGAGCTGCTGTTCAAGGATAATTTGTCTTTGTCACTCACTCTTTTGTTTCCAATTTTATTTTTGAATACAATAATTTACAAAAATACATAACCTACAACCATGTAAGAAATTACAATGTTTGATTGAAACATTGGAGAAATAAAATTCTAATTCTTCTTTGTTCTTAAGTGCTCCTGACAATTCTTAGAATTTGTTCTTCCAGTTCAGTTAAGAAAAAATGTGAATCCCAAAAGTGTTAGTAAAAAAGACCCTAAGAACAAATTAGATCAATGGTGGGTATAGTCAGCAAGTCCAGCAGGACAGAGTTCAAAATTCAACAGTATGTGAAGGCACCTTGAGAGAATTTTTATTTTAATTTGTGAAAAGTTTGTGCTTAATTTAACATAGAGCATGCATTATGATCTGTTTAACATTCTACAGACCAAAATGGAGGGCTGTGAATTAAAATAGTGCTTTAATGTTGTAACACAAAAGTGAATAGTTCTCACCAACAGAAATCACCACATTGAAAACTGACATCACATTCTAAAACACAACCTAATCATAAGAACACTCCTTGTGTTTTCTCATTAGTCTTTCATCATATTTTCCCAGGACACTTCGAAACGTTAAATCATTCAATTAACTCCATCTGTGTTTCCGATAAGTGGCACTACAAACTCCTCTATTCTCCGACTCTGAACAGTGAGATTGGAGTATTGGAGCGGAGCGAGATTCCGAACATTCCCAACGTTCTGGACAGGCATTACTATCGCATCAAACTGTTGGAGAGCCACCGGAGCAGGCAGATGTGTTTAGCAGGCGGCGGCGGACAATGGGTTCAGTCAGCGAGGTGGAGCCCGGAGCCACATTTCTCCACATTTCATCAGCTCCGTCCAGGGAATACTCAGGTGGAAACTTGTTAGAAAGTCTGGATTTATGTAGCAGGTGTACGGAGGACTTGCTCGTCGCATACAAAACTCTGTCGTGGAGTAAGGTTTTGTGTGAAGTTATGGAAAGAACAGGGATGTAAAGTGGTGGAGGTGTGTGTTTTCTTTTATGGATAATTGCAATGAAAGCAGAATTAGCAATACTGTAAAGACTAGGTAAAATATCTGCATAAAATGGCCATCACTGTAGTGTACATCTGAACTCATGCATTTTAGTCAGTTCTCCTATGTGTGAATAGAATTATTCTAGAAACAAATCACAATTCGAACAGCAGTACTACTAACAAGAAACTCACTGAAAATTCCAGAAAGACGTGGAATTCATTTCAGGAGTCTTAGGCTACGATCACACTGCAGGTCAATTCCGATTTTTGCCCATATGAGACTTGTATCTGATTTTTTCATGGCAGTGTGACCAGCACAATTCCAATTTTTTTCAAATGCGACATTCGTCACTTTCATATGTGGAAATAAATTTTTTTTTTTTTTTTCAAATGCGACTGCACTCTGAACGCATTCATCCAACATTTACGTCACACAACTCAAAAACAGAAAACTGTGAAGAAGAAGGCATCCGCACCTGTGTCTCCTAACTGCACCGTCCTGAGTGTGTGACATGGTGCTCTTTACTGCGCATGTGGGTCACTTTTGGAGCTCCATCCCGACGAGTTGGAGTCGCATGTTTTGTGTAATGTGATCGCCCACATGAAAAAAATCACAATTCATGAAAAAAAATCACAATTGAGAATCCGACCTGCAGTGTGAACGTACCAGAAATTAGTTCAGCGTGACATCTTTAATTTGCAAAAATGAGACAACATTCTGGTCTACTCTGGAAAAAAAAAACTATAGTCTTCAAAACTTCTGTGAGGAAATGACATGAAGAAATAATCACAAAGTTGCATCGTTGCTCTGATGAGTGAATGTCTGCAGAACAATGCCATACCCAAATAAGTTCTTTGCAATAGTAACTCGTACTGTCTGTAGTTTACTTTAAAAACAGCAATGTCTTAGAAGCGTGACATATCACCACAACAGCACGCTTTGGAAAATATTGTTTTAATACATAAACATGTTTTAATACAATTATAAACATAGAAAACATGACTTCTCTCTCTTCCTCTTCACTATAATGAGTCTCATTTGTGACAGTTCAGTTAAATTCACTTCAAAATAAATTTGAGAAAAGTAAGCAATGAATGAAGTGTCAAACTTTACAGTGAATAATTGAAAACGTACTTAATTATGGTATATCGTGATATATATCGTTATCGTGATATAAAAAATCTATATCGGGATATACGTTTTTTTCCATATCGCCAGCACTAGGTCTGACGGTGAATACGAACAGAACGAGTCTTAATACAAAGTGAAGGCAGGCACTTGAGCTGGGTCTGAGGCTGATGATGAATCCAGACTCTCCCACTGCAGTGACATGAGTCTGCACACAGTCTTCAGCTCACTGTGGAAAGTCTGCGCTGCCAGTGCTTTTAATGATACGGCAAATCAACTGTAAACTGTGCTGGAGTGATTAGAAGACAGACAACGCTCACAGTTTGGACGCACACGGGGAAAAAAAAAAAGTCCTAAAAGCAACCTATTATATAAAATGCACTTTTCTGAGTTTGTAGCCATGTTGTAATTGTGTTCTTGTAAGTTTTAGTAATGCACTGGGATCAGATATCGGCACTGATGCTTGAAATTTTGTTGGATCGGGTTCAGCCAATATCATGTTTTTGCCCTTGACTGGACAACTATGCGAGTATTTATTAGCTGCTGTAGACCCAGAACTTCTCATAATGTTTGACATTTTGTTCACATGAAGTTGTTGAATTGTTATTTGTGCAATAAATTATAGTTACATAACACTGTATGACTCATTTTCTAACAAGAGTTTTGAGAAGAAAAGGGTATCTTACCTACACTGGTATCGGTTGGTATTGAGTATTGCAGATTTTTAAAGGACTATACACGGCTTTTTACAATCAACATGTAAAAAGCACAGATATTTTTTTTATGTATTTGTCCACAGTGTCTTGTCTACCTCTAGCAATGTCCCGTTTGTTCACCCCTCTTCACTTAGTTTGTCTGTTGTTTTGTTGTTTTGTTGTTGTTGTTGTGTGTTGGTTGTTGTTTGTTGTTGTTGTTAGCATTGTGACTTACTGCCATTAGTATACATCACATCTTACTCCTAACAGCTGTGAAAACAAAGCTGCAAACATATCTTGGGGAACAATTTGGAGTCTCAGAAAAGATAAGTGAGCAAAACATGTGGACTGTAGGAAATTAGAATCGGCTTGGTATGAGTCAGGATTATACTGTTAATTCTGCCCAGTGTTTTATGATGATGATAACAGTGTGCCTCACTACATTTATCGTATGTATTTGTGTGTTGTCAGGTCCCACTGGAGTCGGGATGAACGCTCTGAAGAGGAAACTGCTCATCTCTGACCCTCAGCACTTCAGCATCACCATCCCACGTGAGTCCTCAGCACACAGCGTGAAATTTTACAGCTGTTGCCTTTGCGTGAATGTGACATAAAACCTGTCAATAGTGGTCTCTCTGCACTGATCACCCAAGACAGTCCCCACTTCTAAAGTGGCGGACCTGAGAAACAGAGATATTCCTTAGGGAAGACCCCCAGACCCCCATATTTACAGCAAGATCAACTTATAGTAAAATATTTGTAATATTGAGTAGTTTTAAAGCAGAACTGTACTTTGTCTTTTGTCATAGTGATGGTTACAAATGTATTTTTGAGGCATTTAAAGAATGTGTCGGCTCTCTCAGCCGCCTCCAACTCCAAACACGACTGTAGTTTTCACCCCCATCATGACCTGAATTACTCTCCTGAGACGCTCTGACTCTTTGATTTTTTTTTTCATTTAGCAGTGTAAAATGTGCTAATGTGTTTTTGCTGTCTTATTTCAATCCTAAAATTACCCCAAATAAGTTTAAATTCAGTAGGCTACTTGAATTACACAAGAGAGGTCCTGATCTGGACCCAGTCACCGCCCTGTCCACACTGCCCTCCTGCTAAACACTCGCAGAAAGGCTGGAGAATGTAGACGTGAATCCTTAAAGAAACGCTGTGCAGACTGAGCACATCGATAGAAGCGCACACACATCGCCACTATGATTCATCTTTCTCACTTTTGGCACAGCGCCAAGACAGAAACCCGCAGTTCATGACGGGACGGTGCTGTCTCTGGGTCTAACGCCTAACCCACACAATTGACCTTTCGCCGAGCCCCGCCCCCCTTAGTTACTGTTGCCACGTCCGTCAAATTTCACAGCGTGCCATAGACTTCAATGACAAAAAGAAGTACACCTGTTCACGTTTGTGACATTTTTAAAGCAATTTTTCCGTGATATCCTCTAGATCGAAGCAAAAGGGGTTCATTATGCAGCGGAGGGATTTATTCAAAACATTAAAATACGAAACGAAGGGACATAACTCCCATGGAGGCTAACGTTAATGCTACTGGTCTCAAGCTAAGAGAAACTCCTGATCTTTACCTCAAATACACAGCCTTGTCCTGCTCTTGCACTGCCGGGTAAGTTCACTTTCATATGTTAAGGTCTATTTTTCTCTATTGCAAGAATATTGTTCATTTACGAGGCTATGTTGGTGAGCTAAAGCTACCAGTGTTGGCTAAAGCTAAGAGACTCGCTAAATTTAGCAGCTTAGAGCGTAACTTCTGCAGTTATATCCTCGTCGTGGTATAACTTGGGTCTAGTTTGTGTTTTTGCCCCTAGATCTGACAACACAGTAAGTCCATAACTATAGTTAAACATTAGTTTTACCTTTGAGCAGACATTTGTTCCATATATTTAGCTGGTAGAGGAGCTGCCCCGAGCAGCCCGTACTGTTTAATCCATTGTAGGCACTGCTCCAGTTGTTTTCGGTTTTGTAAATGGAAAGAACACAACTCCTCCGGTCAATATTTCGGGGTATCTGCGGTCCGGTTCACATAAACCGTAGGCGCATCGCTTCATCATCTTGCTTGGAGCTCAAGATTTGACGGACCCTATTTACATAGCAACGGTTGCTGCGATGTTTGATTGGACAATAGCCGTTTTGGGGCGGGGCTCGGCGAAAGGTCAATTCAGAGCGCTGTTTGTGTGATTCTTCATGCATACAGTTGAGAAGGGCTATCGCGTGTGTCCTATCGCCAATCAGCCAATCACATGGATTCATTCGGTGACTGCTTTGGCCGATGGTACAGAGAGAGACAGACATGGGACAGAACAAGGTCGAGTCACAAACACTCAGATTTATCCATCTAATACAATTTTAAAAGGGCAATAGCCTAGAATATTTCATTAAGTCAAATTTAAAAACATCTTAAAAGAAACTCCGCCATAAAGTTCGGGACCATGGCTTGGAAATATCTCCCCAACTGGACTCTGATGAAATCTTATTGGTGACCCCTGCTGCTGGGGGAGCACTACCGCTGAAGTTGCTTAGTTCTGCTTTAAAGGTTGTATGGAGGATTTTCAAAAATTCTTTGTTGTCAGTCTTGGTGAAAAACAGTTGTATAGATTTGTAGCAGCCTTGTACTTATGCTAAACAAAAAAAGAATTATAAAAATATATAAACTGTGGACATGATAAATCCAGTAAAACGTTGACCAATAGATAATGAGGTACCTCGTTATCTATTGGCCTGTGAACCTGTCAAGCAAACCCTCAGTGTTCCTAAGTAACTCATTGGCCCAGTTAGCACTGAAGGGCGTGGCCCTGGGAGGAGAAACACATGTGCATCATTTGAAAAACAGCAAACAGCTGCTGGATTTGAAAAATCCTCCATACAACCTTTAAGGGTCTGTGTTAAAAAAAAAAAATGATGGTGATTCGACTCTTATACCAACAGAAAATGTCAGGTCCAGTTAGTCACCTCTGATCTAAAGTCTTGTAAAGCCACAGTGCAGGTAACACACTTTACCTTCTTTTCACATTTCAGTGAAAATGACAACAATGAGACAAGGAGTGATAGTTCTTATACCAAAACCTGGTAAGAACAAAAAACTTCTTGACAATCTCAGACCCATAACACTCCTCAATAATGATTATAAAATGTTGTCCCATATTTATGCACTAAGATTAAAAACTGTACTCCCTGAAATTATTAGTATGACTCAAACAGGTTTCTTAGAAAATAGATCAATACATGATAATATACGTTTAGTATTGGATTTGTTAGACTATGAAGAGTTCATAATTGAAGACAGCTTCATGCTTTTTTTAGATTTTAAAAAAGCCTTTGATAATTTAGAACACCCCTTCCTGACACAAACTTTACAGCTTTTTGGATTTGGATCCAAATTTATTAATTCAATACATACATTTTATAATAACAGAACTAGTTCAGTGTCATTGCCTTTTGGTACCACAAGTCAGTTTAACTTAAATAAAGGAATAATTCAGGGATGTCCAAGCAGCCCTGGTCTGTTCATTCTTGCTGTAGAATTACTTGCAAATTATCTAAAAAATATTCAAACAGTTGAAGGAATAACGCTTTTTGGACAAAAGCTTATTATTAGTCAATATGCAGATGATACTACACTTTTTCTAAAAAAATGAAGCTCAAATACCCACTGCCTTAAAAGAAATAGAACTGTTTTCTAAAGCCTCTGGTTTATATCTTAATCTAGATAAATGTGAACTTTTACCAATTAAAAACTACTCCCAAAATGCAATACATAATATCAGAGTTAAACAAGAAATAAAATACTTAGGAATGCATATAACTAAGAATCAAAAAGAAAGGCATGAAAAAAACTTATATGATAAACTTGCAAAATGTAAGAATATTTGTAATCTTTGGCTGCAAAGAGATCTTACAATATTCGGACGTGTTTTGCTTACAAAGGCTGACATCATATCTAGACTACTTCACCCCACTTATTCTCTTGCATTAGATTCAACCTTTATTAAAAAGGTGAATGAAATAAATTTTAACTTTATATGGAACAACAAAGCACACTACTTAAAAAAAGATGTTTTAGTTCAGTCTTATGAGTATGGAGGACTGAAAGCTATTGACTATGAATGTATGAATGGCACAATTAAAATTAAATGGTTGAAATCTTTTTTGAAAAACACAAACAATCTTTGGCATATTTTTCCCAGTAACATATTTGCTTCTTGTGGTGGATTAGAATTCCTAATGAAATGTGATTATGATGTAAACAAACTAAATGTGAAATTGTCTAGTTTTCATCAACAAGTTCTGTTGTACTGGAAGTTGCTGTACAAACATAATTTCACTCCACATACAACGCCGCTTTGGAACAACAGATACATCCTTCATAGAAAGACGTCTCTATATTTCAAAGAATGGATGGACAAAAATATTTGGTGCATTTTGGACTTACTTGATTTGAATGGAGATCTGTTATCATATAACAATTTCTGTTTGAAATGGAACTTTTATTGTGATCCAAAACTATTTTTCTGTCTTGTTAATGCAGTCCCTAAACCCTTCTTGTGCTTGGCAAAAGAGATTGTCATTCATTCCAATTCAATACCAACATTACCTAAATTTTTCATTAATGAAACACATTTTTTTAACAAAATTTGTGACAACAGTTTTATCAGACAAGAATTAACAAATGAATTATATCCAAAGCAGTGCCCAAGAGTTCAAGAGTTTAGAACATTTGATCAGTCAAAGACAAACAATTTGAGAACAAAATATTTGAAATATCCACTTTTACCAAAATCGAAAGAGATTCATTTTAAATTAATTAATAATATATATCCTTCAAGTGAATTTCTCAGACTCAGGTTTAACTTTGAGAGCAATGCATGTGCCTTTTGCAATTCAAATATAGAAACTACTGGTCATATTTTCTATGAATGCAATTTCTCAAAGATATTTTGGACTCAAACACAAGAATGGTTGGAAAAGAAAAATATAAGTTTTAAAATTGATTCTCAGATTGACATTTTGTATGGAATTTTTCTAGACAACAAACTAGACAATTTATTGGTAAATGTAATTCTCATATTGGCAAAACATTACATACACAAATGTAAATATTTTAAGTCCCCACCAATTTTTAAAGCTTTCTACAATGAAATGAAATTGTATTATAAAACCCTACGTTCTATCAATTCAAAAACATCCACTAAGTTGTTAAAACAAATAGATTATTACAGACTTGTTGACCTTTAAAACTATATAACATTTCTTTGATTTTTTTATGTCTTATTTTATTTAAATTCTTTAATGTTTCATTTTATTTGTTTTTATTTTTATTCATTGTATGTTTGAACTATAAATTGTCTTGACAAATGTAAAATTGCATTAACCTGAAAATTGTTGTAAACCTACTATTGTGTAAATAAATCAAAATCAAAAAAAAAAAAAAAAAAAAAAAAAAAAAAAAAACATTTCAGTGAGAGCACTTACATGCACACACATAGTTTAAACATGATCAATCTCAAAGTTATAATGAAGTGATGTGAAAAGTGCAGCACGACACGTAACTAAACACAATAAATACATTTGCTAAGCTGCTGGAGTTTTGCAGACAGGGCCTGTAACATGTCTGCGTCCACACCGGGCCTCCCGCTGTGTCGTCAGGAGAGCGGCGCTGACCGGCCTCTTCGTCTGTATCCGTTCACACTCCCGCTCCACGCTCCTCCGGGACCGTCCAAAACGCTCTCCCACACAAGCGCTCTCCACGCCAGATCAGATTCCAGCAGCACTCCGGCCCACCGCCAGCTTTTAGCAACAAATCAACAGGAGCACTTTAGCTGAATCACGTTTAGCCTGGACGTGCTAGCGGAGGTGTGAGTGATGGCCGTCTCACTTACACACTCACTCTTAAGACTTATTTATTGGTCTTGCCACAAAACGGCTGCGTGTTCTTTGGCCTCGCAGCTACAGTTGGTGAGAGAATTATTTTGTGTGGAGTTTGCATGTTCAGTTTTTGCCTTTGGATTCCAGTGGTTACTTTACTCTTTCCAAATCACTTACAACATGAAGAACAGGCTGACCTTCCTGACTGAGATCTGCTCCTGACAGAATGTATGGACCAGTAGGACTGATGGATGAATCAAAAAAGAAGTTTCTTTACAGAGGTCTACCTTATATATGTCATGAGCCGTGTTTCGGCTTGATTCCCAGACCCATCCACACCTAACAATTATAATGCACTCTACAGGCTTGGCAAAATCTCTTAGTTTGTTGTTATTATTTGTATTTCCTTGGTTAAAACATATGGAAATGAGACTGCTAATTTGTTCCATCAACCTACTCTAAAGATGGCCACACACGTGACTTTTAGCCAATTGTTCTTAGTCATTTTAAGTCGCACCTTGTCAAGATTAGTTGAAGCTAGTTCAAGGCTGTTACATGTAGTGTGGAGGTGTCTGCGACTGGACTCACGTGCCAATCGTGTAGTTTGGAGCAGGAAAAGACTGGACTAGATTCCAGTCGCAGTTTTTTAAACGGTGCTGTTTACTTTTTATGACCCCCCCCCTCAGTGCAGACCAGGAGCCCAGCGGCCAATCATTTTCTTTTGCATATAACCTATTGACCATTTGCATCTATGTTACGTGGGTGCTCCATGACGGAGGGCAGAAGTGTGTGAACACAGAATTACAGGGGGCGCAAAAGTGACAAATTGTCACAGATTTTTCAGTTTTTTGCATGTTCAGTACATTTGTCTGTGGAAGTAGGACATCTTTTAGGTGGCACAAAGCAAGATATTTGGGAAAGCTAATTAATGCTAGCTGATAACTTCTTCCTTCTGCGATGTTTGCAAATTTATTAAAAATGTACGAGTTTGCCTGACTTTACCCCTTGGTAAAGAGTTTTGTTTTCAGTGACTTGGCTATCATGTAACTTAGCCACACATGATGGAGGTTATTTCAGACATTCATTGTATAAGAGTTAACTTTTTTTTTTTTTTTTTCAAATGTCTTTAATTTTTTTCACATTAACATTGACTTCTATTTTATAAAGTGAAATTTTATAAACTGCAAATCTGTGACAACTTAGTGTGATATTCCAGTTTTTTTGATTTATTGCTGCCACCCACTGGCGTCATCTGTTTTCATCAAAATGTACAACAAAAACCTACATTAGGCTTACAGCCTCCTTGCCTGTTAGGGCAGCGTCTCGCACAAGATTTTAACCACAATTTTACAACTTAATTCAATAAAAGTAACTTAGAAACATGCAAGTTTTCGGCAAAGTTTCCATTGCTGTAACACACACAGACAGCGATTTTGCCCTCCATCATAGAGAAGTGGGCGTTCCCTTGAAGAGCGTGACCACAAGTGCAAAGGGTCATTTGGCAGAATAAAAAAGGATGATCAGATGTGTGTGTAAACATGGGACTTATCTGAGAAAAAAAGGAGCAGTGTTTGGTAATCTTTTTCCCTGTACACCCTGTACACAATCAGACTCTGCTCTTCATGAGACCACAAGCCCCACAGACTGTCAGTGTTCTGATCTGTGACAGTCAATGTGCGTGCTATATGCCCTTAGTCTCTCAAAAACAGACTTGCGCTGGATCAGGTCTACTCCAATCTCCATATCCCCACAGTGTGTCCCTTTTCCGTTCTCTGAAATCCTACAGATGAGCTTGGTATTGTGTCCAGAGGTGTTCTAGCTCTTGTGTGGGCGCAGTATGTCTGTATAAAAAAAAACTTTCATCACCTGATAAATGCAGAAAATGTCAAAGATGGTTTTGATTTGGTCTTTCTCGATGAGTCGTGGTATTGCTCTCGTCTTGGTCTAGTGACGATCTTGTTTCAATCTTTACCCTCAGTGGTCTTGGTCTTGGTCTCGAACTCGTGACTCTCTGGTCTCGGAAAGGTCTTGATCTCAATTAATACAGTCTTGACAACTACACTTGCCAAAACTAACAAAATTTGTTTAAACCAAGACTAAAAATTTACTTTTTGCTGTACAGGACTTCTTAAATAACGTCCTATTTCTTTATAATTCTAGATAAACACGATACAATAAATCTCGCACAAGACCACATGCATCTTTATTTCTGAACTTTTAAACCTCCATAAATAACACTTATCTCCGTGCGAGCTTCAAAATCATTACATCACCCATCGTTCCACCCTCTCATTCCGAGCCTTTAGATTTATCCTCGTCCCACTTTCTGATCGTCGGTCCTTCTCATCCATCACCGGAGCGAGTGTGCCTAATAAATCGGACAGGTAAATTGAGCCTGTCTTTTGTTAGTGTCGGCCCTGATGGACAGACAGACTTCTCTTCGCCAGCCAAACTTGCTTCATTCGCTGGCAACTTTCTCTCTCTCTTTCTCCTGATTTTCCTCCGACCGCGGTTGGACGTTTTCGGCAGTAGCTTAAGCCAACACGCCGAGACAAATAAATCTTTCACGCTCTACACTCCAAGCAGCCAGTGGCACGTATAATTGCAGAGTTGCCATACGGGGGCTTCGAGTCAAACTGTAAATAGGTTTAAGGAAATTTGGGGTCCCCTTGGTATTAATTGCAGAGTTTTGTAACATGCCACGCGCTAAAAATGGATTTGTCCACTTCACGAAGCTGACAAACGCAATGTTGGTTTTATTAAATTGCGATCTTGGGCTGACTTTTTTCCAAACGCCAGTCTTAATTGTTTTCGAATGTGACTTGTGTGTTAATGCAGCCCAGACGGACCAGTGTACGCTTCAAAATGAGACAGATTTAAAAAGCATGTTAACTGTTCCTTGGGTAGAGTTGAGCACAATTTGCTGTGCTCCAAATACATAGTGTTTGGAGCAAAGCAGTAACAGTCAATCAACCTTTATTTATACAGCCCTGTACACACAAAAAGTGACCAAAGTGCTTCCACAATAAAATGCTAAATACATAAAATCAAACTACAGTAACAGTAAGAGAAGAGATACAAAATAGACATGTTCAGTCAAATAAAAGTCAAGTTCAGTCAAATAAAATAATAAAAGGCTCAAGGCCGTTAACAGCCTTAAAAACAAAAATTGAAATTTTAAAATCAATTCTAAAAGAATTTTGAAGCCAATGAAGTTCAGAAAAGACCAGCGTGATGTGCTGATGTCTGGGTGTGTTAATTAAAAATTGAGCTGCAGCATTTTGCACAACTTGAAGGCTTTTGGGAAGTAAATAGAAAAAAAAGTGTTAGTCCTAGATAGTCTGGTCTGAGGGGACAGAAGTCAGCTGGTTGATAATGACATGTTAATGAGTTATAACTGTTCCTAAACGGGCCTAAACTGTTCTAAAATATAAAATGTTACCATAATCTTTACCCAAACCTTTTCCCTCAAGACACTGTGCGATGTTTTCAGTCGTACATCGACCCACAACGCGTCAGGCTCCTGTGTCCAGAAGCACGACATAAAAAGGTGGAGGAGAAGAAGAAGAGTCTGGAAGTGGAGATCATTCATGTTTAACAACAAACATTGTTTGCTCATGTTCAGTGTGAGAGATTGTGGCTCTGCTTCTACAGAGCGATGTTCCTACGAGGATCGACCAGGATCTCAAACAAGTTTATTTTCTTGCGATCCTTCGATTGTTGATCAGAAGATGGTCGTGAGATGTTAATCGCTTCTCATTACCTCATGTATGTGCATGACACATGACTGAGTTGAAACACGGGCCAATCTCAAAAATTGACGCACGAGTGAAAAATCGTTCCAAAATGGGTAAAAAATATTGCACAGTGTCTGCCTGCCTTGACCATAACCATTATCCTAAACCGACCCGTTTTCCTAAACTTAATCACTGTCCTTCCGGATCCAACACTCCAGCACATACCAAATGAGAGATGGAGAAAAGGCTCTGATTGACTAAAATCTGCAATACTAACCAATCAGAAGCAGCAGTGGATGAGTGTAGTGACTTTCCAGACACTTTTGATTGGTTGAGCTTAATTTCTTGTAAGACTGGCTCTAGGAAAGTCAAACTTACTTATGCATTTATTATTGTTTAAAAGACTTTTTGTGAGTAATTTAATACTTTAGCCCAATTGTATTCAGAATAAACCTAAAACCAGACATGCCTGACTCGAGAACCACACTGGAAACCGGTGTTCTGTCGTTCCTCACAGGACAGTGTTTAAGCTCCCCAGACACTGTTCTTCCCTGGACTCCGCTGGGCACTGCTCCGGCGTTTCAAATAGAAGACAGAAGTGTGCTTTCTCTCTCTCTCTGGCCGTGCCCCTGTGTTTTTCCTAATGTTGTCTGCCTCCGATGACAGCCAACCATTGATCTTCCTCAGTGTCTTCTCCACAACATTTGGATTTACGGCCGTGTCTCCCCCTCAAGCGAGTGACACATCGTATAAATCACTCCATTGGTTTTCCACGAAGCCCGCAGGAGCAGCGAGGAGGACGGAGAGCTCGCGGTGGGAAATGTAGCACTCAGACAGGAAAGTCCGACTCCATGGTCAAACTGTCACACTGAAAGATTTAAAACAGGGAAAGTTGCATTGTCCAGCCACTGACCTTTTGTAGACTGTCTTTTGTAAACTGTCTTTGCTTCCATTCAAGCAAACATGGTTGTTTCTGTGATTTATTACGAGGTACTTCCAAAAACAAAGTCATTTAGTATTTTGGGTTGGGCGACCTGGGAAACAATGTCATCGCGCTTTCATGCCTCATTTAAAAATCAAATAAATAAACAAACACAATATATAGAAATGTTGTCCCTTGAAGTTTGTCTTTTGTGCCAAATCACAAGTTTTTCTTATAAAGGATTGGTCACTGATCTTTCGATTCAAAACCCTGACAGACTCTCGATCTCACGATCATTTTTCCATTAACTGCTTACTCATAATTTCGGGTTATTGTTTTTCAGAGTTTAGAAGCTAATACAACTTTTTTTTACAAAAAGGAGAACAAAGTTGATTGATTGTAGCTTTCCATTCAGAAAGTTTTAAAGTTATAAAGCTGATCAGGTGCTCCAGCAAAAAAAAAAAAAAGAGCCAGCAAATGTCTGGATTTTACTGGTCAATGTATGTTCCTATCCAAAGGTTGAAACCAACTTAGAACATGGTACTAATTGCAGAGTTTTAAAGGCCAAAGTTTGTGATGGTGCGGAGATCGGGGAGGAGTTTGTTCCAAAGTCTGGGACAAGCCACAGAGAAAGTCATCCCAGTGTTTTAGCCTGGTTCAAGCAGGAGTTTGTTTGTTGACCTCAAAGCCCGACTTGGTTTTCAAAAAACATTTAAAAGTTCAGTCAAATAAAAAGGTGCAAGGCCATTAAGAACCTTGAAGACGAAATTTTAAATGTTGAAGTCAATTCTTAAAGAATCTGGAAGCCAGTGAAGTTCAGAAAGGACCGATGTGCTGATGTCTGGGTGTGTTGGTTTCAAAATTTTGTTGAAGGCTTTTGGGAAGTAAATTTGTCCTGGTTAATGCTGAGATGCTTGATAAAGTTTTCTCGTCAGTGAGGCCCACCACTTGTCTTTTAGACCCCGTCCCAACACAGTTTTTTAAGTCATTTTATGAATCTTTTAGAGAGGAGCTTTTAAACATGATGAACTGCTCTCTTCAGACAGGGGTCTTTCCCACTGCTTTTAAAGCTGCAGTGGTGAGGCCCCTGCTGAAGAAGAGCAATCTGGATTTTAATGATTTTAACAATTACAGACCGGTATCTAACTTACCATTTTTAAGCAAAATTTTAGAAAAACTTGTTTTTACACAACTAAATTATTTTTTAAACTCACACAACATTCTTGAAGAATGTCAGTCTGGTTTTAGGGTAAACCACAGTACCGAGACAGCCTTGACAAAGATTTTAAATGATTTTAGACTAAATTATGATTCTAAACAGGTGACAGTGTTGGTTCTACTGGATCTAAGCGCTGCCTTCGATACAGTAGACCACACTATTCTTTTACACAGACTCAAACACCTGATCGGCCTCTCTGGTACTGTCCACAAATGGTTTACGTCCTACCTCACAGACAGATCTTTTATGGTAAGTTTAGATACCTGCTCCTCTCAGGTTCATAAAATCACATGTGGTGTGCCTCAAGGTTCAATTTTAGGTCCTGTGCTTTTTAACCTGTACATGCTCCCTCTTGGTGGTGTCATCAGGAGACATGGAATCAACTTCCACAGTTATGCAGACGATACACAGCTTTATATCTCCATGTCTCCTGATGACACCAGGCCAATGGATGCTCTTTTTAACTGCATTTTAGACATCAAATCCTGGATGGCAGAAAACTTTCTCCAGCTTAACCAGGACAAAACTGAGGTTTTAGTCATCGGTCCTGAGGCTCAGAGAGAGAAACTTTTATCCAAATTACAAACACAATCTTTTAATCCATCATCACAAGTAAGAAATCTGGGCGTTATTTTTGACTCTGAGCTGACTTTTATTCCTCACATTAGAAACATTACAAAAATAGGTTTTTATCATCTCAAAAACATCGCCAGAGTCCGTCCCATTCTCTCTCGGGCCAACACAGAGACGCTGATGCATGCTTTTATCACCAGTCGTATAGACTATTGTAATGCCCTGCTCTCTGGTCTTCCCAAAAAGTCTATTTCAGGTTTACAATTATTACAAAATTCAGCTGCACGTGTCCTGACTAAGACCAGGGGGCGGGACCACATTACACCGGTTTTAAAATCGCTGCATTGGCTCCCTGTGTGTTTTAGGATCGATTTTAAAGTTCTTTTACTGGTTTTTAAGTGTCTTAATGGTCTTGGGCCTTCTTATCTTTCAGAACTGCTTTTACCTTATGAACCCTCGCGGACCCTGCGCTCCTCCGGCAGCAGGCTCCTAGTCATTCCCAAAGTCAGGACACACACTCACGGCGAGGCGTCCTTCCAGTTTTATGGCCCCCGTCTATGGAACAGTCTGCCGGAGGACCTCAGGGCCGCAGAGAACATTCAGGTTTTTAAGAGCAGGCTCAAGACCATCTTTTTAGCTTAGCTTTTAATTAGTTTTATTGTTTTACATGTATTTATTTAGTTATTTATTAATTTTTATTGATTTATTTATTACTAGTGTTAGATTTTAGTATTTTTAAGATTATTTTAAGTATATTTAGTTCTTAGTTTGCTTGTATTTACCTTTTTATTGATTCAAATGCCTTTATCACTTTTAGGTTCTCCAGTGTTTCCTCTGAGGAGCCTCTGCACCAGGAGCTGTGGTCGGCTGTGGCTGCTGGACTCTGGCTCATGGGCCCTGGAGGTTTGGTCTTGACCTCATCTCTTCTCTGGGCCCTGGGCTGGTGTCCTGTGGCTGCAGACGACTCTGCTCCTGGTGCAGACAGCTCCTCTGATGATGCTTTCTTTGGTCCATCTGTACCCGGCCTAATACGTATATGTGAATGTATTTTAGTGTTTGGGAGTGTGTGTGTGTGTGTAGGGAGGGGGGTGGGGGTATGGTGGGGAGGAGGGGTTGAGGGTATGTACACGTATGTGGGTTTTCTCGGGGGTGGGGGCATTTGGGATTGTTTTTAATGCACTGTAAAGCACTTTGTGTTGCATTTCATGTATGAAAAGCGCTTTATAAATAAAGTTTGATTGATTGATTGATTGATTGATTGAAATAGAACCAAAAGGGTTTGTCCTAGAAAGTCTCGTCCAGAGGGACAGAAGTGAACTAGTTTGTTGTTTCTGCGAATTACATCTAGGCACTTCCAAAAATGAAGTAATTTAGTATTTTGGGTTGGACTTCCTTGGAAAAATATAACCGCGCTTGTATTCCTTGTTTAAAAAAAAAACAAAAAAAACACACATTTTGCGATTTTGTCCCTCAGAATGTGTCTATCCAAACTGAAACCAAAATGAAAGTTTGGTGCTGGTCGAAACCAACTTAGAAAATGCTCAAAGCCAATGTCCCTGTAAACACTGACCTGCATTTAGACTGGACAGCGTTGAAAGGCGCCCTAAGCACTCCAAAGCACGCCTTTTACGCTTCTCTGCGTTCCAGGTTTTTGCAAAAGGCTTTGCACTACACATAGGCAGATAGATAGAGAGAGAGGGAGAGATTCTTGCTACGTTCAGAAAACTTATCCAAATCCTTGTGGCTTTTGACAAATCTGGATTGCGGTGGACAGCAGCTGGTAAAACTGACCGGAGCCCCGATCGCAGTCAGTGTACACCCAACGTTAGTCATGTGTTTTTGGTAAATGTATGTTCACTTATGGTCATGAACATTGGATAATGACCAAAAGTACAAGATAACAAATACATGGTGTCAATGAGTCTTCTCTCTTATACGTCAGGTGAACAGACGATTATCGGTCGACATCACTTTCAGCTCTACTGCGCATATCACCTGCAGTAAGATACGCTGTCCCTCTAGTAGGCTGAGGAGAATTATTTGATAAAAACAACAAAACGGAATGAGAGCTGTAGGGTCAAATGTTATTCACAAATGTTGATTTAGCCCAACAAGTCCTTGGAACAAGCAACAAAGTTTACTTTAGCTTGTGGTTGTGCTTCTCAGTGCTTTTATAACCTCTGACCTTTGCCCTGTGTAGGTTCTTGACCCTACCTCACACCTCCCCAACATGTCCCACACTGCTTCTCTCTTCAGCACACTTTACATCTTTACACCCGCTGGAGCTGGATCTTAACAAGGAGTCAATCACCTGTTAGATTCTGTCTCTCCACAATGAAGCTGTTTTATTAGACTTTAACACAAGCTCACACACAAGAGCTCACGCTAATCACACACTACAAAAACACATTATTTCTTTTATTTCTAGCACATAGTGAGATTTATCTTGAGATCAATGTAAGTAAGTAAGTAATCTTTATTTGTGTAGCGCATTTTACAGACACAGAGTCACAAAGCTCATGTAGCTCAGGTTCATTCCAAAAGAGGAAAAAGATTTATTTAAGACATCTTGATAATCACATCGAGCCATAAAAACTTCCTTAACCTCTGCTAACATTCAATATGAAGCTTGTTTTGATCAGTGTAACGGATTTATAATACTAAACGAGGACTAAACCAGGATGAAAACTGGTCCAAACCAGGACTAGACCAGGACAAAAACTGGTCAAAACCAGGACTAGACCAGGACGAAAACTGGTCAAAACCAGGACTAGACCAGGACAAAAACTGGTCCAAACCAGGACTTGACCAGGACGAAAACTGGTCAAAACCAGGACTAGATCAGGACGAAAACTGGTCCAAACCAGGACTTGACCAGGACGAAAACTGGTCAAAACCAGGACTAGATCAGGACGAAAACTGGTCAAAACCAGGACTAGATCAGGACGAAAACTGGTCCAAACCAGGACTAGATCAGGACGAAAACTGGTCCAAACAAGGACTTGACCAGAATTAAAAACTTGACTAAACCAGGACTAGACCAGGACAAAAACTGGTCCAAACCAGGACTAAACCAGGAGGAAAACTGGTCCAAACCAGGCCTTGACCATAATTAAAAAATGGACTAAGCCAGGACTAGACCAGAAATTAAAACAAGACTAAACCAGGACTAGATCAGGATGAAAACTGGTCTGAACCAGGACTCAGACTGGACTTTACAAGGACAAGACAGGGACTGAAGTTCAAATAAACCAGTATCTGACCAGGACTAAATCAGACCAGAACTAGAACAGAATTGAAACAGAACTAAACTGGGACTAGACAAGGACTAAAACTGGACTTAACCAGCACTACAACTAGATTAAGCCATGCCTAGACAAGGAGTAACACTGGACTTCAAGTAGATATAGACTTGTTTTAAGTATTATCAGTGCATATGCTGTTTATGTTTGGATCTAATCTCAATCTCTCTCTCTTTCTCTTTCTTCCAGACACGAGCCGACCCAAAAAGAACCAGGAGACCGACGGGGTAGAGTACCACTTCATCGCCAAGCACCTCTTCGAGACAGACATCCACAATAACAAGTAAGATTAGACTTCATCGACGTAAGACCAAGCTCGAGGCCGCTGCTGATTTATACCGCACAAAAAATCATCATCATCCTCTTTTTTTTACGAGGGAGAGTGGTGCGATGGAAAGATGATATCACTGTCTGCTCTTGTGTTTTATCAAAGCCCACATCCTGAGTCTTTGTAGTAGACTGGCATCACTCAAATGTAACAAGTCGAAGCAGAATTTGGCGCCAACGTGCAAAAGGATGAGCGTTTTGCGGAGAGTGGAAGCCTGTTTGAGAGGAGAAAAGGTTTGACTCAGAAGAAATGACCGGATATTTGAATGTGCGGTGTTTATTCTAAGCAGAAGTTAGTTTAATATATGTGCTTTCGTAAAGAGAAGCTACACAAACCATTACGTATAAAGTGTGTTTTACGTTTTGTTCCTTTCACTGCAGTCTGTACTCGCGGGTGAAGCGGCCGTTTCGTCACACTCGCAGACAAACTCATTGGTTTATTTTCATTTACAAAGCTTTAGTTGGTAAAAACCTTTCATACCTGAGTTCATTAATAAACCTCCACAGACCCAGTCGCACACTTTGGTCTAATAGTTCCATCAAGCTGTCAGTTCCTGAAGCTCGTACCACGTTTGGACAAACCTCATTCTAGTTCTCCTCTGCAAGTGACTGGAATAAACTACAGCAGACTTTAAAACTTAGCTCTTTCATTTCTCTGTTTTTAAAGCTCAGTTTGTTGTATTTTACAGGATGAATGCAAATACTTTTAACATTGTACTTTATGATTTCCTTTACTTGTTTTATTGTTTGATTGATTTGTTGTGTCTTGTGCTGTTGCCAAACCTGGTCGTCATTGTAAATGAGAAATTGTTCTCAATTGACCAACCTGGTAAAATATGGAATAAATAAATACATGTGAGTTATCACATGTCTCTCTTCCTCTCGTTCTCCCTCCCTCGCTCTCTATCTCTCCTTATCTCCATCTTTCTCTTCTCTGTCTCTCCCTCTCTCTCTCTCTCTCTCCCGCTCTCTAGCTTTCTCTTTCTCATCTCTCTCTGACTATCTCTTTCCTCTCTCTCTCCAAGTCACTCTCTCTCTGGCGCACTGTCTCTCTCTCTCCCTCGCTAACTTACTGTCTCTCTCCGACTTTCTCCTCTCTCTCTCTTGCTCTCTAACTTTCTCTTCTCTCTCTCTGACTCACTCTCTCCCTCTCTCTTTCATTTCTCTCTCTTTCATCTCCCCCTCTCTGTTTCTTTCTCTCTCTCTGTCTCTCTCTCTCCCCCTAATTGGCCTTATGCCTCTTATTGATTCTCTCTCTCCTCTTACCTCTCTCCCTCTCTCATTCATTTACCCCCCTCTTTCTCTCTCTCTCTCTCACTCTCCCTCTCTCCCTCATTGGCCTCCTCAGGTTTGGTGTCTGCAAAAGCTACTTTTTTTCTTTTTCTTTTTTAAATTCTGCTTCCTCATCAAAAACACTGCTCAAGTTTTATCTGTGAGACACTGTTCGGTTTCCTTTGAGCCTCAGAAAACTTTTTTTTTTTTTACACTTTTACACTCTACACATTTTCAATCTGGACAGACGCTGAAAATTGTCAGGAGAGAAGGGATAATCATGGCATTATTGGAGTCTGATTGGTTGAAGCGTAGCGTAGAAAGTAGTTGAAAAGTCAAGCAATTCTTCTGAAATAGAACGAATCTGTCGGTGCTGCCCTGTTTGGATTTTTAAGATTTTGTGAAAAACATAAATATCACTGGAATCCATCTGGTAGTAGCGTGTTTGAAGGACAAGAACAACACAAATGCTACTTCACATTTGAGGTCTGATCTATATTTCTTTGACACGCGGTCTCTGGTGGGTCGTATTCTCGGTGGCCCTCACAGTCGTCTCTCTAACCTGCTCGTCGCCTCGCCTCCTCTCCTCCAGCCGTGAGCTCATTCCGTCTGGTGGAGCAGAGGGGATGTCCGCCGCTCCGTGCTGCGGTGCAGGTTTTGAGACATGCCATGTTTCGGGAGCTGTGATGTGGCTGCTGCGTGGGACAGTCCAACAAATTACAAGGCGCAGAGGAGTGAGAGGTTGTTTGTGTTCTGGGACAATGCACAAACAGTAGGAGAAAGGTCTGCAGGGCTCACTCAGCCACAACATGTCTTTAGCCCGGACTGCTTTCCCAAGGGAAGTCCAACATGGCCGCCGTCCAAGAGCGTGCACCGCTGTAATCTATGAGAAGGGCTTTGAAAGATCAGTTCTGATTTTGATTTAATAGACAAATTAATTTTTCGGAGACTGTGAGATTTGGTTGGTTTTGGACTTAACTTTGGAGCATAATTAGAAAAATGGACAGAACCTGACAAATAAACTGCCCCTCATTAAAAAAAACAACTAATGTGCACTGTGTAACTTTTTGCCCTAAAATAGACTTGATTCAAAGATTTGATGTCTTTGATGCATAAAAAATATGTTGTGCTTCTTTCCTTTGAGTAGGCTTGCATGGCCAGATTATGAACTATTATTTGCCCTGGAAAAGCCTTTTCATGTCTGTTTCTATGTAAAAGACGCTTGATGTTTTTCACTTTGTGGAATAAAGAAATTATCATATTATCATAGAGTAGTCCCACATTGTGTCTTTAAAGTTTGAATAAATTGGATCTAGAATTAGATATTAACACACCTTTGGTGTACAAAGAATAAAAATCTTGTTCAGCTGAAGACTGTTAAGTTTGATATGTGCAGTTGCTTTTTCCGAGGCTTATTTTAATTACCTACTGAACGGAATATCTTTTGAAAATTGCATTTGAAATTCCAATGTTCCATAGAACTCAACAGGATGAAGTGGTTTAAACCATAGACTAAGGGCTAATGCTAACTGCTATAGGAAAACAAACGCTCCAGACTAGCTCAGATGCTAAGTGTTCGATAGCATCAGAGTCGGACTGCACGTCTTCTAATTCTATGTCTATGGTTTAAGCCAGTGTGACTTGAGATCCTCCCAGGCATGCCTTGAAAATTGTGTCAGTTTTCAACATTTAATCTATTAAAAAAAAAGACTAATTAGACAAAATTCAATTATTTACCATTTGGGAGAGTTGGGTTGTTTTTTGAGCCCACAAACTGTTTTTTCCTTCTTAAAGTCAAGTAAATTCATTTCAGCGGGACTTTTACTTTTACCAGTCATTTTTCAAACAAGTAACTGTACTTTTACTTGAGTAGTGGACTTCAGTACTTTTGCCACCGCTGCATATTGTATATATTTGTGGATGACAAAGTAGCTCTTCTACGTAAAATGATTACCAAATTTTGTCGAAAATGTCTGGTAGAATATCTTCTTGTGCACTTTGTGGCTTCTCCGACAGCTTGGACAGCTCCATCTTTCGGTTTCTGCAATTTGTCGTCTATCTATGGATGCTCAAATGCTCAAATTCAATTGGAGTTTTAATTTTTACACATTCACTAAGTTCCTGCAGGTTTTTCAGCAGGAGAAGCACATAAGCTGCAGTGCATTCTCCAGTTACTCCCATAAATCCTTGGTAAATCCAGTATAATAGACGCCTATCAGAGACTCCGTACATAGCGGCCGTGTTTCTAAGCGTTAACCACAAAATAAATTATCAAATATCTGTTTATTCCACTGATTTCTGCACTGTACGGCGCATTTTTCATGTGCTATCGACACCGTTTATGATCTAACGTTTCTGGTGGTATAAAACTGCCATGTGCTAAAAACTCTGCATTTGAGCAATCACTAATCCCTAGGTGTGCTTTTAAAACCGGCCACAGAAAACCATTTAAATCATTTTTCCTTAACCAAATCCAGCTTTCATACAGATTTGTCTCCCGTTTACAGAGCCGGTCTTACATGGGCAATTACCATAAAAGCTGCTGTACATGGCATTAGCCCGTCTGACACCGCTCTTGTAGCAAACGGCCTCTTATAACCGCCAGAATTCTTTCCACGGCTCTGAAATGGCTCTTTTTTCCTGCGTGTTGTAACCAGAAAATCCTCTTGCATTAGAAGGCCGACTGGTGCAAATGAGGAGATTACTGTATGTGTGGAAAAGCGTTTGTTTGCTGGATGGCTGTGGTCGCAGTGGGACAAACAGGTGTCAGTGTGAAATGCACATGGGTTTGGGTTTGGTGCTCTGCTAATGAAAGCTGCAGATCAGAAAGTTGTGGAAAGGGAATGTGTTGATGAGCCATTATTAGGATTGTTTTTTTGTCATAAATCAAGCTGTATCTGTAGCCTTTTCCAGAATAAAATCTGTAACTAAACTGGGCTAAAATTTGTGAAATATTTTGTAAAATGATTTAATTTAGTCTTAGTGAAATTAGTAGTTCAACCTGTTATAAGCACTTTATTTTTAAGAACTAATCTAACCTGGCTCACGCCGATAGATCTGTGTTGAACTCTGATTTGAGTTCTTCCACAGTATCCATCTGGAACTTTACTGGCCGAAAGCGTTTGGGAAAAGTTTGGACGTTTAGTGAAATACTTTGCTCTGATTGGGGGTTTAGTTTGTGTTTAACCAATCACAGCAACGAGTCACACATGGACACCTCTCTGCTTATCTTTCAAGAAGAGAATAGTCCGTATTTCTGCTAAACAGAATCAATAGCAGCAGAAACACATACATCCATGAAAGCTTTGTTTTGATTCAAGCATTACTTGCTTTTGTCCCTCTCCACACCATAGACATACATTTAGTAAACGCGCAGTTCGACTCTATCGAACACTTACCCGGGGATCCCACTACATGCAGCTGCGCCCCGGTCCGCCTCCGAAAGTTGGCAGTCGAAGCTAGTCCGGTCTGTTTTGAAGAACTCCGGAGCGTTCTTCTGTTTATTTTCCTATAGCCGTCAGCATTAGACCGCAAAATACACAAGTTATGAAAGATGCAGAGAATGTCAGCTTGTCAAACCTACCGACCACATTTAGCTGAGGTCAAAGGTCAGAGCCTCGCTACAACTTACTGTTGAGTTTACAGACTTTTTAGTGTTTTATTATAGGCAAAGTTTGTGTATAAAACTGCTACTGGCTAACGAACAACTAGAGATTTCTGATCAAGTGAATCATCTGGTCTTTTATCACCACTAAACATTGTCTTTTACATGTCACTAGTGAGAACAGCAGAAAAATGTCATCAACACCACCAAATAAAAGTTACATGTAGCTTCACTTCCTTGTGGAGGAGTGTCCAGGTCACAGGGATGGAGTTTGAATAGCATTTTCTGCCTATGAATGAATCAGTTTGGGAAACACAATATAACATTGCTAGTTGTGTTTAATAAAGCTTCATAAGACACAAATCAGTCTGTTCTGCTCATGGTTTTGCTGAAATGGCTTGTTGTATCCATAAAAGTGCAACTTCTGCCATTGTGTTCAATTGACTTGAATCATCTGTCTACCCGAGGTTAATGGCGTTGCGCTGTTTGAGCAAATATCGCAAGACCTAGTGTGTGCTGCAGCTCACGCTAATGTTGCACCATTTGTGAAAATATCTCATTTTAGTTTTTCACATTTCAAGCATGTTCAGGAGAATTGTGAAAAAGACAGAACTAAGCCTAGTTTTACTTGTAGTGATGGGAAGATTACCCGATTTGCACCGATACATCGATGTAAACATGCGCGATGCGAGTGCGTCGGTAGAGAGGAGCTACATCGATGCAGATCGTGTGACAAAAGCAGCCTGCATCGGATTATCAGACTATTTACCGATGAATCTAGATTTTTCACGATTCACTGACTAAAGTGTTTTCCTACACAGACACACACGCACTCACAAGCTAACGCTGACACGGCTGCAAACGCTGTGTGTTTCTGACATTCCTTATAAGGGCTGTTTGTGGTTTATTTTCATCTGAAGATGTGCCAACAACAAATAGCTCAATCCGTTAAGGCGTTTGTCTCTTTCAGTCAAAGCACGCACCTTTCATTCTCAGAAAGCCTGCGTAATAACAACAGTGTCCAGCGTGCCTTACCTGTGTATTGTAGAGAAAAAGACGTAGTCCATTGAAACTCGCGTTCAGAAGAAGAAGAAGTAGTTTGATTCGCTCCGCAACACGTAGCTATTATTCCACCGTGAACGTGCAGGAAAGCTGTGCGTCTGTGCCCAGTAAGAGAGCTGTCCTTCCCGTGTTTATGTCCAAATCTAGACGGTCTGCGTCTTCCCAGCGCGCTGGTCAGTCTGTCCGTGTTTGTTTCAGGCGATGTGCGTTTTCCCCACGCGCTGTTCTCGTCCTCGCTGTTTTATTTCTGTGAGCACTGGTTCTGTGCGCACTGGTTCTCCACGCGCTACCGTCCCTCTTCGCCCCTCGCGCGGGTTAGATGCTGCTCCTCTATTGCTGCTCAGTGTGAGTTTGGGCCGTAGCTGCGTCCCACGTTCACTCTCCCGGGCCGCACTGACAAACTATACAGGCTTTTTCATAAGCTGTATGGGGCAGTTTGATAGTAGACCGAAATAAAGCACTCCAGAATGGACCCGTTATTTCGCTTTTCCCCACATATTTATCGTAACATGTTGGCCCCGCCCCCACAGCAGATCTGTCCAATGAGAGCGCTGGGTCTCACACATGTAGGCTACATCTGATTATTTATAAAGTCCTATTGCACACAGCACTGTGAAAAACATGATACAATCCGAACCAAAAATAATAATATATTATTATTTATAATTTTAGAAAGTTAGTAATTTAATTTTCAAGTGACTGAAAGATACTTTTACATGGCTTGAATTTATCTGGGGTATTAAGAGGCCCATGAATGATTAAACAGACTAAATATTTTTAAGTATTTGAATAAAAAACAATGTTGAGTGAATCGAGATGCATCGTGATCAGGGGGCATATCGAACCGAATCGATCGTTAGCTGTAAGACATGTATCTTAAAAAAATCGTATCGTTGCTAGTGTATCGGGATGCACATCGTATCGGACAAAGATCCAAGATTCCCATCACTATTTACTTGACTGAAATGTATTTGAAGTACTAGAAAAAGGCTTCAACGTAGTTCTCTGGACTGTGTTTTCTAAAATCAAGACGCTTGAACAGTTTCTTTGGCTGCTCCACCACAACTGCTACTACTGAGTCAGCAAAGAGATTTTTTTTTTCACCTTAAATTGATCTATACTTACTTCTATAATTAGCATTTTCAAAAACTGCAGCCTTTGCCACTTTTTTGCTTCCATTAATATGTTAGGCGCCAGTAGCAGTTCTGCACCAAGTCATCCCAGGCTCCAGTTTCTCTGTTTCTCTGCACTTTAGAAGCCTGCAAACCCTTTTATCGTCTAATATATTGTGAAGCCTCTGACACCACACATGGTACTGATGTGTCCGCACGATTTGATTGATTTGAAATGCGCTTGTCATTCCAGGTTCATCGAATATGGCGAGTACAAGGGAAACTACTACGGGACCAGCCTGGACTCCATCCGCTCGGTCCTGTCCAAGAACAAAGTGTGCCTCATCGACATCCAGCCGCATGTAAATCTCACTCACACTCCAGCACCCTCACGCACCACGGGAGGACCTTTTACTGTGGAGATATTCTTTTTTACTCACTCTACATACTGTATATCTACTGCAGGTTATCATCTTCCTTTTTTTTAGCACATCAGCATGGCCAAAAGATCTTATGTTTGTAGAGTAGACTTTGATTATCTCATAAGCCGCCATTAGAAGAATACATATTCATACATTTTAGTGCTGTAGTTCTTTAGTCGTTTAGTCGATTAATCGGTCGATGGGGCTTTAGTCGACCAAAATTTGTATTAGTCGACCCAGCCCGAGCCCGCGCTCATCGTGTCCGAACCCGAGTCAGTCTCTGTGTGCCTAAGCTCGAATCTCTTTTACCTGCTCCGCGCTTATTCACAAGTCTTTCTCTCTCTCTCTCCTCACTCTCGTGCCGTATAGTTGGCCACTTAAACACTGACTTTTTAATATCACTGCGTCTTGGCCCGAACCCGGCCGGCCCACATTTCTCACGTAGTTGTCGGGCCTGCACGGTCTCGGGCCCAGAATCTAAACTCTAGCTGAAGAGTTGGAACCGAATCATTGGTCTAATCTGCCCTTTTTTGATATAAACACACTGTGTCATATTCATTTTCTGTGTAAATTGTTGTTTTTGCATGAACTCCATTGCACTTTTGCCTTTTTGCGTCAGATAAATTGTCAGATAAAACTATATATTTTTTAGCTTTAGAGCCTTTGCCACGCCCCCTGTTTAGTCGACTAATCGGTCGATGGGACATGTCTTTAGTTGACCAAGAATTTCTTTGGTTGACTACAGCCCTAATACATTTTCTTCGGCTTTATTCGGAGTCTGATTGTGAAGGCAGCAGTCCGAGTGTGGAAGCCCAGTCTTCCACGGCGTCTTCTCTCAGTGGGACATGTATAAAGTCTATACATCTAGAACCAGAAGCGTTTCTCACCTGCCACTGACATGTTTCATCTATCTCTATCTTGTTCTTTACTTCTGTGGGCAGTTAAACTGTCTTTCGGTCTTCCTCCTCTTCTTCTCTTCACATATCAAATACATACGCACCATCTTTCTCTCTCTCTTTCTCTCGCGTTGTCTGTCTCTCTCTCTCTCTTTATCTGTCTCGCTCTCCCTAACTTTTTCTCTTTGTGTTTCTTTCTCTCACACACTTCTACCCCCATCTCTCTTTTTCTGTCTGTCTCTTTTTCTCCCATATCTTTGTCTTTCTCTCCCACTTGCACTCCTCTTCTTGCTCCACTCATATCATATATGTGTCTCCCCTCTCTCCTTCTGTCTGTCTATCTCTTCCTATATTTTTTCTCTGTCTCTCTCTGTTTCTCTTTCTCACCTGTACTCTTCTTCTCCTTGCTCCACGCATATTAAAAACATGTGCCTTCTCCATCTCTCTCTTGCTCTCTTCTCTCTTTGTGTCTCTTTCTCTCTCTCTTACTCTCCCTTATTTCTCTTTCTGTCTCTTACTCTCTCTCTTTCTCTCCCCTTATCTCTCCTGCTCTCTCTTTCTTCCCTTCTCACTCCTTCTCTCTCTTCTCTCTCTCTCACTCACTCTCTCTGTCTCTCTTACTTTCCCTCTCCTTCTCTCTGTCTCTTTCTTTCTCTCTCCTCCTTTTTCTCTCTCTTGCTCTCTACCTTCTCTCTTCTTCTCTCTCTCTCTCTCACTCTGTCTTTTTTTTCTCTCCTTCTCTCTTATGCTCTCTGTCTCTCTTTCTCTCTCCTCCTCCTTTATCTTTTTCTTCTCTCTCTCTCTCTCTCTCTACCTTCTCTCTCTCTGACTCTGTCTCTCTTTCTCTCTCTCTCCCCCTTCTCTCTCTGTCTTTTTCGTGCTCCCTCTTTCCCTCTCTCTCTCTCTCTCTCTCCCCCTTCTCTCTTTCTTTCTCACTCTCTTTCTCCCTTTCCCTCTCTTCATTTCTTCACTCCTCCTCCTACTTATATTTAGTCACTTCACTGAATTATAATGACAACACTACAAGTGTTTTGCTGTCAATCATCTGCCTTTACACACGTTTTCAGTGCGACTCTCCGTCTTTGTCCCAAACCCGGCTCGACAACAGATCTTTAAATGTGGACTGGGCTGAATTCGTTCTCTGGTCCAAAATCTAAACTCTACTCTCTAAAAGTCACACCATGTGCCTTTAAAATGAACAGAATCAAATGTTTCCATAAGTACCATACTGTGCAGCTGCTCTAAACACATCACCGCTGGAAGCTTGTATCGACACACTCTCAAAGCAGCTCCCTGATTGGTTGGACGGCATCAGTGTTTATTATGGTCAGCCCTGTATGTTTCTATTTACCACTGTCTGCTTCTGTTCTATTCAGGAGGCCTTGGCCCGCTCGCGTTACCCAAGCCAGCTTTAAAGGGGGCTGTTTTCAAGCCGCAATTACGCCTAATTTCCTCTATTTGAAGATTTCCTCTTTGGCTTACGTGTCCTGGGTGGTGGCGGCGGCCGTTCGGGTTCTTCTCAAACGACCGGCTTCTCGTCGCTAAGCCTGCGAGCTCCGTTTCCCATCCCTGGTCAGCTTCTGCATGTTTGTTTTCACTCCCGCGGTAATGACCCAGGCACAAACATTACAGAGAAAGAGGCTGGCGCTGTGTCAAAGCGGCCCAGCTCACAGCTCCGGACCTGGGTACGCAGTCTGGGGAGGATCAAGTGGATGTACTGAGGTTCACACAAGAGGCGTTTTGGCTCAGAACCTGCTGCTGACTGTCAGGGCCGGTGTGAGAATTCTGGTGACAAACAAAACAGAGAATACAGTGGAAAGATTGTTGCAGAAATTATGTTTTAAAGTGTACATTTTGCGCTATGTCATTTTTTTTAATACAATCTGATGCCAAGACTTGTCTCTCTGTGTCCCACTGGCCAAAACGCTCACTAAATGAAACCATGTGATTGGCTGATTGGCAACAGAACTCACAATATCCCTCTTCAAGTTGACGCAGAAGACACACACAAACAGCGCTCTGTTCCACATTCATTACACACACACAAACACATTCTCTAAATACAAATATGAATCTGCAAACTCAGCGACTGCACCGCACCAACATGAACTGCACGTTTCTGTCTCTGGCGCGGTGCTAAAAGTGAGAAGTACGAGTCATAGCAGTGATGTTCCCCCGTGTTCATTACATGCACACACAATCACATTCTTTAAAGGTGCACTGGCCAACTTTTTGGCCAAAAATAAACATGAATAAAAGGCATAAAATGTATTAATCTCCATTCAAAATGTCCCAAAGTGTAGTTTTGGCTTTTTAATTCCACTGAATTGCGTAGATGACTTTTCACCTCCAGAAAGTTACACAGTGCACCTTCAAATACAATCTGCAGATCATGGAAGTATAACTAGAACTGGATTATGAGTCCAGGATGGCGACCTGTTGTTTTCAATGGTTTCTGCTCAGTGGCACACTTATGCCGAAAAATATTGTTTCTTCCACGCTCTTTCTTGAATATGGGCTAGCGTCTCCCACTATCATGACGTCAGAAAACTGACAGCGTGATCAGTTCTGACCAATCAGCGCGATGGTGGCCTGAGCGGGGGGAGAGCGGCGGCGGAGCGGGGATAGCGCGGGCAGAGCGTTAAGCTAGGCTAAACACTGTTTAAGCGTTTGGGGCATTAATAAAAATTTAAAAGTTTATGTTGTGAAAATAAAGAAAAATACCTTCAAAATCAGTCTTTTGTTAAAGCTATAGAATGCATTGACGATCTTTAGGGAAAATTTTTTCTTTAGGGAAATTTTTCTTGGACTTGGATTTTTCTTGTGTGGGCGTTTATCTTGCTGCGCTCAGTATGGACAGCGCTTCATTACATTTTCCAACCTCTCTGCGAGTGAACTGAGGGCTGCACAGTTGAGTCCGAACAGGACGGCGCTTGGGTCCGGATCGGGACCGGAGCCCGCCTTTTGGTGACTGAGGTGTCTGTCATACAGTATTAAAGCGCATATGACAGGTTTGTCTACATTTTTAAAAAAAGATTTACATTTGCTTGTTTTTGCACTGTTTGCTCATATGTTGCATCTTACAAAACTACTCTTTGGATCTGCTCACTCACTTTCTGATCCAAAATTACCTTTTTCTTTTGAATTGAATACAGTCAATAAAAGACATGTATTTATTATTCTAAGAGACTTCAATTAAAAATGAAAATAAACAATTAAGTTAAAAAATGGCTGCATCTTTACATCAAAAGTTCACAGAATGTTGTGAAACCCACAGTCTCTTTAGAGTTAGGCAGGAGGGCTAACCACTCTGCTGTGAACTTAAACCAGTTAATGAAAACCCCATTTCGAAGACCCAGGCTACAAAGCTTCACAGATAAGATTTTGACTTTTGGTTATTCTGGTGCATGTGTTGTGGTGCGGCCCAACTGTCTCTTAGCGCAGCATGAAGCCTGGGAGTGTCGCCACCACAACGACCTCTGACCTCCGCTTCACCTTCTGTAAAACACTACTGGAGCCTCTTTAAACAACAACCAGAGTAATCCCACTCACGACACCTTTCATACACAAACCAGAACTTTGCTTCGAGACCGTTCAAACTCACCCCGGGGACCAGAAATAGACTTTTGTCCAGTAATTTGGCAAACGCACATTCTTCGTCAACGTAAAAGTGCAGCTGAACTACACTTTTAGTCGCTTATGTTGGGTCGGAATCAGCGGGAGACGTCACGCAGAAGCCAAGTTTAGAACAATGAACGCTCACACGTCTCTGGGACATCACGGAGAAGAGGTCTGCTCTGGATTTGTCAAGTCGTGAGAAGACGCCAAACTAGTCTGAGCGTAGTCAACTGTCTGAGAGCCTGGTCTAAGTCAGAGGAAAAGATGATGTCCTGGTTTTGAAGTGACAGTTTAACAGTGACTTTGCAAATCATGAGGTTGACCAGTCGTACAAATGTTGGACGTTTTTTTTTAACTTGCTTTGGAGATGGTTAGTAAGTCCTAAGTGAACCATACCAGTAAGCAATCCAAAGTAGGCCTTAGAAGTGTGCTGTTTAGAGAAGGCTCCCACCTTCTGATAAGTAGCTCACCAAAATACTACACTGTATTGCTCAAATACAATCTATTTTATGCCTCTTCATACTTAAATTTTGTCTTTAGATGCATAAACGTTTCCACTATTCTAATTTTAGATTGGTTAGTGTTTCATATATTCATCTAACTGCTCCATTTAACTTCAGGGTCACAAATATTATTATAAAGAATTTAACTGCTAATATTTAAAATATGTATTTCAAGATTTATTTTTTTTTATATATAGTTTGGTCGAACAAGTTATAAATGTAATAATGATTGTACAAATCTGAAAAGGTTTAGTTAACAAAGTATTTCATCGAAAAAGTAATTTTAAAGTTCAGCCTCCTATTACTTTGTATGAATTCTTTAGTTGACTTTAGTTGCCGTAACTGGACATTTGTTGCTAAAGGTTACCATGGCTACACTCTCTCTAGTCATTATAATACATCAATGGCTAAAAGTAGTAGGTCTCCTGTTAGTTTTGTTGTGCAAAAGTAGTTCTCCTGGTGAAAAAAGGTATGAGACCTCACTTTAGGGATTTGTTGATTTGAAAAACAATCCAGAATACACAGACGTGTACACACAATAAGCTTAAAACTGAAGTTTCTTGTTCAATATCGGAAACGTCTGTTGTTTTGGTTAAGTAGGTTAACTATAGCTAGCCGTTGCCCAGCAGTTGTAATGAATGAGGACAGTTCCACTGTCAAGTATCCACCTTAGCTCTGCCGGTCAGTTAAAATATAGTTCAGGGTTATTTTCATTGATATTCTCCATCCAAGACCAGATCAAGCTCCACAGATCAGATCACACCAACGTGAACTATGTCAAGATTTTTTATTTGTAATATTTAATTAGTTAGTTTGAGATGGACAGAGCATTAAAACATTGTTGCCTTGCAACATGCGCAGCCGAAGCTATATTCATACTATACATTGCAGAGCAAAGACGTACAATACATACCAATATATGGCATAAGACATTTACAAGAAATAAACACTAAATTCTAATGTTCACATTTTTGACTGGCTTTGAGCCATTGTTTGAGCTTACAGTTAAATAGTCTCAGATCTGTGAAGGTTTTAAGTTCAGCAGGTATGGTTTTCCAGAGAGATGTTGGTTAAGTCTGACTCTTCTCTTTATTCTTAGCTAAGCCTGCTTTATAACCTTCCAGCCAGGTTTCATCAGTGCGTTTGAACGTCAGACATCTCCAGCTGTCATATGTTTGTGTTCTTTGACCTGACAGTGCACTTTCTTTCTTCTCTTTGTGTTGTCAGTCGATAAAACACCTGAGGACAGCAGAGTTTAAGCCCTTCGTGGTGTTCATCAAACCTCCTCCTCTGGACAGACTGAGGGAGACCAGACAAAACGCCAAGTTCATCTCCAGCAAAGACGACAAAGCTAACGGCAGGACCTTCACTGTGAGTAGTGCACTTCACATGTCCTGTTTCAAAACTCAGGACCAAGCACATCAGTATAGTCTCACTATTGTGAAGAAGCATGAGGTATGGAAAAACAAACATTTGAATGGTGAGTTGAGTATAATTTTCATTATGGTTCATAAATGAGTTCAGTACTTTTACAATAGAAGAAAACATTTCTAACACTTCCTAAACTCCGTTTACACATGATGAACAAAGAACCATAAATCTTGATTTATTTATTGTTCTGACTGAAATTACCGTGACAGTGTGAAGTACCCCGAATCTGAATGATTCACAAAAATACTAGTAATAATTAGCTTGAGGCGCTGTGAGGGTCAGGCTGGTGTAAACAAGAAACTACTTCCGGGTTATTGTCACCTTTATGCCTATAAATTACTTTTTGAAAAAAAAAAAAAAAAAGCACTTTGGTGCGTTTTATTCAGTGCATTGAGGTTGGGTTATGTTGGATGTGACAAAATGCAAGTGTTTGAAGAGGCCAACTATACGAGGGGTTCCCAACCGACCCCCAAAACAACCATGTCAACGACTCACAACCCCCACTTCAGTATCAGATAGAACTTTCTAACCCTATGATTTCAAGGATTTAATCTTAATTGATTTACGTAGTTTATTGTGTTATTTAGTTATTTCATTGAAATTAATTACAACATACTGTTTTCAATCTAAATAATTGATTAATTGCAGATTAATATTTGTACATTTACATCCTAAAATCATCTCGTGACCCCCAGAATTTATTTGCGACCCCCACTTTGGGAACCACATACTATACGACGTGAGAAGGAACGATTCATTTGGTCCTCAAAGTGAGGAGAAAGAGAGACAGAAGGCTTGTGTATGCGACATGTAGAGCAAGTAAAAGAGAAAGAAGAAAGAGAGGGAAGGTGCGCCTTTCATACGCACAGACCAAAGAGAGAAAGAAGAATGTGTACGTGCACAGTGAAGAAAAGACGAAGAAGAGAGAAAGAAAAGTGGTGTACTTTGTTAAGTGCGCAGTGAGAAAAGAAGGAAAAAGAGAGGGAGAAAGACCTGTAATGGAGGAAATGCTTCTGGTTCTGGAGACACGCTGTGTACATGTAAACACATGAAACACATTATAATGTGCTTTTACTGTCATTAAAATGTCACAGTTCAGCGAGTGAGCAGACTCGCTTCGGGCTCGGGCTCAGACACACAGAGAATGATCGGGACGGGTTCTAATCGGGTTCAGACACTACCTGTGTGGGCTCGGGCCGGACCAAGCTGGATTTTTTGGGCTAGACCAAGCTGATTTACATGTGAGTTCAACAACATGGACGTGCAAAACTGGAGAGAAGCATGTGGAAGCAGTTAGATATTGTGTCTTTGTTGTGGCCAAACAGTGCTTCAGACTCACACATCCTGAGGCTCGGACACATCAGAGCAGAGACCTTCCATACTGTTTGTCCTTATTAAGAACATGTGCCTCGAAAACTAAAAGTGCACACCACCTCACGGCTAAGTTAATTTCAAAATCCATATGGGAGTTTATTATGGGAGACTGTACTTCCAGAACCAGGACGATCTTCTTCTATTGAGCTAATCAGTTTAAAAACTCTGCAAACAAAACTTCCACTGACGTCTTTTCTCTCCCTGAACATGATCTGTGCTGAAGGACTACTTTACTCACCCATAAAACACAGAATGCGCTTCTTAAAAATGACACCACATGTTTTAACTCCCCGCAGTGTAAAACAAACCAGACTGTCGTGGCTTTATTACTCTGACGCTCGCACATTTACGACCGCAAACCGAAAGTCGTCCTGCGGGAGTCTGCCGAACAATGGGCCTCAGTATAAGACATACAATCAGTACAATCCAAACTGAGTCTCTTTATTAGCTCTCCCAAGTCTTACAAAGGTACGGGACGGCGGCCATCTTTGTCTCATTAGCAGAGCGTGTTCTGTGGTCTTGTACAGTGGCAGGAGAGAGTGGAATTTGCTGATGCACGATTGTAAAACGTGTGGCCAATAAAAGCAGGGTGGAGTTGTGGAAGATACTGCAGCTCGACGTGAAACACTGAGGAAGTCTGTGCAAGGATGTGTTAGCATGTTAGCTGATTCATATTATTTAAGAGGCATATTTTGCAAAGTAGTTTTTGTTTGTCATAATATTCATATCTCGGGTTGTGTTTAACTTCATTCACACTTGTTTAATGAATCCTCTTTAGTTACTCTTACTTGTCGTTTCTAACCGATTAGATTTAAACATGTAAGTAATTCAAATGCAAGTCTATTCAAGTCCTTTACACATGCTAACATATGCTTTATTCATTTTCAGTCAGTGGTAATGGTCACAGCATTGAGCACATATCCATGTTTTAATTTGTTACACGAATTTAACTTTCTAACACTAATGTTAACTCATTTATTGCTTGAGTTAACTTTTAATGTCTTCACATTTTGAAGAGTGAATCTTACCATTTTACTAATTTATGTCCACACTTAAAAGTTTTTGTGTTTTTTGTCCCTTTAAATTATTGACATTTATTTAAACAGGGAAGTCCCACTGAGATTCAGAGTCTCTTTTGCAGAGGAGCCCTGTGGGAAGGGTCAGGGAAGGCATTAATGGACATTTTTTAGTGGTAGGAGGAAATCGGAGTACCTGGAGGAAACCTACTCAGACACGGGGGAGAACATGCAAACTCCACACAGAAAGGCCCCGGGTCGACTGGGAATTAAACCCAGGACCTTCTTGCTACGAGGTCAGAGCGCTAACCGCTGCACCACCGTGTCGCTAAAAAAAGAAATAGGTCGACAAAAAGATGCATACACACATTAACAACAATCGGCTAAATCCTTCTGCACACTACAGGAACTTCAGCCCATTTTAAGCCCAATGTACTCCGCTACGAGTTCAGGATGCGTAGCCAGAATAAGGACGACTCTGTTAACACTATTTGTCAGGATTATCATGGTGAGGTTCACATGCTGGACGACAGAAGCATCTGGTGCATCCTAACCTAGTGCTTAGCTTAACATTAGCACGAAACAGTCTTAGCGTGTGGGGCAGCTGACATGTGCGAGAGTTGAGCGCTACAACCCGCTTGCTAACGTCAAAGGAAGGGCTACTCCTCGTTCTCCTTTTAAGGAAGCTCATGAGAGATGTGGGCCATTTTAGTTTCTGCTATGTATGGATCTGTGACATGATTTGGAACAGAATATCTCAAAGCTCAAACTGTAATATTAAAAACTTGGAATTGTGTTTTTTATGAGGCTTATAGGGAGAGAATGAAGCTAAATACAACTCTATGTATTTTTTTATGACCTGTGGACTTGAAAACAATATTTAAACAGATACACTGAGGTTGATCACATAAGAACTTGGTCTTTGCGTCAGCCCTGGTTTGTGGGCGTGGCTTCTCTAGATTGGTGGAGCGTTTTTTGGTGACATCTTGCACTTTATTATTAAGACTGAAAATTGGATCAGCACAGCACTGGCAGTTATCTTGTCCATGTACTAATTCACTGTCATAATTTTACATTTGTAAGATGGAACAAGTCTTAAGAGATGTCCAGTATCAGTGATTTGGGGCTTACGACATCAGAGCATTACACAAAGACTTGGAAAAGAATGTCTATCTAAAAGTAGTGAGGACTAAATCAGCTCTATTAGTCTGAGAGGTCGGCTCATTTATCTGCAGTAAGTAACAAACCAGACAGAGCCGCACCATCCAAAGTGGAAATGTTCAAATTGAGCGGTAAATTCACCACAGTCTCTCTTCTGATTTGGCTTTGTGGATGCGGCCAAAATCGATCGCCAGAAAGATCTTTTTTTCCTAAACCTGTTTTGACTACGCACTTGCAGTCTTCAGAATGTGATATAGTGTTAACTGATACAAGTTTTGGTGTGGTAAGAGCTAGCACACATACAAAAGTTTAAAGAATCTACAATATGGACTGGGATGGAGCTAACATCTTTGCTTATTTTGAGGCAACTATTCAAATACGGAAGCATGCTAACAAGACTGTAAACCAGGACGAGGGGGCTTTTCTATTGTCACACACCAGAAAAAATGTTCTAATAAAGTCTGACCGCAAAAGGTGCTCTTGTTCTTGTGATTTCTCAACCGCGTTGCATTTTGATGATGCGTTGAACTGAACGATTTATCTTTACTATTGTTTTTTTGAAACCTACTCCTTGTTTGTTCTTTAGTCTCCAGAGTTTTTCATTTTAAAGCCAATCCAATACACATAGCAAAAAACTTAATCCTGGAGAATCCAAATTGATATCTTTCAGGGTTATTTTCAGTGATACTTACAAGCTACTGAAGCTTATAAGAAACTAAGAATCTGGAATTTGGAGAAGTAGAACCTGGAATGACTTGGTCCAGAATTGTTACTTTGACGCCCAAAGAGTTAAGATTTAGCAACAGATGTATAGCGAATATTTTAAGCGGTTCAAATGTGACAACAAAGTAGAAAACTCTGCTCTCTGTGGCTATGCATGTTCCCAGATAAGCCAGATAAGTCTCTACTAACCACTAGATCCCATTCATACAGACACTTGAGCAGTAAAAAGTGCACGATAACACTGCGAACAAAATCCACTCTGCAGCAGGCCGTAATGCTGCGTTCAGACTGGACAGCAGTGAAGCGTCCAATTTCTCGAAATGAAGCTAATTTCTACGCCGAATATTTTCAAAGCTCACAAATTGTGGGAGCCTGTTTGGACGTTGGCAGGTCGAGGACACTTTTTATGCTACGAAGCGCTTCCCTGCGTTACCGCTTTTTGCAAGAGGATTTGTTTTGCACGTAGGCAGATAAGAGAGAGAGGGAGAGAGATAGAGAACTTGCCCTTGATATCACAACTTTCTTCTCCTCCAGGTAATGTCCTTTGGCTCTTTCCGTCCTCCTTCAGTATCACAACAGTGGTGTAAACACTGTAATCAATCCATGTGAGCTCACTGTCAGTCCATAACATGTCCCGTATGGTTTGCTTTCCTTTCTTTCCTCTTGATGTGAGAGCAGAGCAGCATGTCACTATGTCAGGAGAGCAGTGTCTGATTGGTGGACGTGGGCGTTCAGGCGATGAAAGTTCAGCCTGTTCTCACAACGTGTCAGTACCACGCAATTTTAAACATATGAACACAATTTCTATTTTTAGCGTGTGAATTTCACGCGTTTCCATCCCAGTTCATTTGTATGGTGAATGTAAAGATGTGTTATTATTCATGAATACTGAAACGATCTTAATCCTAATCCTAACCTTAACCAACTCCAAACCTCAGACCTAAACGTGCCCATTTTTGTAACTTCAAATTTAAACTTAGCTTTTAACCCCAATAAGCCAGTAAAAACTTGTGGTATTTACACGCAATCTATAAGAACACGTTGGAAAGTTCAGCAGTGCCTATATCGTGCGTTGATTCGTGATGAGGCGGCCAAAGCGTCCGCCCGAGATTGGAGCGTCTACTTCGCAAGACGCGACAACAGCAGACGCCCGGACAAGCAAATTTTGACGCGCTGAATGCAAATTTGTTGGACCCCTCAAGACGTGGGTTTACATTGACTTGACATGTAAACTGGAAGCATTGGACGCTCCAACGCTGTCCAGTCGGAACACAGCAAAAGAGCTTCATAAGATTCACCCGATCAGGACTGTCACACAGATGGCACAATGACAATCCATTCATGTCATGTTCCAGTAGTCTCCCATCTAAGTACTCACCAGGCCCTGTCTTGCTCAGATTCTGAGATCAGACAGGCTCGGGCATTGTCTTTAGATTAAGATTAGTAAATAACTTGATTGGGCAATGACCGTGCCAAATCTTGTGTAAATCAATAGACAAAAGTTCACCAGAGCAGCATCAGGAGCACTCTGAGCAGGTTAGTTTTTTTTAGTGAGGAATGAAAAACAAACACTGGTCTGAGAAAGCACACTTGTAGAACAGGTCAGCAGGTTCACTCTGTAGTAAACTCTGATCAGATTCTCTCCACAGACTCACAAACCCTCCAGCTGCTCTGATAAAGACATCACATCCTTTTGATACGGTTTCCCAAAAGTCATGTGGCTATGGACGTTTGATTAGGAATGGGAATGGGAATGACAAGAGACAGAAACTCCTTTACATAACGACACATATTAGACATGACCACAGCTTGATCTATTTGAATTTAACGTTCATCTGACATCATACTAAAGCCGGCTGCACAATAGGGGATTTTAAACTATTTTTAAAACCTGTTTAAAAAAGGCATTTTGCAGCCTAAAGCTAATGGCACAGTAGAGGAGTTTAAAAGCATATGTGATTTTAAAGGAAATTGTGTTTTTTTTCCATGTTTTTAGTAATAAACTATGAAATATGAAAGATCTTACTTGGTCAGAAAACGCAACATAGGTTGTTGAAAAGGACCACACTAGACTTAACTTCTACAAAAGTACAGAGGAGAGTGTTCTGACCAGCTCCATCATCGTGTGGTTTGGAAACTGCACAGTGCAACAAAGCAAGATGCTCCAGTGTGTGATAAAGACCTCTCAGAAGATCTTTGGAGTGTCTTTTTCCTCTCTACAGGACAAATACAACAGTTGTGTCATCAGGACGGGTCAAAATATTGTTAAGGACCAGTCACACCTTCAGAACTCCCTGTTTGCACTGCTTTCATCTGGGAGGCGCTACAAGAGCATCAGGTCTCGAACAACGCGGCTCATGGACATTTTTTTTCTACAAGTCATAAGACTTTTAAATAATCAGTGACCGATACTAGTGCAGTTGTTTTAAACACAGTATGGTCCAATGTGTCTCGGTTTTTATACTATAAAAGGAAAGCAAGCAAGTAAGAATTTCATCGCATAGTAATGTGTTTGTTTTTTGTTTATTTTTTTGCTGTTTATATGAGAATAAATCTTTGACTTTGATTTTGGTGCATGACTATCCAGTGATTTATAAGTGAGCAATAAGATTAGGCACCTATATATTCAACTGGCAACCAGTGCAGATTCACAAGTACAGGAGTAATTTAGCAGAACCTACTAGATCAAAAGCCTTGTTGCAGAGTTTTGGACTAATTGTAGTCGAGCTAAGTCTGACACCAAAGAACAGGGACTTGCAATATATGAAACAAACGCATAATTAAACGCGCCAAAGCAGATACTAAACCTTACGTTATACACATGTTGCATCAAACAAACGTCATAGCATAGCATAGCAACGCGAGTTGCTAAGCTTGCAGCCAATGGACTGTGTGCACGGAATTTCAGTTGGCTTGCGATTGTTCAAAAATGCTAACTTCTGTACATACAACCATTTCCTGTTAGCGTTAGCATTTAGACACAATTATGTCTCTTTTTAAACACAGAAGTGTTCTCTGATGAAATATTCCTCTAATTGGTAAAGTCTTTAACATGTTTTCTGTAACATTCACCACAACTGTCTGATCTAAAGAGTATTTATTAGTTTTAAACTGATGTAGTGAAAACCTCATTGAAGAGTATTGAACAGGATGTCGTTGTATGTACAGGATGTGCTATTTTAAACCAAACAAAACAACTGCACTCAGCCAATAGCACCCAACTGCTTCTGCCTTTTGTACTCATCATGGCAAAAACAACAAAATGACATTAACAAAAAAGCTGGACGGAGATCCAAGAAATGAGAAAGTTTATCAAGAGCTCGCTGAAAAAGTCAAGCTGGTAATCTCTTTGAAGAATTGTTACTCAAGCCACGCCTTCCTAAACTTGTAGAAAGGCAAATTGTGTTTTGAAAATTGGCCAAAACTCTTGTAGTATTGAAGCACTATCAACTTGCTTGATGAAATGAACTATTTTGAGCTCTTGTATAATGCTACACACTGGTTATAATTTGTTTGGAATGTATTTTAGAGATGAGAAAATATCTAGGTAAGAGTCCTATGCAGTTACCCAAAATGAAATGCTAATATTAACTAGCTTAAAGAACATAACTTCTGCATTCAGCTCAGGACAGTTAATTTCCACTTGTATCTTACTTGTGTCTTATGTAAGCTGTGCTAATCCTGCTTTGAGTGGAAAAGCCCCAGTGACTCCGGCTCTCGACAAACTGAGCATTCAAACTCAAACAAGGTTGTGTTTATGCGCCCGATCTGTCTATTTATGTTTGTGTGTTTGGCAGAGAAGACGCTGCAGAGAAGACTATATCCATCCAGGGATCTACAGCGGCGCGTTCCCAGTCAAAACAGGCTAAATGTGCACTTACATTAGAAAACACAGAGATAGCAGGATGGTCGGTTACTCCTCACACGCCGCTGTGGCTTGGCTGTTATGTCGCTCATTTGCATATGAACCGGAAGACTCTGAACTTGAAGACATGTTGTACAACGTGACACTCAAGAAGTCTGTTCTTTCTTTTCTCATGTACTCAGTGGAACCAGGATCAACGCTTTTACCATGTGGGGCCCAAACAATGTGAAGGGGGGCTTTATACAGGGCCGCTGATAGCCATTTGGGTGCACCAAATGGCTAGCACCCCCCCTCTTCCGACCAGCAAGTCCATTAATTTCTAAGTTTTGAATTTGGCAAGGGGTGGGGAGCAGTTGTTTGAGATTGGATCGTCCTAATTTTGGATAACAAAGTGATTGGCTCTGTCTTTGGTTCCAGACCCTTCTGCATTCAAACAGAATGTAGGAGGGGCTGGCTGCTCAGGCACATTTTTGACAGCTGACAACAGCTTTCTTCTTCTCAAACTGTTCTTACACAGGATCTGATGAGTTATGATAACTACTCAATATGTTTATTTGCATCGGAAAAAGATGGTAGCAAAGTCTTTAGATTTCCAGATTCCCATAAGCAAGATTGCAGGTTTAACTCCCTGGTTAAATCAAATCTCTCTCTGAGTAGAGTTTGCATGTTCTCCCTCTGTTACCATGGCGTGGGTTCTCTCCACGTTCTCCTGCTTCCTCCCAACTCAAAACCATGCTTGTGTAGGAAAACTGACATCAGTAATTACTGAATGAGAGAGTGAAGGATTGTCTGTGTCTGTCTACTATGTGTTAACCCTGCGATGAGTTACCACTGTCCAAGGTGTTCCCCGCCAAAGGCCCAAAGTCACCTGTGACCCTGAAGGAAAACAAGTGGCAGAAATTAAAAAAAGAAGGGTTTTGGAGAGAGACAATGAATGAACTTGTTCCGATACTTTGATATTTTGCAGGTGACCACTATCGTAATCTGTCCATCTTAAGGCAATTAATTTTGTTTCGTTTTGTATTAAATGAAATGCAGATATGGTGTTCATAACTCAACCTGGCCTTGTATACTCACAGCAGGTCCACATGACTGCACTTGTCCATCACACGTAAGCCCAGACTGGCCCTACACTATTATACCCTCCACATGTCTGCGCTCTGTAAATGATAGTTACGTCTTGTCGCGCTGCTTATTTCCAGGACTCTTTTATTTTCCTTGTGAATTGGATAAGTGCGTGTCCTCGCAGCAGGAAATGATGAGAATTCCTTGAGGTCTCCGCTGGTCCTGGCCCGTCGGAGTTGGCGGTCAGCGAGCAGGATTCATGTGTGGGGACTATGGCCGCCTCTCATAGATGCACTGTTTATTTGCGTGTTCAAGGCCGTGTAATTTGTGTTTACACTATGTGAACCCAAGTCTGCCCTTGTTTACTGTGGCCGCGCTCTCATGCTGTAACATACATCTCAAGGCTTTTCATTGTAGTCACCAGACATGGGAGTGTAACACATGTTTTGGGATTTTACTGTGGGCTTTTTTTTTTTAGAGCCAATGCATTCGTGCAAGTAAATGGAGCTGAGATTGATGAAACTGACATTGTTTCTTTAAATCATTGAGTCAAACTTTTCTGATCATTCAAACTGTAATAAGCCTCATTCTCTTTGACATTCTACAAACACTACTATTATTATAGTAACATCAAATTTTTGCTTCCTTTAAAACGTAATCAAATGAAAATAAATATTTTGAGCTTCCTACCTCAGTCACATGTTTTGCTCACTTGCATCAGCTTCCAAATGATTCTCCCCGCAATGTGTTTTATGGTTTTTTCACAGCTGATTGGAGCGAGTTAGCCACAATGCTAACAACAACAACAAAAGACTAACTGAGTGATGTTTGGTGAACAAACAGAACTTTATTTCACATAGACAAGAGATAACAGATTCATTTCCACCTGAATAATTACAGTACATTAGCTAGATATTTTTTTTCCTGCAAAAATCGAGTGTAGTTCCTTTTGTTTCAGATAAATGATTTACTGGTAATTTAGTTAAGAAACCCACATTCTCCTGGTGCTAATATAAAATTAAAATAAACTTTGTTGGCCACATAAAGTAATGTTAAGAGTCTTGTGTTTGACCCTAAATAATCAACTGGCATCAGCTTTGACACTGCTTCTGTTGATTGTTTCTACACAGCACAGCGCCAAAATTAATTTACGTTTTTTGTGAGATTTGTGATTTTCATTAGATCTCAACAATCCTTTTGGACAGGGCTCCAAACCTTTTTGAGGTCCGTCTCAACCTTGTCCCAAAATCCAAGTTGATTCGCCCTGAACAACAAATTTAAATCTGAAGGGCAAAACGCGAACACAAAGTCAAAAACACTCACCAAAACACCAATTCAAACTTGAGAACATGCATCAATTCTAAAAGCTAATCAGCAAGTTTTTAATCAATAATAATGTAACAATCAATTAGCCCAGAAATTTAAAGGCTTTTTAACTTTTATTGTATGATGAGAGCCTTGGTTCCCTTTTTTCTTTGTAATTTGGTGTTCCCAATCACCAATGAGCACCTTCAAATATCACTAAATGTAAGATTTCCATGAGCATTTTTTGGAATTTTCTTTTTAAACTCATGCATCTTTTCCAATTTTGGTGCGTGTTTTTGAATTTGCATTTGTGTTTTTCAAATTTTGGTGCATGTGTTTTTAATTTGCGTTTTCTGGTGTTTCTGACTTTGCTGACGTGTTTTGCCTTTCAGGGCCTTGGAAAGCTTTCTTGTAGGCAACCTGCGGCTAAAATAGCAAATTCTCTTGTCTTATTAGATGAGTTGTTTCCCTCAGCTAATAGACTGTCTCTCCAGACTTAAACTCTATCTGCAAATGTAAGAGCATCAGTCCTGGCCACATCTGCAGCTTGTCGTTCCATAAATTGTGCTGAGGTGTTATTGACAATGAGACGCTGAAAATGGATCAGTGAGTGTTATGTTTACATACCTCGTGTGTACAAGGGTAAATGTCTTCCCCCTTCCACATGCCTGACGTTCTGCTGCTTGTTTTGCAGGAGGAGGACTTCCAGGAGATGGTGCGGACGGCCCAGCTCATGGAGACTCAGTACGGACACCTGTTTGAGAAGGTGATAGTGAACGACGACCTATCCGCAGCCTTCAGCGAGCTCCGTCTGGCTCTGAAGCGCATCGAGACGGAGGAACACTGGGTACCCATCAGCTGGACACACTCCTGAGAAAACACAGGATCTGGACTCACATCACTGCGCTGTTCCATAAAAGGGAAAAGATGGGCTCATGTTACATTTACAAAAGTCAGATTGTAGGGGTGTAATGGTACATGTGGTCATTGTCAATCGTTCAATCAAAGTAGGGCTGCAGCTAACAACTGTTTTGGTCTTTGATTACTTAGTCAATTATTCTTTTGATGAATTGATCAGTTGTTTAGAATTGTTTAGTTTTGTGACCTTGGCAATACACTAGTGATGTGCAGGTCAGGTTTTTTCGTGATCCGGACCACCCAACCCGAGTTAAAACTCAACCCGACTCCCGCCCCAAAAAATGTGCTTAATATTCAGGACCTGACCCAAACTCGAACACACAAAACTAGATTAAACTACTATCTTGCAGTTGCAGCTGCAGTGTACAACACAGTTGGCGCTCTGGCCTCATAGCAAGAAGGTCCTGGGTTCAATTCCCAGTCGACCCAGGGCTTTTTCTGTGTGGAGTTTGCATGTTCTCAGGGTCTACGTAGGTTTCCTCCAGGTACTTCGGTTTCATCTACCTCTAAAACATATCCATTAATGTATCCTCTCCCCCCTCCCCAGGACTGCTCTGCAAAAGTGATTCTGACTCTAAGTGCTACTTTCCTGGTTTATTAAAGGTCAATAAATAAAAATAAAATGTCTGAGGAGGTGCGCCTCATGGTTGTGCGGGCCTAGTCTAGGCCTATAGTGTGCTTATACGACAACACTTTACACTCAAACACACTGTTTGGAGGACCGTGTCAAAAGTCAGAAGCTCTCAGAAAACTTTAGGCAGCTTGGATCAGGCAGGAGGAGCTGAGCTGACGCTCTGGATGTTTCTCCAGGTGAGGATTTGAGTCTTTGAGCTCGTAGTTTACAAAGATGAATTTGTTCAAGCTGGAGCATCATTTGTGTGGTTAAGATGTTTTATGACTGTCGATAACATGGCTGCTGCATGCTCACAGAACACCACGTTTTGCCTTTTCTTCCTTTTTGGTAGTTTATGCTCCAAAGCTCTAAGTTGTCTTATTTTGTAACATGCATGAGGCTTATTGGACTGACGTTCACGTCACTTAAAGCTAAAGCAGAGGAGCGTTTGAGCATGGGTTTAGACCCGACCCACCAGAACTCTGCCAGTTGACTGCGGGTTTCAGGTTGACTTGTGCATCACTACGTCTGTATCAACACAGGAAGGCAAATTTGGATACTTGGATACTGTTAATTTTTAACATGAACTCTTTACAAATGGCAGAATTTAAACTTATGAGTTAAATTAATCATAAGTCTAATTGATAAGAACATTAATGTGTCACTAAGGAACATTCTGGAGTTGCATATTCACTTGTATTTACATCTAAATCACTAACATTAGTAATCATCATTACTATTCCGTCTTAAACTTCTCTCATATATTCTCTCAAAAATGATTATATCAATTTTTTTGATGTTTAATAGGTTGTGTTTCTGTTGCAGATTTTGATGTTATATACCCATTCGGCTCATAAAAAAACAATATTTTGTCATTTCATCTCAAAAGTAGTTTCAAACATTTTAAATCCGCTCATCGATAATCGTGACTGGACTAGCCCTTCACTTTTGCTAAACTACTGTGCCTTATGTCGAACAGCCCTGCTCTAAACCTCCCAAAAGCAACCCGATCTGTGACTTTAGCGTACCATTACACCCCTATCAAACTCTGGCTTTGTTTAGTCAGTAGCACACTAGCTTTGGACCGTCAAACTGTGTCCCGCTCTGCCAGAATCGTAAGTTCTGTTTATGCATTCAGACCACTAGAAACCAAAGGGATTGATCGATTTCTCTTCTGTAACTTTACACCGCTCTTAAAGGGAAAATGGGCAGCGAAGAAAAAGCCTGCGTCTTCCAAACTAAACATAATCAGGTACAAAAAAAGGGCATTGACTGCGTTTCTATTTAAGACAAATTAATATATTTTTTTCCGTGACAGATGTTCGCCTCACTCCAGTGTTTTGAATTCATCTTGTTTGGATTCCAGGTGCCCAAGGAGAAAAAAAAAAAAAAGTTCACAATAGTGTTTTTATGAGGGAGGGGACTGCGTTTGGGTCACGTAAAATAGCTTTAGCGGTCATTAATATTGCTCATACAGTCACTTTTGATCCCACTTTCGAGAAATGCTAAGTAGCCGTTGAAGTTTATGAGTCAAGATTTTACGGCGAACTGGAGGCTTGTTCCAGTCACATTCTGTCATTTCTCGCTGTTTAACAATTATGTAGACCGGCCTGTGGATTAAAGCGGTTGTTTTTATTAAAGTTACACTCTGTAGATTTTCTAATTGAGGGTCTGCCACCTGCTTGTTGCCATGGAGATGTTATTGGCTTGCCTGGAATGTTCAATAAGCTGAGCGGGAGAAAATCAGTCCCTGCCCCAATACGCTCTACATACTTTCAACAAAAAAGGGTATTTCATGCTATTGTCTCCGGTTAGCTTGGTGCTAAGTTGCTATGGTGAAAACATTGAATTGTTTGAAAACATAACAGTGCAATGCATTTTGGGAAACACATGTGCCTGAACTGTGTAAAGAAGCTGTTGGGAAGTGTGGATAAAAACATTTGAGAATGCTAATGCTAACTACCGTGCGCTAAGAATGCTTAACGCACAGGTAGCTTCTGCAACAGCTAAATTACATTCTAAACAACTGTTGGCTGTGACCATAACAACGGATAGAGGAAACTAGCTTTGTTTAATGCCGCGTTCCTTTAACAACCTTTAACGTTAGTTTTTGGACAGGCTAGCATCAGATCTCGCTTTTAGGTCTATTAACATCCGTTAAAACTGCTGTGTCATTTATTTATTATGGTTAACAACAACAACATCCCGATTTTCCTAAGTAAAAAGCACATGAATGCAAACTAGGTCAGAACCCCTACCTCTCGTCTCGGAAACACTAGCACCCGAGGACCACATGAATGCGGCATATCACACAGAAATCATTTTTATCTTTGACATTTTCAGATGTTAAGCCAAATTTAAAGATTCACAAGTGAGTTATTTCAGTTTGTAGCCGTGGTATAAGCACAATAAAGAACTTGTAGCAGTTTTAACACACTCCACTCCGTTTGTTAAAACTGCTTACCCAAAGAACTGGGACAGCAGGGGCACTTTAGCGGATTGTCATGAACGTGCATTTGAAGTGCGCAATTGAATATTAAGGGCGGGTATCAAAGTAGGTTGTGTTCTGGGAGGTTTCGTCATAAGACCAGTTGGTAGACAATGGTCATTCCTCTTTGTAACTAGACAGACACATTGATTCTTTCAGTTCTGAGGTTGTTTATTAAAACACAGTCATAGTAGAGACTTGAAACTTTAGCCTGAAGAATCCAAACTGATATCTCAATGCATTTTTTTAGAGTTGAGTTTGGAATTTTCCAAGCTGGGGAAACTTAAGAGACATAGAACATCTGTAGTTTGGAGAACCAAAATGTATTGGTGCAGCAACATTGGTGCTTAAGTTGTCATTGTGGTAGTCAAGGCTGGTGCCACCTACTGCCTCTATTTAATTTTGTTTCTCTGCAGCTAGCAGGTCAAGTCTTGCAGAACTGCACATGGTTTTCAAAAAGCAGGTAGTACGGTTGTCCAATCAGTGAACAGATATCTGGGTTGGCCAGTACCAGTCTCATAGTAGACTGTATATGCTTGTCTTCTATCTCAACCACAGCAATTGGTTAAAACAAAAAGGTTCCAGCCTACAGTGGAATAAACGAACCTCAGTGGTGCGATGTCAGACGATATCCATGAAGTGAAATGAAAGTGGATGCTGCATCAGGATATCATTTTGGTAAAATGATAGAAATGAATTCTGAACCAGTTCAAACAGCACGAGCAAAGATCTTCAGCTCTAACAAACACTAACCATACGATAAGACTTCGAGGCATGTTTTTTCCCTACCCAGTTCATTAACTCTAATCAGGGGTTAGTATATTTTTTAGTATATATTCTAAAATATAAACATTTGCAAGTCAATAATGGAAAGTGCTGTGTGGCAGAATGTGCTTGGACATTGGACATTTTTGATCGGAGAGTGAGATCTTAAGGCGAATACACAGTATGATTAGCATATATCCTCCACTAACAGATACAACTCTGCCATAAGCCCCGCCCACTACTTGAGATTATGACATTATCAAGATCTAGAAGGTGATGTATCATGAAACTTATTTATAGAGGAAAGTACATGATGGAAAGCTTCACTTCTTTAAATGTCTTTGAGCAATAAAAAAAATCTGTTCTTTTCTAAATATCTCCAACATTCCAAGCAAAACATTAACTTGTTAGGCAGATGGCAGACCTTTCAGCAGAAAAGTTCCACATTGCACCTTTAATATCATGTATGTTTATGTTCTGCAACAGCAATTCTGTTTTGTAAGTACGATTATGTTCAGCAGAAACACATTGTGGTTTAAGGTTAGGTTTAAGTTGTGCAATGTAAGTCATTTTACCATATTGTCAGTCAACACATTTTTTTTTATGCTTAAAGTGCATATGACAGAATATACTACATTTTCAGTAAAACATAACGAACATGATTATATTTAGATTTCACTAAACATTGTGTTTTCATTTATATTCAGTAGAAGTTGGATGGTAAAGATAGTTTAAAAAGTTAAAATCACAATTATAAAAATGCAATAATCTGTCATATGGACTCTAATGCACTTTCTGTTTTTTGTAGTTTTTTCTTAACTGTATTTTACGTTGGAAGAATTCACTTTGACAAATCAGTGTATTTTCCATTGATTAGTGACTTTAAAGGGACACTTGTTTAGTTTCCAATCACTGTTGTGTCACTGGCCCACCTCTGCTGTATTAATCATCACGTTTGTACAGTCTGCAGATAGTTAGGTAGCTGTAAATGTTTTGACGAGGCACACTGTATGAAATGACATATTCTTTATGAAGCTGATGTTTTATATTAAAGAAATTCAACTAGACTTTGCAACCTGTGTGTGTGTTCATGTTAATGCTACATCAATAGTTGTAAGCAAATCAGTACAAGACATGTGTCGTTCATGCCAGAGCAGATGTGCACCAGAGACGACACAGAAGGAAGTCATGTTTCTATTAGTTAACTTTGAAGAACTTGAAACATGATTGGCCTTTGCAGTGAGACGTAGGAGATTTGTGACTATTTTGACTTGAAACTTGCTAATTTGATCAGGTTGTGCTTAAATTGCCACTATGGCCAAAACCAGAGAGCTGTCTAAGGACCATTATGGCCAAGACCAGAGAGATGTTGAAGGTCCACCATGGCCAAGACCAAAGAGCTATTTAAGGACCACCACCAAGACCAGAGACCTATTTTTAGGACCATCATGGCCAAGACCAGAGAGATGTTTAAGGACCACCATGGCCATGACCAGAGAGCATTCTAAGGACCACTATGGGAGAGATCAAAGAGCTGTCTAAGGACCACTATGGCCAAGACCAAAGAGCTGTCTAAGGACCACCGTGGCCAAGACCAGAGAGCATTCTAAGGACCACTATGGGAGAGATCAGAGAGCTATCAAAAGACCAAGGGACAGACTTTTGGACCTGCACAAGACTGGATGGAGCTTCACTAAATCAGATGAGTGAGAAAACCGTCAGTGTAGTTATTACAAAATAGACAAAATACAAGATAACTGACAATTTCCCTCAGAGATCACATGTCTCCAACCTGTAGCTCGAAAGCTAACGGTAGCTCTCCATCAAGTTTTCAGATTTTTCTGCTGTTTCTACTGCAAATCTATCTTTAGATGCCTAATTTTTTTCTACTTTTAAATTGATATTGGCTGATGTTTCATATCCAACTGTTCCCCATTCAACCTCAACTTCTTCAGATTGCTAAAAGTAGCAACATTGTTGTGCAAAACTATCTCTCCTGGTGAAAAAGTTTGGAAAGAACTGATGTAAGATCTTACCTCGTGGGGAAAAAATGTATAAACACTAATGGACATGTATGTTTTGATCAAACCTGTTGCCAAAAGAAAACATTTTACTGATCCCTTTGTCACAAACACCCATGGTTGAGGATACCAGAAGCTCTCTGTCTCGGTACATCAATAATTCTCAGGGAGTAAATAATACATTCCAGGAGCACGTTAATCCTGTTCCATGTTCCCTTAAAGTGACGCAGATTGAGTAGTTCTTGAAACAACAGCGACACTGATCAATGGAGGAGCAGAATTTCCCCTCACTGTTTCCCTGTGCGATCCTGTTATACAACGCCTCTTCTATTACATCCTTATGGTAAATCATCTCCATTATATCATAAGAAACATGATATCATCCAGCTCTACTTTTCTATAAATGTCAAAATTGTTCCACCAGTGCTGCTCTACAAGACTTGAACACAAGATTATGATGCAAGTGCGCAAGTGTCTGAGAACCTTGTTACAATTTCCTCATTTTTACGTTGTAGCTTTGTAAAAGTCTGTCTGGACACGCTTCACTTCTCCTTTTGTATGATTAAAGTCTCTAATCTCTTTCATAAGACTTCATACACTTTATATTGTTTCACCCATGACAGAGCTGACTTTAGTTCATCTATAGGCTGACTCATGTCTCAAACTGCTCCGATGGTTTAAACAGCTCTGCAAAGCCTTTACCCACCGACCTTTGCTCTGTTCGAAGTCTTCAGAAGGCCATGAGTCATTTTGGGCTTTTATCTGACAGATTAGGAACTCTTTCTCGAATATTTTGGCTCATAAATCCTAAGCCAGCCATTATTAGAGTGAGTGTAGATGTACTTACACAGTCTGCTTTTGATGCTTCTAGGAGTAGAGATGAATGTGGAGAAGCTCAAATTAGTGAAGTATAATGGATATTGAGTATGGAGGAACTCAGAACAACTCAGTCAAGTTTGCAGAAGTTGGGTCTTCAAAGGAGGAGCTGGTAGAAGCTGCAGGCCCATTAAGCCAACTTCAATTATTAGCATAGAAGCTTTTGGTTGTGGTTGCTCTACAGTCAAACATTACTTTAGGAGGTATACGTTCACCTGGTGTGTACTTATCATGAGCCTGTGCAGGAAGCGTCTGGGGAGAGGAAAGCCGTCTGCAGACATGAGGTAATCATCAAGCTGTGTCTGGCCCCTGTCCCACTGCTGTGCCCTGGTCAGTCTGGAGTCTGCAGGACATCTCTCACCTCTCCTCACCCATGTACAAAGTTCACACTCTGACAAGTCACTACAGCCTCTGATTCCATTCAAGAGCTGTAGTCATAAAACTGGGCAGCGGGACGACAAGAATAAAGCAAGTATTTGTATTGTATGTATCAGTCAGATACAGGAGCCAAGTTAAGCTGTAATTTGTCAGTCTATGTCAGTCCTTACACTAGTAATGCTAAAGTATTGAAATCTGTGCATACACCTGCTCTGGGCTTTATTGTTATAATCATCAGGCCTCATTGTGTAGTGAAAGAGTCACTGCTCATCTGATCATTGACGTCACGTTTCAGCATTTTGCCCAATTAGAAGCTAGTCTGATCCTCTGAAACACAGGACACCAAACTTGGGAGGCCAGGAGAAGGCCTGAGCAGTGAGTTCACTCTTTCTAGGGGAGTGCTGTGGTTCAGGGTCAAAACACCCAGAACTTCCAGGTGATGACATCTGTGAAAGAAATATAAAGCCTCATTTGACCCAATGTTGATATTTACCTTGATCTGGAGCTCTGTAGTCAGCCAAACATCTACTATGGTGACTTAAATCAAGGTCCAGCTCTTGACGAGACACTTCCTCATCTCTGTGTGAATTTGCAGTGACTTACCACATTTCCCCTTCATTTTAATGTACATCTACGCAAAAACATGTTTACCGAACGCAGAAGCAGATGTTTGGTTGCACGAGCATGTTTTTGTCCCTCACACAGCTGCGTTTCAGTTACGACTTTCACATTCGCTCTGATGGCCAAACTAAACATGATACACATATAGAAGATCCCTCAGGAGGAGCGCAGACTAACATAAACCCTCCATCATCCTCTCACAGCTGCTGGAACACGTCTGACTCTTCGACGGTGTTCTGTTTGGAGCTCCTGGCATGTCAGAGTCAACAGAGGAAGGTTCCGGAGAGGCCGATCCTCCGCACGACTATCACGCGTGTCCTCGGCGAGTTCCTGGAGCATGTTTTGACACCTCGTCCTGTAGAAGGCCAGACTCAGATCAGACAGAGGAAGACGAGAGGTCGTAGAGAGGTTACAACAGCCAGGTGAGACTTGTTCTGAAGAGCGTTTGGAAAATTAAAGTATTTCTACTTTTACATCTGATTGAGGGAAGTTACAGGGAGTGATTTGAAATGTAACTATATGTTTTACTGGAATGACTCTCATTGCCGTGGGGTGCATTCCCAATAAGAAGATTGCGCAGGGGCGGCTCTGAGCATAGGCAAACTAGGTGGTTGCCTACGGCGCCATCTGCCAAATTGCAGGCTCAATAAAAGGAAAAAAAAAGTTCCATCTCTCATATTGTAAGATATAGGTGGATTTTCAGTCGTTGTGCAGAAAGCTACGCTGTCCATCTGGTTACCTGGGGAAACGTCTTTCAATAAAACAACAGTTGAGAGCAGCTGTTTTGATCAAGTATGAACCGGTCTGACAGACGTCTGTCTCCTGAAGCTTGAGACAATGTTTTACTCGCCGTTTTTTCACTCTCCTTAACGTAACGTTTATGGGTCGTATACAGGGTCAAATTTCATTCACAAATGTTGATTTAGCAGCATAACTTTAGTTTTATCACAGTGATAAACTCTTCTAGTTAGCTGACAACAGCCCTAGCTCGACTTGTTTCTCCAACTTGGTTGATAAACAAATAATGCCTCTGTTAGCCAGTTTTTATTTAACTTCAATAGGACACATAGTCATTGAGTTACGACCACAAAGTGTTAAAGAACATATACACCTGCAGATTTAGTCATGCAAACTACAAATACAACATATGAGGATGATGTTTGCATAGAGAACAGTGGCAGAGGAGAGAGGGGAGAGTGTACAGTATGAATCTTAGTGAGGATATACGGTATATTACATATTGTAGTACAAAATTTCACAAAAGGTCATTTGTTTTACATAACTGTAAAAGATGCATTAAGTGGTCAGAAATAGTCCAGATTATAGGATTTGTTTTTCTCATGAATTCAAACATTACCCTGTCTTCACACATATACATAAAATAACATAGATCAGGGGTCCCCAACCACCGGTCCGGGGCCCAAAACCGGTCCGCGGGGCATTGGCTACTGGGCCCCAGAAGATTCTTCAATATTTATTTTATTTTTATTCTTTAGTATATCACTACTTCCTTGTGCTTTACTATGACAAAACAGTGCCACCTAATCTTATAAACAACAAATTCAAGCAACCGGTCCCTGGAAAAGAAATATGTGACTTTACCGGTCCTTACAAGAAAGGACCAGTTGGACCGCTGATATAGATCATTAAATAGAATTATCTTCAGGGAAAACAAGAAAGTGTGTGTGTGTGGGAGGGGGGCATGTGTATGTAAAGTGGAGGTTGTGTGGGGAGGGCGGGGGCATACGGGATTGTTTTTAATGCACTGTAAAGCACTTTGTGTTACACTATATGTATGAAAAGCGCTTTATAAATAAAGTTTGATTTGATTTGGAGTCTGTTTTCAGTCTCAGCAGTGTTTCCTTTAAATGCCCACACTGCTCTTTTCACTCTTGTATTTATGATTACTGAACACCAATGACATGGACAACTGTGCTTGTTTACACCTGACTGGATCAACTTTCAGGCCTATTTTTGATCCAAAATAAAAAGTTTATACAATCTTCATACAAGCAACAACAGCATCAGTGCCCTTCTTAAAGCGCAAGGCATCATAAAGCGGCCGCATAAGTGTTCAGCATTGGTAATAAACCTATGATAAAAGTTCACCACGCCCAAAAACTCTTGTAGTGATTTGACCCCGAACAGACGAGGAAAATCATTTAGCCAGGGTAATGATCAGATATGGGTCTCCAAACGTGGGAAAACCTCTCTGAGATACGCAGGATGCTTTTCAATCAAAGAGCTGGTCACCAAAATGACATCAAGATTAACGAAAACGAACTCAAGAATTCATCAATCTCTGAAACATCTGCGCTGCATCCTTGAGGCCGAAGGAACTCAAAAATCCCAAACGTGGTAATCACTGCTGTCTCTTAGCCCTTGTTTTGAAGGTGTAGAGGAAGGGGTAGGGGTACAAGAGAATTGGGATTGGGGGTAAGTTCATGGAGAACGGCTGCTGAGCTCTGGAGCTCATAGTGACCAACACACAAAACAATTCTTAAAGTCACATCTGCAGACAGACTGCAACAAAAAGTCAGTGCAGTCATAATGTGAGTGAGGAGAAAAGGCAGCAGCTTCACCCTGGGCCTCAAGACAACCAAGATGGACCTGGTGCAGCAGGAGTTCTATTCACACAGACTCATTGTATGTGTGCTGATGGTCTGGTCTGATCTGTGGCCCCGACACTACTGTGAACAAGAAGAACGTTTTACTGAGGCCATCACTGCTGCTTTAATCCCAAATGTCTAACTATTACATTCTTATTCTTATTCATCCTCATCATTCTGGAGATTGCATCAGCCAAAGTTAAAGACTCTTGTGTAACCTTTGTGCTGTGAGAAACAAGTCTGTTTGTCTTAAATGAACATTTGTTTTAGCCTAAAGATGTTCTTTGCAACGGCTCCTAATCCTGACGAGCCCGGGAGTATTTACAGAACACACAGGTGTTTAGATCTTCATAGAATGTGTTAAAGAAATGAAAAATAAAGTTATTATGTATTTGTAGCTTCAGGGATTTGTTTTTCTCAATCACTTTGCACATTTTTAGTTTAATTTTAGTTTAGTTTAATCCTTGTTTTCATCATTTACCTGAATAAACGCTGTGATGCCTTTAATACATACAGAGTACAGGTGCTCTTGAAAGTGGCTGCCATTTACTCTGTTGATCTTCAGGAGGTGGCCTCATGGGTCACAGATGTGCAGGTGCTCTTGAAAGATGTTACCTTTGTGCTTCCATACATATTTATTGTACAGAGTACAGGGCTCTTGATAGATGCGGTTATTGTACTCTGTGCTGCACAGGTTTGACGTCTTTGAAAGGAGCAATCTGTGTGTTTGCATTTTGCAGATGCCTTTAAGGGCAATAGACCAGGTGGTCTGTGGTGGCTTGGGTATGCTCCAATCATGTTACGCCAGACCTGATTGGAGTACAATCTTCCCTACGGCCTTTGCGTAGGATTTAGCCAATAGCGAAGCCCGTAGAGGGCGAAGCACATATGACATAGAAATCTTAGTTACCTAATGTAACTGTAGTTCTATGAGTGTGTGCGTAGCCCTCTACCCTCAGGCCCATCAGCCCTGGCCTCTCTTAGCTGAGTGTTAAGAGGGTCCCACAATGGCGTTGCATGGCTTATATAAGCTCTAGGAGCCCCTCACATGATTGGAGCAGGTGGATTTTGTTTTCTCAGGGCTAGGCGGAGCCTAGGAGTGTACTGGCCAATAGCGAAGCCCGTAGAGGGCTACGCACATACTCATAGAACTACAGTTACATTAGGTAAGTACGATTATCACTCGGAAGCTGCCTCCGGCGTGGACCGATGAGGCGGCGGCAGGAGCTCTCTCTCTGGCCGGTGTGGGCGAGGCCGGCAAAGACAAAACACACTCCTCAGCTGGTTCAGACATGTCATTCAGGGTCACCATGTGGCGGACGAGAAAAGAGACTTTAAGTGCAGGCAAGTGTGTTTACTTTCTCTATGCCAGATAAAACAGAATTAATGACAAACATGGCTGAACATGAACATGTTGCTCCAAAACCACACCCCCCAAACCTAATAACTACATACTACTTAAAAATGAATACAATACACAACAATATACAATATAATACAATTACATAATTGTCTATATTATGTAAAACTTGATAAATGAATATTATAGGCATCTACAGTATACTATTCTATTACGCTATATGTTGTTATATTATTAAAAATACTAATACAAATAATATGTTTTATTATTTATTGTATTGTACTATATATTTCACCATATTTTATTATATTATTATGATTATCATAATGTCATTATACCATCACACGTCTGTGAGCTTGTCCTAAAAAAAGTAAAATACACACAAGGGCTGTCTCATTTCTTGGGGCTGTCCTACCCTTAGCCCTTGTTTTGAAGGGGTAGAGAAGGGGTGGGGGTACAAAAGAGAATTGGGATTGGGGGTAAGTTCACTGGGAGCACACTTATGTTTGCGTGCTGGACGCTGAGCTCTGGAGCTCATAGTGACCAACACACAAACAATTCTTAAAGTCACATCTGCAGACATAATGTGAGTGAGGAGAAAAGGCAGCAGCTTCACCCTGGGCCTCAAGACAACCGTGATGGACCTGATGCAGCAGGAGTTCTATTCACACAGACTCATTGTATGTGTGCTGATGGTCTGGTCTGATCTGTAGCCCCGACACTACTGTGAACAAGAAGAAAGTTTTACTGAGGCCATCACTGCTGCTTTAAGCCCAAATGTCTAACTATTACATTCTTATTCTTATTCATCCTCATCATTCTGGAGATTGCATCAGCCAAAGTTCCAAAGACTCTTGTGTAACCTTTGTGCTGTGAGAAACAAGTCTGTTTGTCTAAATTAACATTTGTTTTAGCCTAAAGATGTTCTTTGCAACGGCTCCTAATTCTTGCCTACAAATCTCTCCCCCCCCTCTCCCTCTTTCTCTCTCCCTTGCTCTCTTTTCTCCCTCTTTCTCTCTTTCTTTCTTTCTCTCTCTCTTTCTCTCTCTCTTTCTCCCTCTTTCTCTCCCTCTTTCTCTCTCTCTCTCCCTCTTTCTATTTCTCTCTCTCTCGTTCTTTCTCTCTTTCTCCCTTTTTCTATTCTCTCTCTCCCTCTTTCTCTCTCTCTCGTTCTTTCTATCTCTCTCTCTTTCTATTTCTCTCTCTTTCTTTCTCTCTCTCTCTCTTGTTCTCTCTCTCCCTCCCTCTTTCTCTCTTTCTTTCTCTCTCTCTCTCCCTCTTTCTATTCTCTCTCCCTCTTTCTCTCTCTCTCTTTCTCTCTCTCCCTCTTTCTCTCTCTCCTTTCTCTCTCTCTCTCTCTCTCTCTCTCTCTCTCTCTCTCTCTCTCTCTCTCTCACAGCCATGTTCTTCTTGTCTCTGTTGCAGGCCTGGTTTAATGGCAAACGACTCGGAACATCTGGATGAAATTCGGTCACAAAGTAAAGTTTAACTATAAATTTATAATTCACAAATACGATAAATCCAAAGTCCTGAAACTTTCCTTGTACGATTCAAACATTCCGGTTTATAGGGATTGGAATGTATTGCATTGTAGAATAAAACCGCTCTACAACACTCGTAGATGTAAAGGCAAGAATGGTTGGTTTCACTGGAAAGTCAAATGTTAACACATCACTGTGGTTTGGAGCCTTCTCAGTGTAGTGGTTTTTAATGGAATAATGACAATAACTATAGGTCATCATTAATAAGACAATAAGTTCTGCTCTTACACCACTCAATTCATTCTCTAATCCCAACGTATGGTCATTAGTTTGATTTGAAGTCAGTCTAAAATCAATCAATCATCTTAGATCACGCATAAGAAAGCTAAAGAAATTTGAAGCATTAATCCGAGTGGCCGGGCCGTTCTCCGTCTCTGAACACCGACCGTCGTCACCTGAAGGTCTTGCCCGAGGACACGACACCAGGACGCTGTGGCCGGGCCGTTCTCCGTCTCTGAACACGACCGTCGTCACCTCAAGTGTCTTGCCCGGAGACACGACACCAGGCCGTTTGTCCACGAACCACACACTGCTGATGTCTTTCTAAACCATTTGCTGTTGCTGTTGACTTTTTGAAACAGTCTGTAATGAAGATGACTTCATGTCCACTTGTGCTCCAAAGCATCAAAGAAATAAAACTGGCATCATAAACATGTGTTTTTTTATTTGTTGTTGTTTACTGTTTTCTCAGTTGGTTTGACTCATTTCTTGAAACTGAGTTTCTCAAAATTAAAAGATGATTTGGCCAAATAATGGTTGGAGTTCGTCACAACGATACAACTCAGCAGCAAAAGCACAGCTCTCTCCCAAAACTGTTCATACAAGCTTCAGAAATAAGTTACTTTCCCATGTAAAGAGTCAGTGCATTTCTTATTTATTTTTCTCAAATTTACAGTACAGAGTAGACCAAAAGTTTGGTCACACTTTCTCATTCAAGAGTCTTCTTTATTTCATGACTATGAACATTGTAGATTCACACTGAAGATATAAACACCATGAATGACCAGGGAGGGAGTGTGATGTGTGCTGCACCAGATGAGCTGACCTCCACAGTCACCAGACCTGAACCTAATCCACATGAGTTGCAGTTCAGCTCACCCCTGATTTTAACAGCTCCAAACTTCCTCCCACTGATGCTCTTTGCAAGTTTGCAGACCACTTCAGGGAAAGATAAACAAAATCAGATGTGACATTTTATCCACTGGAACCACTGTTTTTAACACATCTGATTGTTTGTCTTTACCAGAGGAAACACTGCACAGTTTGTCCTGGTTAATGCTGAGATGCTTGGGTAAAGTTTTCTCGTCAGTGAGGCCCACCACTTGTTCTTTAGACCCCGTCCCCGTCTTGTTCATTTAAAAAAGTCTCAATCTAAACTTGCTGACACAGTCCCAGCTTCTATCGTCCACATCAGCAGACTTATTTGTTCTGTGAGTAAAAACATCCCTGTCCTGCCGCGCTCCTTGGACAGATGAATGGACATATTGAGTGTGATGTGAGTGGAGGCGCTTGTCCGTGGAGCGAGCTGAACCATGGGCCTCTGTTCTGTCAGGATGTACCTCTGCCCCTGCTGTGCTTTTACACGAGGGAGGCAGCAGGGGGCGCTCCGGGGCGAGATCAGTATCGGGGCTGGAGGAGTGACTGGCACATGTTCAACAACACTGCATCAAGTCAAAGGTCCCATTATACTTTTGACTAGTACTTACTCTGACAAGTATTGGGATCAAAGGTATAAACTCAACTTATCTCAGCATTTTTCATTTAACCACAGGCATGTTCAAATTGCGGCCCAGGGACCAGATTTTGTTGTGTCTTTATCTGCCTCGGGACTACAGATGGAAATGAGCATCTTTGCTATAATCTGGCATATTTACCATGTAACTGCTACAGATGTTCATTAATAAGAACCGTCCCTTTCTGCGGCTCTCAAGCTTCCTGCTAAATTTGCCAAATTACAAATTTGCATTTCATAACATATCGAGTAATTACTATCATGCTAAAGCCACAGTCACAATGACCGACGACGTCTCTGCAAACGTTTTTTTGGCTCATTTCCTACGTCATTCTTGAGCGTTTGTAGCCCGTTTGTAAGTTTGTAGCCAGGGTCGATGGTCTTGTAGAGATTTTCTACGGCGAGTCTACAAACGCAGAAATTATAAACTCTAGAATACAGGTTTATGATGCAGTTTGTCTTGTGCGGGAGAGTGAAAGTGGAAACAGAGACGCAGCTCTACGAGGGATCTGGCGGAATGCCACGGACCTGGAGCGCAGATCTCCTGACTCAACACGAGGAGGACCGCTCGCTATTACAGACGCAGACATTTGGACTGCTGTGGCGGCTCGCTGCCAGTGGAATATTTCTTTTTTTTTGAAAACACAAATGTCAATTCGTGTCAATGTTCGCACCTGGAGACGCTTTGGAAGATTAGCTTTGGGGTTTCTGCAGTACACAAGACACTGTTTGTTTTTTTTTACGCAGGTTGAGAATGAAAGGTGTTTAGAGTGCAGTTTTTTTTGCTGGTGTTACATGGCCATACGCAATCAGGTTATTGGTAATGTTGGTAATGGTTTATGAAAGACTTATTTGCTGGTAACAACTTAGTATAGGATTGGGTTGAACGTATGAAGATCGCGCAGCTCTCGTGCGATACAAAAGTGATGTAGGATTATCGTAAGACGCATTAGGGAAGCGTTCGGCTCACACAATAACGTCGTACGGATTCATTTTCCCAAGAATGACGCAAGTTGTTGGTGAGAGCTGAAAGTTTACCGTAAGGAGACTGTAAGAAAACAAACTCTCCTCCACAATCGTCATACGAAGTCCAGATTTCATATGTGAGATAGTAAAACTATTTATTGTACGGGTATAAAAACATAGAATGAAAGTTAAATGTATTGGCACCAAAGCAACATTTTCGTTGGCCTCTGCTCCATAAATGTTTTAAAATGCAGTATTTTGTGAACTGCTTGACCACTATCTTTCTACGTCTACTTTTACTTTGATAACTTTCCATGGAAAACTGCTGCATTTACACAAACAAACATGGGTCAAAAACCTTTCAATGACTAACAAATGATTACTTCAACATCTGTTTTACGGAACATCTTTTTACTCTCACAACAGAAGCATCTTGAACAGTCGTGCTGCGATCTGAGCTGAATTCTGCTTCCATCCCCAGACGGCTCCGAACGGGAAACAGCGCCGCGGCCGTGATGTCTTCTTGGAGCTCGGCTGAAGTCAAACTGCATTAGCGCTGTCTCTCCCGACGTTAGCGACTGAGTCCGAGCCAGGAAGCTAGCCGAGCCCTTAGACCGCACTTTCCAAATAATAATTACAGCGCGGGACAAGAAGCGGGAGAGACAGGAGCGGAGAGGTGTGTGTTTACTTAAGCGTGTGGACGGGACAGGCTAAAGTGGACCGTTTGAGCTCCGGGCTAAGCTGAACCGGGTTCAAGGTGGGGACACGTATCCTAGTCTGAACAGCCAAGGACACGGGAGAGGTGAGGAGGAGAGCAGGACAGGACAGAGGCATTCTGGGTAAACTCACAGTGATCAAAGAGGGACAAAGTGGGAGTAGTTTCACACAGGAGCTTTCACACGACTTGGTAAAGTTAATGGTGGTGATAGTATTTCTTTGAGGTATGGCTCCTGGTTACTTTAGTCGCCAAGGCTGAGCTTCAGATGATATGTTTTAAGTGTTGGCACAATAGATTACAATGGAACTGAAATTTGGATTGGAATTGTGACAGCCAAACCGAGGTTCATACATTCTGACTTTAGGTTTTATTTTCACGTTTTAAAAATGTACTAAAAACCCTCTTTGTGATAAAATAAAAAAATGTTGGAAAAATGCTAAATTGCCATTAAAGGAAAGGAACTAAAATAAAAAATAAACTAGTGTGTGGTTAAAAGAAACTACACGTCTAAACAAAATATATCAAAACAACAACACAGATATGAAGTGAAGTTGACGACATAGAGTGAAACTAAACGCAGAATCTACTTTTTTCATGGACAAACTGTGTGTTTGGGGTCAAAATTGAATGATATATTGTTTGTGTGTCTTATTTGGACATTTCAATGCAAACTTGCTCATTTTGGAGTTATGTGTGCAATCNCATTAAACCAACTACATTAATTACATGATCCTGATGAGATGAAAGTCACTTTTACAAAGGCAAATCTAAAGTGTGCCAACTTTATCATGAGCTCTTTATTCATTGCTCTGGTGATGTGTGAGTGAGTTTGTGATGCGTGAGGGAAGCAGAAATGCGTTTACAACGTTGTAGGTAGTTTTATTCAGTGCAACACTTCAAACAAACGTGAGAGCTCCGTGAGTCTGTGAGATCTGAGGCTGCCTCGTTGCTCTCGGGCTCAACAAGTGTCCAAGTTGAATCTCCTCCTCTTTGCCTCAGCCGCCTGCTCTCGTCTGCAATCCAGGCAGAGATTTTCGCATCTTGAACAAACCTATTGTTTTCTCAGGGCTAGGCGGAGCCTAGGAGTGTACTGGCCAATAGCGAGGCCCGTAGAGGGCTACGCACATACTCATAGAACTACAGTTACATTAGGTAAGTACGATTTATCACTCGGAAGATACCTCCGGCCCGGACTGATGAGGCGGCGGCAGGAGCTCTCTCTCTGGCCGGTGTGGGCGAGGCCGGCAAAGACAAAACACACTCCTCAGCTGGTTCAGACATGTCATTCAGGGTCACCATGTGGCGGACAAGAAAAGAGACTTAAGTGAAAGGCAAGTGTGTTTACTTTCTCTATGCCAGCAAAAACAGAATTAATGACAAAATGGCTGAACATGAACATGTTGCTATTAAACCACGCCCCCCAAACCTCCAGTCTTTTGGGTGAGAGACCCCGTACAGGGGATGTACCACAATGTTAGGTTTAACATCAGACAACTTCCTCTTTTAAGTCTTTCGACATTTTTTTGTCATGTTTATAGTCTGTTTATTTGACATGTTTATAGAGGGATTGTCAGTCGACGTCACTTTCCGCCCTACTGCGCATGAGTTATGCAAAAGGACGCTCCCCGGCCGAGGTGGTCTCAACACCGCGGGTGATAGACGCTGTTTCTCCGCGGTGTCAGGGAGTCCACACCGGCCGGAGGACAGAGCTGCCCAGGCTCACAGCTCCTCCCCCGGCTCTCTGCGGCTGGAGAGCGGGACAGAATCTGTCACACCGCGGTGAAGCCCCAGAGCTCCAGTCACACGCTGCCACGCACAGAGACGTATGAAGCCAAATGAAAGTGAAACTGTTCGTGTTTATTTTACACAAAAGTCCTCTTGCAAGAAAGGTCATTTCAATAACTTGCCCCACTGTTGCTGGACTGAGACCTGTCTAATAAGCAAAATTATAATCCCATAGTTAAGAGGTCAAAGCTGTCTGCAAAATAAAAGAACCAATAATGGACCTAACAGCCTACTAACTAAAAACATCTTAGTAATAACTACTTACTACTTAAAAATTAATGTAGCCTATTTATAAAATACAATACACAACAATATACAATACAATAAAATAACATAGTAGTCTGTAATATGTAAAACCTAATAAATGAATATTATAGGCATCTACAGTATACTATTCAACACTATATGTTGTTATATTATTAATAATGCTAATACAAATAATATGTTTTATTATTTATTGTATTGTACTATATATTTCACCATATTTTATTATATTATTATGATTATCATAATGTCATTATACCATCACACGTCTGTGAGCTTGTCCTAAAAAAAGTAAAATACACACAAGAGCTGTCTCATTTCTTAGGGCTGTCCTACCCCTTAGCCCTTGTTTTGAAGGTGTAGAGGAAGGGGTAGGGGTACAAAAGAGAATTGGGATTGGGGGTAAGTTCACTGGGAGCACACTTATGTTTGCGTGCTGGACGCTGAGCTCTGGAGCTCATAGTGACCAACACACAAAACAATTCTTAAAGTCACATCTGCAGACAGGACTGCAGGACAAAAGAGTTAGTGCATTGTCCATAATGTGAGTGAGGAGAAAAGGCAGCAGCTTCACCCTGGGCCTCAAGACAACCGTGATGGACCTGATGCAGCAGGAGTTCTATTCACACAGACTCATTGTATGTGTGCTGATGGTCTGGTCTGATCTGTGGCCCCGACACTACTGTGAACAAGAAGAACGTTTTACTGAGGCCATCACTGCTGCTTTAAGCCCAAATGTCCAACTATTACATTCTTATTCTTATTCATCCTCATCATTCTGGAGATTGAATCAGCCAAAGTTCCAAAGACTGTTGTGTAACCTTTGTGCTGTGAGAAACAAGTCTGTTTGTCTTAAATGAACATTTGTTTTAGCCTAAAGATGTTCTTTGCAACGGCTCCTAATTCTGACGAGCCCGGGAGTATTTACAGCGCACACAGGTGTCTTACCTCAGATCTTCATATAATGTGTCAAAGAAATGAAGGAATACTTACAAATCAGTGAACTCTTGAGATGTATGTGTCTCTTCCTGAGCAGAAACACTTGAAACAGTAGAATAGTGTGTGTTCTTCAGTCTGTTTTCAGTCTCAGCAGTGTTTCCTTTAAATGCCCACACTGCTCTTTTCACTCTAGATTGTAGTTATGATTACTGAACACCAATGACATGGACAACTGTGCTTGTTTACACCTGACTGAATCAACTTTCAGGCCTATTTTGGATCCAAAATAAAAAGTCATTATGTATTTGTGGCTACTAAACTAAAAGGACTAAAGCTTCTGATAAAACACAAGAGAACGTCTGACACGTGTGGGAGAGTTTGGATGATAAAACTTGCCCTTGACGAGAAAACGGAACAGTTTTGAATGTAAAACTAAATTTAGTCTGAAGCTCTGTTGTTGGAAAAAAAACTCCCAAACTGCCCACACACACACACACAGACACTGGAAATGTATTAAAAAAAAAAAAATAATTAAGACACAGGGTCTGAGAGTCCCCCTACATTTTTCCTTATTTCTTTCTTTCTTTCTTCTTCTTTTTTTTTTAACATAATAGATGCATTGACCTTTTATCTGGGATCTTTTAGAACAGCAAGTCCATTAACTTCAAATTTTTGCCAAATTGCTTTCCAGTGGGGCCCCAGCCGTCTTTGTCCCCCCCAAACTGCCCTCTCCTCCGCCCGTGCTCCCTCTCATGTGCACACTGAACACATCTCAACGTAAGCGGCCTCCTCGCTCTACAGTTTGAGGAAATACAGTACTATCGTCTGTAACTTTTGTCTGGACAAATAGGTGTTTCTCTGAAATACGGCGGATTTTTCAACATGTGGAAAAATCCGCCGTATTTCGCCACAGTAATTTGCGTGATCAAATCTGCAGCCGTCTTAAAGGTCTGTAGTGTGAACAGGTCTGTAGTGTGAACAGGTCTGTGGTGTGAACAGGTCTGTGAGTGTGAACAGGTCTGTATGTGAACAGGTCTGTATGTGAACAGGTCTGTGGTGTGAACAGGTCTGTATGTGAACAGGTCTGTGGTGTGAACAGGTCTGTAGTGTGAACAGGTCTGTATGTGAACAGGTCTGTAGTGTGAACAGGTCTGTAGTGTGAACAGGTCTGTGGTGTGAACAGGTCTGTATGTGAACAGGTCTGTAGTGTGAACAGGTCTGTAGTGTGAACAGGTCTGTATGTGAACAGGTCTGTAGTGTGAACAGGTCTGTAGTGTGAACAGGTCTGTAGTGTGAACAGGTCTGTGGTGTGAACAGGTCTGTGGTGTGAACAGGTCTGTGGTGTGGACAGGTCTGTGGTGTGAACAGGTCTGTAGTGTGAACAGGTCTGTGGTGTGAACAGGTCTGTGGTGTGAACAGGTCTGTGGTGTGGACAGGTCTGTGGTGTGAACAGGTCTGTGGTGTCAACAGGTCTGTAGTGTGAACAGGTCTGTAGTGTGAACAGGTCTGTAGTGTGAACAGGTCTGTAGTGTTGGAGAAACAAACTAAACTCACTGAACATGTGAGTTTATAAATGGTGTTAAATGTTAAATGTTTATAAATTTATATAAGTGGTAAATGTTCTGCGTATCTCAACCTTCGCTGATTTTATGACGATGTTCAGTTTTCCATCTGACAACTTCCTCTCCTAAATCCTTCCACAAATGGTTTTCATTTTTTGTTGAAATTATAATCATATCATAAATCACTTCTTACAAAGAGTAAAGTGAAACTGGAGTGGACCACCCGAGCTCAGCCAATCAGAACGCAGTATTTGGCTCTTGATGAGAACTAAAATTCTGTATTGTTCAGTTCAAAGTGCTGCATTACAATATACTTGTTAGTGGAAAGCACAAAAGTGACTCATTGGTCTCTAATTCAGAACTAAGCAGATGAGTTCCCCAGCTTTAAGCCCAATGGCAGAGAGGCTTGTACCAGATTCTAGCTTTTACAGCTCATTTCATCTGGAATCCTGGAGAGGAGATACTACTGGACATGTTTTTAGTGATAAAGGAAACTAGAGCACCCAGAGGAAACCTACGCAGACACGGGGAGGTGTCCGGGCTGTCTGAGGATCGATCCCAGAAGCTTTTAGCTGCTGTGAGACTAGAGCACTTCCCTTGCACCACTGTGTCGCCACTTAGCCGGGCTCGGCTCGATTGGGAACCAAAATTGCAACATTGTATCTTGTTCTAAACTGGCTCGGTTCACGTTCACAATACACTTTTTGCCAATCGAACCAGCGCAGTAGAGACACATCTGCTCCTCGCCTGTAGAGGCGCTGTGACAGAAACACGTTACGTCAGCAGCAAAGAAGACGCCCGGCTTCTCGGCTAACTGCGGCTATAGCTCCATCAGAAACAAACACGCTGCTGGACTTTATATTTGTGTTTTTATGGATCTATCCCACAACTTCTCTCACATTAACGGGACCAGAGTGAGTGACAGATGAAGTGTCGGAGCAAAGACAATGTGGACTTTCACTTCAGAGTAAAACGTAACAAAAAGTTCATCAAGGTTTGTCTCTGCTCACTTAGCTGTAGAACTAAATATTAGATGAATATAGACCATTTTTCCTGCAGTAATGTGAGCTGTAGTGTTACTTTCTGTATTTGTTTTCATCTAAGAATTATAAGTTTGTTATTTTTGTAAATAACGCGAGAAAACGGTGACATACGGTCGTGTGATCATAATTAATTTGACTTAACTCATCCCCCGTCCTTCTCCTGTTACTTTCATGTGTTTTTGTGTATTATTTGTCTCCTTATCGATCTCACACAGGCTGTTTGTTGTGATTCTGAGCCTCACGTGTGTCTCAGCCTGGATTACGTTGTGTTCACTTCCTGGTTTTGTTTTGCTCTCGCTCCGTTTGCTTCACAAAACAAACGAACCGCTCCAGAGCTCGATTCAACCGAGCCGAGACCCACCTCTCCAACCGAACCAGATTTGGACATTTTGGATCGGATCAGAGTTCGTTTTTGCGTTTAATTACCCAATCGAACCGAACTATCCAGGCAAACGAATCCTGATCCGAATCAAAAGTGTATGGTAGCACTTTAAAAGACCTCCACGGTACCTACCAGTCAAGTACCGTGTCAGTTACTAGTAACTAACAGTGACACTTACTAGTACTTACTCTGGTACTTACTGTGGTACTTACACTAGTACCTAGAGTGGTACTTTGAGTGGTACTTGTACCAGCAGTTACTGGTACATACCACTGGTAGTTACTGGTACTTACTGTGGTACTTACTGTAGTACTTACACTGGTACCTACAGTGGTACCTGTACCAGCAGTTACTGATACATAACACTGATAGTTACTGGTACTTACTGTAGTACTTACACTGGTACTTAAGGTGGTACTTGTGTCAGCAGTGACTGGTACTTACAGTAGTAACTATTAGTACACTTACCACTTTTAATAATTTGTGTTTCAGTGGTGGTATTATTGGTACTAAATTAAAAAGTAGAGCTTATAAATTATGAATAACAATAAAATGCAAGTGTTAAAAAAGCACCACTGTCTTTATTTGTGTCACAACAATATTGGGTTTTGACAAATACCAAAGTAATTATTTGTTTCAGTAAACAAAACAACAGAAAACAATTTACAACAATCTTAGCTTAATTCCAACATTTATTGACAAATACCATGATACATAATGGTAACTAGTGGTACTACAATGGTACTTATTACAGTAGTTGACAGTTAACTACTAGTAACAACGGGACCTGTTCTAAAGTGACACATACTGGTACTTCAGTGGTACTTACTACAGTAGTTGACAGTCAACTACTACTGCAGTAAGTACCAATAATAATTTAGTACCAATAATACCACCACTGAAACATATGTGTGTGCCACAAATTATTAAAGTGGTAAGTGTACTAATAGTTACCACTGTAAGTACCAGTAACTGCTGGTACAAGTACCACTGTAGGTACCAGTGTAAGTACCAGTGTAAGTACTACAGTAAGTACCAGTAACTATCAGTGTTATGTACCGGTAACTGCTGGTACAAGTACCACTGTAGGTACCAGTGTAAGTACCAGTGTAAGTACCACAGTAAGTACCAGTGGTATGTACTAGTAACTGCTGGTACAAGTACCACTGTAGGTACCAGTGTAAGTACCAGTGTAAGTACCACAGTAAGTACCAGTGGTATGTACTAGTAACTGCTGGTACAAGTACCACTCAAAGTTCCACTGTAGGTACCAGTGTAAGTACACAGTAAGTACCAGAGTAAGTACTAGTAAGTGTCACTGTTAGTTACTAGTAACTGACACGGTACTTAACTGGTAGGTACCGTGGAGGTCTTTTAAAGTGCTACCAAGTGGGGTATGTGAATGCAGCCTTAATCTTAATAAAGATCTCAATACCTTTGACAGCTACAGACACCAAAGTGCACACTGTGGGAAGAAACTTGATCGCCTGAAGATGTTTCCTAATTATTATCAAGAGTATATACTTTTTAGTCATATGTTCTTTTTCAGTTGGTTGTGTCAACAGTCATGTGAAACAGGCAGACGTGGTTGGTGCAGAGAAAACAGCCCGAGGAGCAGGCGACGCGGCATAAAAACTCCGCTCAGTTCATACTGTCATGGGAAAAGGACCATCACTACGGTCACTGATGTAAACCTAAACAGGAACGTCTACTGGGACTACGGTAACAGTGCTCCCGACCTCTATTTTAGGGTGAGCTCTTTTGCATTTGCCTACAAATCTCTCTCTCCCTCTTTCTCTCTCTCTCCCTCTTTCTCTCTCTTTTTCTCTCTCTCCCTCTTTCTCTCTCTCTCTCTCTTTCTCTCTCCCTTTCTCTCTCTTTCTTTCTTTCTCTCTCTCCCCCTCTTTCTCTCTCTCTCTCTCCCTCTTTCTCTCTCTCGTTCTTTCTCTCTCTCCCTCTTTCTATTTCTCTCTCTCCCTTTTTCTCTCTCTCCCTCTTTCTATTTCTCTCTCCCTCTTTCTCTCTCTCTCCCTCTCTTTCTCTCCCTCTTTTTCTCTCTCTTTCTCTCCCTCTTTTCTTTCCCTCTTTCTCTCTCTCTCTTTCTTACTCTCTCTCCCTCTTTCTCTCTCTCTCTTTCTCTCTCCCTCTTTCTCACTCTCCCTCTTTCTCTCTCTCTCTCTCTCTCCTCTTTCTCTCTCTCTCTCTCTCTCTCTCTCTCTCTCTCTCTCTCACAACCATGTTCTTCTTGTCTTTGTTGCAGGCCTGGTTTAACGGCAAATCACTCGGAATATCTGGGCTGAAATACGGCCACAAAGTAAAGTTTAACCATAAATTTATAATTGGCAAATACGATAAATCCAAAGTCCTGCAACTTACCTTGAACAATTCAAACATTCCGTTTCATAAAACATGGAATGTGTTGACTTGTAGAATAAAACCGCTCTACAACACTCGTAGATGTAAAGGCAGGAATGGTTGGTTTGACTGGAAAGTCAAATGTTAACACATCACTGTGGTTTGGAGCCTTCTCAGTGTAGGTAGTTTTAATGGAATGATGACAATAACTATAGGTCATCATTAATAAGACAATAAGTTCTGCTCTTACATCACTCAATTCATTATCTAGTCCCAACGTATGGTCATTAGTTTGATTTGAAGTCAGTCTAAAATCAATCAATCATCTTAGATCACGCATAAGAAAGCTAAAGAAATTTGAAGTATTAATCCGAGTGGCCAGGCCGTTCTCCGTCTCTGAACACCGACCGTCTTCACCTGAAGTGTCTTGCCCGAGGACACGACACCAGGACGCTGTGGCCGGGCCGTTCTCCGTCTCTGAACACCGACCGTCATCACCTGAAGTGTCTTGCCCGAGGACACGACACCAGGACGCTGTGGCCGGGCCGTTCTCCGTCTCTGAACACCGACCGTCGTCACCTGAAGTGTCTTGCCCGAGGACACGACACCAGGACGCTGTGGCCGGGCCGTTCTCCGTCTCTGAACACCGACCGTCGTCACCTGAAGTGTCTTGCCCGAGGACACGACACCAGGCCGTTTGTCCATGAACCACACACTGCTGATGTCTTTCTTAACCATTTGCTGTTGCTGTTGACTTTTGAAACAGTCTGTAATGAAGATGACTTCATGTCCACTTTGTGCTCTAAAGCATCAAAGAAATAAAACCTGGCATCATAAACATGTGTTTTTTTATTTGTTTGTTGTTTACTGTTTTTCTCAGTTGGTTTGACTCATTTCTTGAAACTGAGTTTCTCAAAATTAAAAGATCATAAGCCAAATAATGTTGGAGTTCGTCACAACGATACAACTCAGCAGCAAAAGCACAAAACTGTTTATACAAGCTTCAGAAATAAGTTACTTTCCCATGTAAAGAGTCAGTGCATTTGTTATTTATTTTTCTTACACTACAGAGTAAACCAAAAGTTTGGACACACTTTCTCATTCAAAGAGTCTTCTTTATTTTCATGACTATGAACATTGTAGATTCACACTGAAGATATAAACACCATGAATGACCAGGAGGGAGTGTGATTGTGTGCTGCACCAGATGAGCTGACCTCCACAGTCACCAGACCTGAACCTAATCCAGATGAGTTGCAGTTCAGCTCACCCCTGATTTTAACAGCTCCAAACTTCCTCCCACTGATGCTCTTTGCGAGTTTGCAGACCACTTCAGGGGAAAGATAAACTAAATCAGATGTGACATTTTATCTACTCGAACCACTGTTTTTAACACATCTGATTGTTTATCTTTACCAGAGGAAACACTGCACAGTTTTGACCTGGTTAATGCTGAGATGCTTGATAAAGTTTTCTCGTCAGTGAGGCCCACCACTTGTCCTTTAGACCCCGTCCCAACTCAGTTTTTTAAGTCATTTTATGAATCTTTTAGAGAGGAGCTTTTTTTCTGGTCTGTAATTTTAATAATTACAGACCAGTATCTAACTTACCATTTTTAAGCTAAATTTTAGAAAAACTTGTTTTTACTCAGCTTAATTATTAAACTCACAGAACATTCTTGAAGAATGTCAGTCTGGTTTTAGGGTAAACAACAGTACCGAGACAGCTTGACAAAGATTATAAATAATGTTAGACTAAACAGTGGTCGACTGTATCGAAGCTGCCTTTGATACAGTAGACCACACTATTCTTTTACACCTGGTTGGCCTCTGGTACTGTGCACAAACGGTTTACGTCCTACCCAGGGACGGCTGGTATCAATGGGCTAGGTGGGCTAAGCCCCTCCTGTCATTTCAGGAAAGAAAATGTGGTTCTAACTAAAATAATTTTTAATAAAAATACCAGCTTTAAACGTATTACTATGAGTTATTATAGTTTCATAACTGAATTATGTCAATTTTGCTGAAAACATCCTAAAAAATGAAAGCAGGGCTAATTTTCTCCAGCCCGCAGCAGCTCAGCACAAACTGCAGGAGTCTATGGAGGATGATTGACAGGTGCTTGTCCCGCCCTGTTCTGTTGCGCACGGTAAAGTTCAGCAGCAGGGCTAATTCCAATTAGTCCAAAACACATCATTGGCTCCTAAAAGAGATTGACAGTTAGGGTGCATTCACAATACAAACCAAATCGAGCTCGGCTCGATTGGGAACCAAAATTGCAACATTGTATCTTTCTGTAAACTGGCCCGGTTCGCGTTCACAATACACTTTTTGCCAATCGAACCAGCGCAGAAGAGACACTTCTGCTCCTCGCCTGTAGAGGCGCTGTGTGACAGAAACACGTTGCGTCAGCAGCAAAGAAGACACCGGCTTCTCGGCTAACAGCGGCTACAGCTAACTTACATCAGAATCAAACACGCTGCTGGACTTTATATTTGTGTTTTTATGGATCTATCCCACAACTTCTCTCACATTAACGGGACCAGAGTGAGTGGCAGACCAAGTGTCGGAGCAAAGACAATGTGGACTTTCACTTCAGAAGACGAGAGAGGAGGGCTAGGCAACGTAACGTAACAGTACAACGTAACAGAAAGTTCATCAATTTGAGTAAATCTGGCTCTGAAAGGTAAGTCATCTGCTCACTCAGCTGTGTAACTACATATTAGATGAATATAGACCATTTCCCCGCAGTAATGTGAGCTGTAGTGTTACTTTCTGTATTTGTTTTCATCTAAGAGTTATAACTGTGTTATTTTTGTAAATAACGCGAGAAAACAGTGACATACGGTTGTGTGATCATAATTAATTCGACTTAATCATCCCCCGTCCTTCTCCTGTTACTTTCATGTGTTTTTGTGTATTATTTGTCTCCTTATCGATCTCACACAGGCTGTTTGTTGTGATTCTGAGCCTCATGTGTGTCTCAGCCTGGATCACGTCAGTGTTCACTTCCTGGTTTTGTTTCGCTCTCGCTCCGTTTGCTTCACAAAACAAACGAACCGCTCCAGAGCTCGATTCAACCGAGCCGAGACCGACCTCTTCAACCGAACCAGATTTGGACATTTTGGACCGGATCAGAATTCGTTTGCGCGTTCACAATTACCCAATCGAACCGAACTATCCAGGCAAACGAATCCTGATCCGAAACAAAAGTGTATTGTGAATGCACCCTTAGTTTGACCAATCACAAGCAGCTGTGGGCGGGTCCAAGATTCTCATTGGTTCAGAATCGTCATGTGCTTTGTACAGCCTCTTCCCAGAGCATGGACGCGGAGAATACAACAGACAAGCCGGTTTTAGGAATATATTTTGGCGAATTTTTGTGATGGAAGTAAAAACTAACGGCAGCAGAAGAAAAGCCATGTGAGTTTGGAGTTTACAGAGCCATGAAAAGACCTGAGTTAAGCCAGTTTGGTCAATGTCGAATAGCTGCACTCTTCTCATGTGAGTGCAGCTATTTGAATAGATTTTGCCGGTTTCATAAGTATGTATAAGTGCAGTTGTGTAGCATCCATGTGTTTGTAATGTCCAATAACAGTGCGAGTTTGGTAAATATGTCGTTTGGCTCGTGTCTGAGCACAAAGGTACTTGCCCTGTGTTGTTGTTGTTGTGGACACGTCTGACACACACGTGTCTTTGTGTTGATGCTTTTGAGCCGCTTGGAGGAAAAAAGTCTTTCTCTAACGCTGATGACTGGCTGTATTTCTCCATTTGTAGAATAAATAAGATGATAATCATTTACTGTAAGTGTTTGTCTGGTGAGTTAGTGTTGCAGTTATGTAGCCCCTCTGGTCAAAGTTGTCACCAGCCGCCACTGGTCCTACCTCTCAGACAGATCTTTATGGTAAGTTTAGATACCTGCTCCTCTCCGGTTCATGAACTCATATGTGGTGTGCCCCACCTGCTTGGATTTGCCAAAATTGATCAAATGTAAGATTTTTTTAATCCTTAAATTGGGCTTTCTGGATTTAAGACTTTTTAAGACCCCATGGAAACCCTGAGTCATATAGACTACTGTAATGACCTGCTCTCTGGTCTTCCAAAAAATACTTTTTCAGGTCTACACTTATTACAGAGAACAGCAGCACGTGTCCTGACTAAGACCAGGGGGCGGGACCACATTACACCGGTTTTAAAATCACTGCATTGGCTCCCTGTGTGTTTTAGGATCGACTTTAAAGTTCTTTTACTGGTTTTTAAGTGTCTTAATGGTCTTGGGCCTTCTTATCTTTCAGAACTGCTTTTACCTTATGAACCCTCGCGGACCCTGCGCTCCTCCGGCAGCAGGCTCCTAGTCATTCCCAAAGTCAGGACACACACTCACGGCGAGGCATCTTTACAGTCTGCCGGAGGACCTCAGGGCCACAGAGAACATTCAGGTTTTTAAGAGCAGGCTCAAGACCCATCTTTTTAGATTAGCTTTTGATTATTTATTGTTTTAAATGTATATATTATGTTTATTTATTTATTTTTTCTATTTTTATTTTTATTCCTATTTATTTTTATATTTTACAGTTAAGTTCTTAGCATACTTGTGTTTAGCTTTTACTAATTTTAATTTTCTTATCACTTTAAGGTTTTCCAGTGTTTTCTTTGAGGAGCCTCTGCACCAGGAGCTGCACTGTGGCTGCTGGCTCATGGGTTGCCTGCAAAATCCAGAATGATATATCTCTGTATTTTTACACAAAGAAATGTCAGTCTGGTTGCCCCACCCTCCAAGGGCGTTTCCCTCAAAATCCAGATCGTACCGTGCAATGAAAATCGTTTATTTCAGTCACGTGGTTTTTGCTAACAACGTCCCTGCTGTGCGCAGCGCGCATGGATCTAGGCAGCGCAGCGGAAGGATAAACAACATGGGCACCGGAAAACCAAGAGTTTGTATCATTCACCGGTAAATGCCGTTTTAAATTACCAAAAAGACATTGCGTCAATAGTCGTGTTCAAAATGGTCAAGGCAGTGGAGTCAGCTCGAGCCGGTAAGGGGACCGCCCTTACCAGTAGATGAAATCCCAAAAGTTTACGGCACTAGAAGCCTTTATGCTTTTCTCTGATTGGTTCCCTCCGCTGTCTGTTAGGTGAGCTTTGCTCCGCCCTAGAAATCCAGTTGACTCGGGGGGCGACCAGACTCATCTGCTGGTACAGTGGTGAGGCTGGATTCTCCAGGCAAGCTCATGGGCCCTGGAGGTTTGGTCTTGACCTCATCTCTTCTCTGGGCCCTGGGCTGGTGTCTTGTGGCTGCGGGCGACTCTGCTCCTGGTGCAGACAGCTCCTCTGACGATGCTGTCCTTTTGGTCCATCTGTACCCAGCCAATGTATGTATGCAAGTTTAGCAGAAGGTATTTTTGTGTGGAGTCTCATTTATAAAACCTCTGTACATAAAAAATGGGGCTAAAAGTACGTGGGAAATCACAGACTGTACATCATTTTTACATCAAGTTTGGGATTTTTCAAAAAGAAAACTTGATGTGGGGTTTTGCTGTTCTGTCTGCAAACTCTGCAGCTGCTGTACGACGTTTTCCGGGTGAAGCAAAATATAACTATAATTTTAATCTTAATCAAATACCAGTATGAATACCAAGACATATAAACAGCGTAGGATGAGCACGGTTTCATATCCTGTTATTTTACGAGCCTTAACTGTAAAGCACACCTGGTTCTACCATGGATTCTCACAATATTTGGGATTTTCATAAAATCTATTGAATGTGTATGGTTTAAAGACTAGTTGACTAGAACCTTCCACAGTAAAGTTTTTGCACTTTACAAAGACATTCAGCCCATATGTGATGAATAGTAAAAGCTCATTTAAGCTCTATTCTTGTACTTTACCAATGAATCCATGCGAGTTTGCAGAAATACGAGCTGCAGTGCACTGGAGCTGGTGTAACAGGCAGTTTACAAGAAACCTGCACATGTCCTGACCCGAACCTGCCTCTCAGTCAGTGTACACCAAGAGTAAAGGCCAGTTCACCTCACTCACGTTTTCTACCACACCTCTGACTACCCACAAGCCTCTTACACTTGGCTGTCCCAACAGCCAAGTGTTCAGCTCTCTTGACCCCATCCTTCCATCCCATGTCTCATCTGTATCTCCATCTACAGGAGTCCTGAAAAAAAAGATGCATCCATTAATTTTCTTTTGCTTTATCTGGGTTAAGGTCGCGGAGGCAACATCTGAGCACAGATACTTCCCTAACCACACAACTCCTCTAGCTCATCCGGCTGAATCCCAAGGCATTCCCAGGCCAAACTTGGCCCTCCAAGAGGTTTGTGAAGAGGTGCTGAGATTTGATAAACATGTCTGTCTGATTACATTTTAAGGTGAAAAGATTGTCAAAGTACATGAAACCTGTTTTATTCTGTAAAAGCATGTTAATGAAATACAATTTAATCATCATCTTACTGCAAATAAACTTTTTAAATGCAACATGCTCTTAGTTTTGGCCTGCTTGACACGCTACAAATTGATTTGTATTGGTCCTTTGAGGAAAAAGTAATATTACTTTTGGCCCACTGAGGAAAAAAGGCTGGGCACCCTTGGTCTAGAGACATAGTCCCTCCAACGTGTCCTGGTCCTCCTCTGGGCCCTCCTCCCAGTGGGAAATGCCCTCCATCCAGGAGGCATCTGGATCAGATGGCGTCTCTCAACGTGGAGGAGCAGCGGCTCTACTCAGAGTTTCTCCCGTGTGACTGAGCTCCTCACCTTGTGTCTTCCCATCCTTCTTCACCAATACAAGTTCAATACAACACTGCGGTTACTGCACGATCCATCTGTCAATCTTATGCTCAATACGTTGGAGCGTATTGGGTTTATACAGCACCTTTCATGACTCCCAAAAACACTTCACATTCTGCAATATTCATCCATTCCATTCTCAGTAGTGGTAAGCTTCTATTGTAGCCACAGCTGTCCAGAGGCAGATTGACAGAAGCGAGGCTGCCATTTTGCCACCACTGAACACTGACACACATCAGATTCATATTAGGCAATTTGGGTAAAGTGTTTTGTCGAAGGACACAACAACAGTTTCTCCTCCAGTCGTCCCACTCTGACACCTGAGGTTCCAGGGATCTTCTGTCCAAGTACTGCCCAGGCCCAACCTGCTTAACTTCTTAAATCTTATAGAGCTCCTGCAGCTGACGTCACACTATCCCAACATGCACCATGTATCCTGGGGTGGCAGTGGTGATACCATTAAGTTCAACGTTGGCGAACAGTTTTATCAAACTTTATCTGAGTTCTACAGAATATGGATTGTTTTTGCACAATGAGACTTACAAATGATCAAAGACAGAAGAAAGCTAGGCTGTTTTATTGGCTGACCGACGTCTTTTTATCAAAAAAAAAAAAAGTGCATTTGTGCAGCTAAGCCTACTGCAACTGAGTCAAGACTTACATTAATTAAGCTGCAGATGTGTTGATTTGTATTTTAATCTGGTTAAAAACATAACTATCGTCTTAAAACGAGTCAAATACATTTCAAATCAGTCCTAACCCTAACTCGTTTATTAAAAGCACAAAATACAGTTAAACCAAGTGAACTAATGTTAAACCAAAAATATTGTTATATGTGTCTTGTTCATTTAAAAAGTCTCAATCTACACTTGCTGACACAGTCCCAGCTTCTATCGTCCACACCAGCAGACTTATTTGTTCTGTGAGTAAAAACATCCCTGTCCTGCCGCGCTCCTTGGACAGATGAATGGACATATTGAGTGTGATGTGAGTGGAGGCGCTTGTCCCGTGAGCGAGCTGAACCATGGGCCTCTGTTCTGTCAGGATGTACCTCTGCCCCCTGCTGTGCTTTTACACGAGGAGGCAGCAGGGGGCGCTCCGGGGCGAGATCAGTATCAGGGCGGGAGGAGTGACTGGCACATGTCAACAACACTGCATCAAGTCAAAGGTACCATTATTACTTGTGACTAGTACTTACTCTGACAAATATTGGATCAAAGGTATAAACTCAACTTATCTCAGCATTTTTCATTTTACCACAGGCATGTTCAAATTGCGGCCCAGGGACCAGATTTTGTTGTGTCTTTATCTGCCTCGGGACTACAGATGGAAATGAGCATCTTTGCTATAATCTGGCATATTTACCATGTAACTGCTACAGATGTTCATTAATAAGAACTGTCCCTTTCTGCTGGCTCTCAAGCTTCCTGCTAAATGAGTTTCATAAACATATCAGTAATTACTATCATGCTAAAGCCACAGTCACAATGACCCGTACGACCTCTCTGCAAACGTTTTTTTGCTCATTTTCTACGTCATTCTTGAGGCGTTTGTAGCCCGTTTGTAAGTTTGTAGCCAGGTCGATGGTCTTGTTAGAGATTTTCTACGGCGAGTCTACAAACGCAGAAATTATAAACTGTAGAGTACAGTTTATGATGCAGTTTGTCTGTGCGGGAGAGTGAAAATGGAACAGAGAAGCAGCTCTACGAGGGATCTGTGCGGAAGGCCACGGACCTGGAGCGCAGATCTCCTGACTCAACACGAGGAGGACCGCTCGCTATTACAGACGCAGACATTTGGACTGCTGTGCGGCTCGCTGCCAGTGGAATATTTCTTTTTTTTTGAAAACACAAATGTCAATTCGTGTCAATGTTCAGCACCTGGAGACGCTTTGGAAGATTAGCTTTGGGTGTTTCTGCAGTACACAAGACACTGTTTTGTTGTTTTTACGCAGGTTTAACTTTGTGAGAATGAAAGGTGTTTAGAGTGCAGTTTTTTTGCTGGTGTTTACATGGCCATACGCAATCAGGTTATTGGTAATGTTGTTAACGGTTTATGAAAGACTTATTTGCTGGTAACAACTTAGTATAGGATTGGGTTGAACGTATGAAGATCGCGCAGCTCTCGTGCGATACAAAATAGATGTAGGATTATCGTAAAGTCACATTAGGGAAGCGTTATGGCTCACACAATAACGTCGTACGGATTCATTTTCCCAAGAATGACGCAAGTTGTTGGTGAGAGCTGAAAGTTTACCGTAAGGAGACTGTAAGAAAACAAACTCTCCTCCACAATCGTCATACGAAGTCCAGATTTCATATGTGAGATTAGTACAAACTATTTATTCGTACAGGTCATTGTGACCATAGCTTTAATAACAATCATTTATAAAACATAGAATGAAAGCTTAAATGTATTGGCACCAAAAGCAACATTTTCGTTGGGCCTCTGCTCCATAAATGTTTTAAAATGCATTATTTTGTTCTTCTGCTTGACCACTATCTTTCTACGTCTACTTTTACTTTGATAACTTTCCATGGAAAACTGCTGCATTTACACAAACAAACATGGGTCAAAAACCTTTCAATGACTAACAAATGATTACTTCAACAACTTGTTTTACGGAACATCTTTTTACTCTCACAACAGAAGCATCTTGAACAGTCGTGCTGCGTTCTGAGCTGAATTCTCCTTCCATCCCCAGACGGCTCCGAACGGGAACAGCGCCGCGGCCGTGATGTCTTCTTGGAGCTCTGCTGAAGTCAAACTGCATTAGCGCTGTCTCTCCCGACGTTAGCGACTGAGTCCGAGCCAGGAAGCTAGCCGAGCCCTTAGACCGCACTTTCCAAATAATAATTACAGCGCGGGACAAGAAGCGGGAGAGACAGGAGCGGAGAGGTGTGTTTTTACTTAAGCGTGTGGACGGGACAGGCTAAAGTGGACCGTTTGAGCTCCGGGCTAAGCTGAACCGGGTCAAGGTGGGGACACGTATCCTAGTCTGAACCAGCCAAGGACACGGGAGAGGTGAGGAGGAGAGCAGGACAGGACAGAGGCATTCTGGGTAAACTCACAGTGATCAAAGAGGGACAAAGTGGGAGTAGTTTCACACAGGAGCTTTCACACGACTTGGTAAAGTTAATGGTGGTGATAGTATTTCTTTGAGGTATGGCTCCTGGTTACTTTAGTCGCCAAGGCTGAGCTTCAGATGATATGTTTTAAGTGTTGGCACAATAGATTACAATGGAACTGAAATTTGGATTGGAATTGTGACAGCCAAACCGAGGTTCATACATTCTGACTTTAGGTTTTATTTTCACGTTTTAAAAATGTACTAAAAACCCTCTTTGTGATAAAATAAAAAAATGTTGGAAAAATGCTAAATTGCCATTAAAGGAAAGGAACTAAAATAAAAAATAAACTAGTGTGTGGTTAAAAGAAACTACACGTCTAAACAAAATATATCAAAACAACAACACAGATATGAAGTGAAGTTGACGACATAGAGTGAAACTAAACGCAGAATCTACTTTTTTCATGGACAAACTGTGTGTTTGGGGTCAAAATTGAATGATATATTGTTTGTGTGTCTTATTTGGACATTTCAATGCAAACTTGCTCATTTTGGAGTTATGTGTGCAAAACGATGATCAAACGCTGTCAGTGCATTTTTAGTTCACGTCGACGTCACATCGAGTTGTCACTAGAGGCGAGCCGCCCAGGTGGGATATGAAAACTCCTTCCTCTGACACCGCTGCTGTGGAGAGTTGGAAAGCTGTACAATGACATTGTCATGTATTTGGCTTGTGTTGATAGGCAGGTGCAAAGGATCTCATGTTTGAATCACGCACCAATGTTTCTTTCATCTCATTTCAATTTTAGAAAATTTGAGCTCATGTGCTTAAGTAGGCTAAAACAAAGGCTTCATACATGTGTCTGCAAAGTTAATAAAAAAGAATCTTGAAGTGCAAATAAGCAACCTGTACTGCACAGCCTCAGAGCTGAGAACTTCTCTGCATGTCAGGATCGCTCCCACACAAAGCTCACATCACTCACAAGCTCACTGTCTATATCCCACCTGGGCGTCTCTTAGGAGGTTTCCGGGTATCTCCCACGTCTGCTTGAGGTGCAGAGTAAGTCTCTGACTGCGTGTTTAGCCTCACAAAGGGCCTTTCCCATTCGTCTTGTAAACTACGAAAAGAGGTTGGATTCATTTTCACCTCCCAGACACATATAATATGATATAAAAATTAAATAAGAATATAAAGTGCCTTTGACATTGTGACTCGCAGAGCTTTCACTGTTAAGACTCGTGTCTCATTTGTTTGTAATGATGACAAACTGGTCAAAAAAGACAGAACTGGTGAGAAGAGGAATTATTGAGAGAATTTAATATTACAATTTTTTGTCACAGTCAAAACAATTTGAATGAAGTGTGTCTGAAATCCAAGTGCTGTTCAAGGGAATGAAGGGAACTAAGGAGTCTCCCTCACAGTGTAGTGTGTAGTTCTTAGGGAGAGGGAATAGGGACTGGTTTGGGAAAGGCCCAGCATTGATAGCTGTATGTGGGAAGTGGTCTCTTATACTAGGGGAGTGACCTCCTCAGTTCTAGAAAAGTTAAGAATTGGGTGAAAGGAGGGGGTGAGAGTGAAGAGAAGCAGTGTGATTGGTTTGACAGCCGCTGTTTGTGATCAAAAAACAAATCAATCACGCAGACAAGAATAGTATAGACAAGAATTGACATTGGCCTCTTCAGACCTAATTTGCCAAGTTTGCACTAAGATAGCCAAGATAATAATACCTTTAACCATTAGACAATAATGCTATGCAACCATCACACACAGTTGATTTAGTGCTTAGTGTCACTTTACTGAGACTGAAACATCAATCAATCCAAACAGAGAGAACACTTTGCATAATAGTTCCCCTTTAAGACTGCAAACTTCCTCACTTTGGTTCTGGAGCTGTATAAACCCGCTGCCCAAAACCATAATTACAATGATGTTTCAGAAGATTTCAGCGTCTGTATTGTGCGCGTTCCCTTGGGTCGGAGCGATGCAAACACGACTGCTCCGTTGTCCCTGTTTTTACATGAAACAACACGGCCCAGGCCCAGTTTACGGTACTAAAAGTTTCTCTGAGATGTCAAATGTCGTGGAGTCAGCCCTTCCGCAGACACACGAGGCTTTGTTACGTCTGTCGGTGAAAAAGTCTTTGCACAATGGCGCTCTAAATGCGGCGTGTTCTGCAGAGCGTACACATGTCCACTTTGGCTTTTCCCATGCAGACGCAGAATTAGATTTAGACTTTTTTGCTTAGATCTGCAGCAACATTCAAACCGAGCGTTAAATGACTTTATAACTATTTCTGTGGACTTTGCCAAGAGTGGAAAGTAGCACACACACACACACACATTCTGGTGCAGAGATAAACCTAATGCTTTTGTTTTAAGTCAGCCAAACACAAAGAGAGAGTGAAACATTAGTTTGTTCTTTCAACATAAATGTGGAAATGTTTTAATCATGTTTCATGTATAAGGCCTGTCTATGGTCCATCTATTAACTTTTTTCTCCCCAACATCTGATAAAAACAATCAAACTCTTGGAAAAGTTACAAGTAAAGTTGAAACCCTCGTGTTTAGAGTCAAATCAACCTTTCTGAAGTGAATCGAACTCAGTTTGTGGATTAATCATAGGCAGTTTTTCTCTAAATTTATAAATAAAAAAAGATGACCGGTGTATTTCCTTCGGTGTTGTGTGTGCTGGTTTATGATTGTTGGTGCAGGAGTGAACCACAGGACACAGCCGAGTGATTGGAGGCGATCTCCATTTAATCTGGATTACAATTAAAGTGAACAGAGTCAACATGTGCTGCCACAGTTGGACCAAACTACAAAGAAGAGACAATGACAGCGTCAGTTTTTCTCCTTCTTTGCTTCAATAAATAAAAACATCGGAACAACATTTACAAGTGGCTCCACGCAGTTTGTTTAAGTGATAAATGGGCCCTATAATGCTGGAGTGTTGACTTGTTGCGGCTGGGACCGGCTGGAGCTGGGAGCTAAGGCCTGTTGCCACATGTTGGTCATCATGGTGCTCTTATTTATCTGTATCATCTGTATCTTGTGAGATTTCTTGATATTAATAAGCAATAATTGTATCTATACTGTATATAAACTTGTTAATTGAATGCAACCGCACAAGGATAATGAAAATGATGTACTTGGGGTGGGAGTTCATAAGTTTTTCTTCTTCCCACTCCATTTCGAGCTGCATTACTGTTTAAATCACAACATAATAATAATAATAAAAAATAATAACAATAATAATAATAATAAAATCATAGTATTTATATATGTATGTATATGTGTATGTATATAGGTGTTTGTGTATGTATGTACTTGTTTTTGCATCTTTGTGAGGACCGTTTTGAGTTTTTAACCAACAGAGAGAGGACATTTTTGGGAAGTGAGGACATTTTGGCCGGTCCTCACTTTGCGAAGGGCCTGTTTTGGCCTGTTTGAGGGTCAAGATGAGGTTTTAGAGTTAGGGTTAGAATTGGGTTAAGGTTAGGTTTAGGGCTAAGGGGTTAGTTTGGATGGTTAGGGTTAGGGTAAGGGGCTGGGTAATACATTATGCCTATGAAAGTCCTCACTAAGATAGAAAAACAAGTATGTATGTATGAAAACGGTTTTAATGTGAGGTGAGTGAAGCTAGATTTTGGTCTAAATGACAGACAACCAATCAGCTTCTTTATTTCAATTTTTGAAACAAAGGAGCTCTTCTCCACAGTGAACGACACATGACTGAGCTGAAACTCGAGCCGATCTCCAAAATTGTTGCACGAGTGAAAAATTGTCCCAAAATAGATCAAAAATCGCAGCGTCTGCCTGCCTTAAGTTTTTAAAGGCGAGGCAATGTTTGTACAGAAAGACATCTGGGACCACCCCTGAAAGTTTTATGTTGATAGGATCAGAGACTTATGTTTTATTGGCAAACAAAAATTAAAACAGGGTAAAAAAAAAAAAAAAAACCTCTCTCCTTACGTCAGTCTGTCTGCACGAAAAAACCAGGAGGAAGACCGAGTGTGTCTAATACCTCCACCAGCCTCATTAGCGCCTTATTACGTCTCTTTAATGTGATTAAGTGCACGACCGGGCTGGACGCAAAGTAAAACAAACAGCACCTGCTCCGGCTCACATGTAGCAAACCTTATCCAGCAGAGTAAACAGAGCGCTGGTGTGGGCCGGATCAGTCTCACGTTACGCTCAGAACATCCGCAGACAACACTCCATTAAGAGCGGGATTAAACAGCCTGATGAGGAAACTACTGTTCAACTGGAAACAAGGTCAACGCCAGAGTTTTTCTTTCTTCTAATGTGATGAGAATGACGTAAAACCCACAAGACTGTTTCGTGATCTAAATGTTGGAATAAAAGAAGCTGAAACCCATGAAGACAACGAACCATTTAAAGGTGTCAGAAGTAACATTCTAAACTCTGGAATGGAAGCAACAGAAAGAAATGAAGTGCAAGAGAAACTGGATTTTATCAAAGAAAAAAAAGAATGTATATAAAAACAAAAAACAAGACCAAGTGAGTGATATAACATCTTGAGCACATTTACTATTGAACATTATTTGTTCAATTAAACACTAGACCAGTGGTTCTCAAACTTTTTAAACCAAGGACCAACTTTTGTAATATGTAGCTAAACAAGTACCAATAGATCAAAACTTGGACTACATTAGGCCCAAAGAAATGCTCCTAAAATGAGATTAAGGGTGCACACAACTGAACCATTTCCAGGCTCCGATGGCCCCTAGTTCTTTGGTCCAGTGTGAAAGCAAACTAACCGTGCTCAGACGAAAGTACTGATCTGACTCTGGTGCGGTTGGAGGAAGTGGGCCAAGACTGCACCAAACTGAGATATAATTTGAATTAGCTCGGTGACCAAAGAGAAAAGCTGTGAAGTCTCTCGTCTCTTGTTGCCCTTGCTGCTCCACTCGATTTTTAATCCAAAACCTGATGGAGGAACGCACATTATAAACAAAACTCAAATGAAATTTAAGTTGGGTGGTTAGTTGGGTGGTTCATTTAGGGTTGGTTGATGGTTTGGGTTGGATGGTTTGTTGAACTTTAGTTGATTAGTTAGCTGGTTGGATGCTTGAATGGCTATCTGTTTTTTTGGTTGGTTGGTTGGTTGGGTGGGTGGGTGGTTGGTTTGTTAGGTGGTTGGTTGGTTGGTTGGTTGGTTGGTTTGTTAGGTGGTTAGTTGGTTGGTTGGTTGGTTTGTTAGGTGGTTGGTTGGGTGGGTGGGTGGTTGGTTTGTTAGGTGGTTAGTTGGTTGGTTGGTTGGTTGGTTTGTTAGGTGGTTGGTTGGGTGGGTGGGTGGTTGGTTTGTTAGGTGGTTAGTTGGTTGTTGGTTGGTTTGTTAGGTGGTTAGTGGTTGGTTGGTTGGTTGGTTGGTTGGTTTGTAAGGTGGTTAGTTGGTTGGTTTGTTAGGTGGTTAGTTGGTTGGTTGGTTGGTTGGTTGGTTGGTTGGTTGGTTGGTTGGGTGGGTGGTTGGTTTGTTAGGTGGTTAGTTGGTTGGTTGGTTTGTTAGGTGGTTAGTTGGTTGGTTGGGTGGGTGGGGGGTGGTTGGTTGGGTGGTTAGTTGGTTGGTTTGTTAGGTGGTTAGTTGGTTGGTTGGTTGGTTGGTTGGTTGGTTGGTTGGTTGGTTGGTTGGTTGGGGGGTGGTTGGTTGGGTGGTTAGTCGGTTGGTTTGTTAGGTGGTTAGTTGGTTGGTTGGTTGTTAGGTGGTTGGTTGGTTGGTTTGTTAGGTGGTTGGTTGGTTGGTTGGTTTGTTGGGTGGTTAGTTGGTTGGTTGGTTTGTTGGGTGGTTAGTTGGTTGGTTTGTTGGGGGGTGGTTGGTTGGGTGGTTAGTCGGTTGGTTGATTGGATAGTTGGTTGGTTGGTTGGGTGGGTGGGGGATGTGGTTGGTTGGGTGGTTAGTTGGGCAGCTAGTTGGCTTTGTGCGCAGAAGTCAGTTGGCTTATTTATTTCAAATGCTAACTTCCTGTTGGTATGTTTGTTTCCTGCTTAGTTAATTTTTATGGGGTTTCACTGCCTTGTTAGCTGATAACAACTATCTAGACTTTGCCAAAGCAACGGTAGCACCTGAGCACTTGGTCCAAGCTTGAGCACGACATGTAATGATTTGCTTGTGCATTTGCTAAACCAGTTTGCATTTGTCTCTAAATGAAATATTGAAACAAGCCGCAGATTATTGCAGTACCACCAGTAGTACCTGTACCACAGTGTGAGAAACTGCACTAGATATTTGTGTGCCTTGTTTTCCATCTTCCTAACAAATTTCAGAAGTTAATATACTGAATCTGTTTAGCTTGATTCTTAAAAATGAAACAAAGACACAAGATTGTCCCTAATGGAAATACTTTTAACAAAAGCATAAACTAAAAAAATTATCATAAATTTAGGAACCTTGCAGGCAACTCAAAGTAAAGACAATGGTTTACATGAATAAAGCCATCTAATTTCTCTAAAGCTTTTATGTAAGTCTGATTGGTCAAAAAGTAACTTTGACACTTGCCTATGCTGCTTTACCTAGGTTTTTAAAAGAATATCCTCGGTTTCTGAAACTCTGTCTGAACCTGTCAAACATTCAACAGTTCATGGAGTCAGTGAAGCGGCCATCTTGTCTGCTCGTAAAATAACTTCACGTCAGGCCATTACCCACAATCCCGTGCTCTGGAAGGGGTCAGGAGCTGCGACTGTGGACGTGTGATGGACGAGATGACTTCACGGCGCTGTAGTTTGTTCTGACGGCTTTATGGAGAACATGTGGAAGAGGGATTGTGCTAATAGTGTTATCTTGAGTCACTAATACCAGAAGCACATGGAAAGTGACTTCATAATGTCCCAGCGCCAGAAGACGGCAATGACCACTGTGTCCTTGTATTATCAGACTTTAAATAACACACAAAGAAAGTTCACCCGAAGAGTTACTTTGACAATATTTCTTACAAGTGAAACTGGAATGAATAGAAAACCAGCAGAAGCCTTAGCAAACACTACTCCATGCTCGATCTGGACACTTTATCTGGTCCTTTTTAAAGTCGGGGACCGCTGTTGTATTTGATCAAAATTTGAACTAAAAAGTATTTGTTTTAGACAGAAACATTATAATTGTAGTGATTTTGTGCATATTTACAATTTCCAGTCATACATTTGGGCTTTTTCTTAGTCCAATTGCAAAAAAACTCATTTAATTTGACTCTATGACTAGAAAATGTGCACCCCCAGGTTGGTTACCACTGACTTTAAGTTTACAGACGTCCCTAGGTAAATATCCCGTACAAATAAAGTTCACAGTTGGCTCTCCTACACTTATTTATTTTTGTATTTTGTAATTATTTATTTATGTATTTATTTATAAAGGGACAACACATATTAATGAACATTTGCATGTAATATGTAAAGATTATAGCCATTGTGGCTAATTTCCATCTTCAGTTCCCCGGGAGGTTGATGTCAAGAACATCTAGCACAGAAAAAAGACAAAACACTTACACAAGGCCTCACATATTCACTGCACAGACAGATAAAAGAACAGTCCATTAGAAGTTAAAAAGAAGGTAGTTAAACAGAGTTTAAAAATAAATACAGTGGTCCCTCGTTTATCGCGGGGGTTACGTTCTAAAAATAACCCATGATAGGCGAAACCCACAAAGTAGTGATCTTCATTTTTTACCAGTAATTTCCATTGATAACCTGCCTGGTTCTGATGTTTAGTGTCTTTTGTACAGGTAATAATGCGCTGAACACATGATTCACCGCAAGATTCAATAGTGCGAGTGACCGCTTAAAGGGTCATGCAGACAGGAAGAGCAGAAATGTAGCTTGAAATCCCATTCATGTGCATGTGGCAGTCAGCAGCACCACAGGACGCTCCTCCGCTGACAGACACGTACACATGGATGGGATTTCAAGCGACATTTGCTTCTCATCGCGTCGTGTCTGCACTGGCCACAAAGAAAGAGCACAGCTCTTTCGCCTGCTCTGCTTTTGGCACGTTGCCCGTCCCGCTGCACTCCACAGCTGATCACACCGACTCCAGAGCCACGAAACACATCCGGACTCTAGCGAAGTCACAACACGCTCCTGAAACACATCTCTGAACTACACAAGTGACGTTCCAGCGTGAACAAACTTATCATCGTAACTACGAGCTCAAAGAGTCAAATCCTCACCTGGAGAAACGTCTGAGCGTCAGGTCAGCTTCCCCTGCATGATCCAAACTGTCTCAAGTTTTATAAAAGAGCTTCTGTGCTGTTGCCTGTGAATGCTGCGATGTGATACGGTCCATTAACGGTGTGTTTGAGAGAAAAGCACGCTACAGAGCACGTATAGGACCAGGCACTGTAAAAAAAATAAATAAAAATTGCACTAACAAAAATCCGCAAAACAGCAAAGCCGCGAAAAGTGAACCGCGAGGGACCACTGTATACAATAAATACATAAATCATCAATCATGTTACACATCATTACTTGTTTGACCTTCCAACAACCATGTTTTTAGAGCCTTAGATGTGAGAACCAGGCCTGACTCTCTTGATAAGTAAAAGATAGTTGTCCAAAAGCACTTTTCCTAAATGGCAGCAACTATCGCCTCGAGGTGCTGCTGTTGTCCGATTGGAAGTCTTTTTTACAAACTATTTTAAAGGAGGTGGAACAAGTTCATTAAAAATGTGTACATTAATTCTAAGTCAGAATATGTGTTCTCCCAGTTAAGAAACTTGTATTTATTTATTATTCTACAGTAATGGTAACTGGTGGGCTTTTTGTCCAGTACTTTGAGTGCTTTTTTATAGATGGTTTCCACTGACTTAAGAGTAGTTTTGTTTGTCAGGGTCCAACTTGTAATACAGTCATTTACTCCTGTCTTTGGTTGCCTCTCCTATACCTCTGCCTCTCTGATTGGCTGTCCTACACCTCTGCCTCTCTGATTGGCTCTCCTACACTCCTGCCTCTCTGATTGGCTCTCCTACACTCCTGCCTCTCTGATTGGCTCTCCTACACTCCTGCCTTTCTGATTGGCTCTCCTACACTCCTGCCTCTCTGATTGGTTCTCCTACACTCCTGCCTCTCTGATTGGTTCTCCTACACTCCTGCCTCTCTGATTGGCTCATCTACACTCCTGTCTCTCTGATTGGTTCTCCTACACTCCTGCCTCTCTGATTGGTTCTCCTACACTCCTTCCTCTCTCTGATTGGCTCTCCTACACTCCTGCCTCTCTTATTGGCTCATCTACACTCCTGTCTCTCTGATTGGTTCTCCCACACTCCTGCCTCTCTGATTTGCTCTCCTACACTCCTGCCTCTCTCTGATTGGCTCTCCTACACTCCTGCCTCTCTCTGATTGGTTCTCCTACACTTCTGCCGTTCTCTGATTTGCTCTCCTACACTCCTGCCTCTCTCTGATTGGCTCTCCTACACTCCTGCCTCTCTCTGATTGGTTCTCCTACACTTCTGCCTCTCTGATTGGCTCTCCTACACTCCTGCCTCTCTCTGATTGGCTCTCCTACACTCCTGCCTCTCTCTGATTGGCTCTCCTACACTCCTGCCTCTCTCTGATTGGTTCTCCTACACTTCTGCCGTTCTCTGATTTGCTCTCCTACACTCCTGCCTCTCTCTGATTGGCTCTCCTACACTCCTGCCTCTCTCTGATTGGTTCTCCTACACTTCTGCCTCTCTGATTGGCTCTCCTACACTCCTGCCTCTCTCTGATTGGCTCTCCTACACTCCTGCCTCTCTCTGATTGGCTCTCCTACACTCCTGCCTCTCTCTGATTGGTTCTCCTACACTTCTGCCGTTCTCTGATTTGCTCTCCTACACTCCTGCCTCTCTCTGATTGGTTCTCCTACCCTCTCTGATTGGCCCCGTTCACAGCTCCTGCCGTAAACATACAGCCTATTGTGTTTTCAGCGCGACCCGTGAGCTCGTGTCTGCCTGTCAGCCCCGGCGCGCTGTTACATCCGCGCACTTCTTTCCACAACGTTTCAGAAACATGTCATTTGTTTGCCGGGCTTATTTCCTGCTTTGGTAATTGGACGACATAACAAATCACTTAAATAATGGCTTCCAGCTGCGACCCGCTCAGAAGATGTGATTTCTCGACTTCGTACCGCTGTTTGTTGGAAAAAGTGTCATCATCATCACGACCGCCGCTTCTTAATCCCGCAAACATGAGTCGTTTTCAGAGAGATGCCGTCGGGTTGGGTGAAGGAGGAAAGTGTGCGAGTGAAAGTGACAAAGCTGAGGTTTGAATTTGTCTGAAGATTTCAAGAGTTTGGTGAGGAGATTTGAAGTGACGGGTGAATATAAGCAAAAAGGTACATGTTGTAACTTTTCTGGTGCAATTTGGTTCATTATTTTTGGACTTCACTGGCAGACGTTGTGATTCGCATAAGCTCTGAGTCACCAATTAGTTTCATCTGTTTTCTGTCGTTATGCGTTACTCTTCGTTAAAAACGCGAAGGCCGCTGTCTGTGATCAGGACTATAAAAAGATTCTTCTGCTGCAGTTGTTCTTTTCCATATTTCACTCCAAGTGTTCTTAGTATTATCATCGCTGAAACAATTTCTGCTCAATTTAAAATTCCATTTTGGGCAAAAATCTGACAAAATTAAACTATGAAGCACCTCCAAATGTTAAATAAAACAAAATAAAAATAAAAAAAAGGCTGGGCTATGAGAATAAACGTTTTGAGAATAATCTCGTCGGAATTTTTGGAGAATAAAGTCGAAGTTTTAAAAAGTTGTATTTGTGTGACAACATTCTGAGAATAATGTCGTAAAACTCCAAGAAAAAATGTCAGAAGCCATAAAAGCCATATTTTTTATTTGAGAATAAAATTAAACAGCTATACGAATAGTGTACAAACTTCGAGGAAAAAAAAAGAAGTCTTTGTATGAAGCTTGTCAATCTCACTTTCGTGCGTTATGGAGAAAACGGATCACTTGGGGTTCACTCTCAGTGAAATACGTAGTCTTTTGTCATCATCATCATCATCCTCATCCTCATCATCCTCATCATCCTCCTCATCATCATCCTCATCATCATCCTCCTCATCATTATCATCCTCATCCTCCTCATCATCCTCATCCTCCTAATCATCCTCCTCATCATCATCCTCATCATCCTCATCATCCTCCTCATCCTCCTCATCATCCTCCTCATCATCATCCTCATCATCATCCTCATCATCCTCCTCATCATCATCCTCATCCTCCTCATCATCATCATCCTCATCCTCCTAATCATCCTCATCATCCTCCTCATCCTCATCATCCTCCTCATCCTCATCATCCGCCTCATCATCCTCATCATCATCCTCCTCATCATCATCCTCCTTATCCTCATCATCCTCCTTATCATCATCTTCATCATCATCCTCCTCATCCTCATCATCCTCCTCATCATCATCATCCTCATCATCCTCCTCATCATCATCCTCATCATCATCATCCTCATCATCATCATCCTCATCATCCGCCTCATCATCCTCATCATCATCCTCATCCTCCTCATCATCATCCTCCTTATCCTCATCATCCTCCTCATCATCCTCTTCATCATCATCCTCCTCATCCTCATCATCCTCCTCATCATCATCATCCTCATCATCCTCCTCATCATCATCATCATCATCATCCTCATCATCATCCTCATCTTCATCATCATCCTCATCATCGATACGGACTTTAAAGAGGACCTATCATGGGGGCCGGGATGGGGCGTAGCTGGGGATTGGGGGGCTGACGGGAGGAGAAGCAAGGAAAGAAAACTTTTTAAAACTTTTTTATCTATTTTAACTATTACTCATTTTATTTCTATTTTATAATTATTACACATTGAGTAAAATTTTATTATTACCTTGATTTATCATGTTTTCCTCCTTTTATTCTGTGTTCTTACTTTGGCCTTCCTACTACATTTTATCTTAACTCTTCTATATCTTCTTTTATCTAGCGATTTTTAATCTTGTTGTTCCTGTCCCACTTCCCCCTGGGAGTGTGTCCTAGGATGTTCCAGTGTCGAGGCCCCCCCTGGTTGTCAGGACCTGGTCCCTCCCCGCGTGGACTCCTGCACATCTTTCCTGTGAAGTCCTTCGAGATGACGGATTGTCGTGATTTTGGGCTATACAATAAATTGATTGATTGATTGATGTAAAATCAATGATTCAGTGATATAAACCTTGTTATAACTACATTCTCTCATCATTAGTTTCCTCAAAGTTGTATTTGAATTGATTCATGTATGTTTGAGTAATCTTGTATTCTTCTACAGCTCTTGCTCAAGTTTTCAAACACTTCCTGTTCTTCACTCCGCCCACTTTGTTTTTCACCCCGCCCACTTGTCTGTATTTACTTGTTATAATTCAAAAGTTAACACTCAAAGCAAAGCGTGTGTGGTTCAAAACTGTCCCATTGACACTTTCCAACAATAAAAATGAGTCATTTCAAATCTGTTGCTTGTTAAAGTTACATTTTAAAGTGAAGAGGCGGGGCTTAGTACTTCTGCAGTTTTAAACAAGAAGGCACTGGAGCTGTTTCTATTTTTAAGCCGTTTTCGATCCTTTTGGAGTTTTATAATGAACAAAATGTAAATTGCTGATCTACATACTGTATGTTCTAGTTTATTACTAAAGAGTTAGAAAAAACACGAAAGGGCCCCTTTAAAGTGACACTGCAGACGCAAGAATCAAACCAATTTCTTGTCATTCACAAAAACAAAAAACAGCACCAGTTGCAGCCATTTGTCTTAAAATAGTACTATTCTCAAAAAATTCCAAGAATTTTCTCAAAATTCTTCAAATTTATTCTTGTAGCCCATGTGCTTTTTTTTTCACTTGGCCCTTTATACTTCATTGTATTTTTTTCATTTTTAATGTATTTATTTTTGAAGTTATTTCACGGTGTTCAGTTCCACCTCCAGTCTTGTGCTCACTGGGCTTTGCCTGGGATCCAGAGCCCACGTTTCAGCAAATTGGGAAGAGTGGGTCTGGTCACCACAGCCCCAACCTGTGTCTCAGATCAACTTCACAACAAACCGGCTGCATTTGACATCCAGACGTCAAGTTTGAGACCTCTAATTTAAATGACTTTATCAGATCTCTGTTTGACACACTGCACATTAGGTTCCCATCACAATTAGACAGTTTTCTGCTAATCTATGACTTTAGAAATTAGCCATGACTTTGCTGGAAGAATATTTATAAGGTTTTACAGTGAGGGCTCCACATGTTCGGAGAGTTCAGTGAGATGACAGAGCTAACTGTTGAGCCTTGCTACGTGTTAGTGGAGAGGTTTAATATACTGATCACAGACGCCAGCTCGGACGCTAAAATCACACGTGGGGCTTTAATGTTTTACGCTTCTTCACACTTGGACGTGTAAAAGTGATTGACAGCAGATATAAAAACGCCCATGAACCCGTTTGCCTGAGCACAAATCACTGTCAGCGCTGCGTTAGCACAGATTCCACTCGACGTGCAGTTTCACATACGAAAGCTTATATTAGGGAGACTGCAGTTATTCTCACTGTCAGCCTATCACAGCCTGCTGCATTTGCCTCTCAGCCAATCACAAGCTCTGTTTCTGACAGGCTCACATATCATACTCTCATCATTACTGATTGATTTTTGAGTTCTCAGAATGTTGAAATGTTATTTAAAGTGCACACACAAGTTAGAAATAGTTTTGGCTGCATTCCAGAGCATCTTTCAAGTCAAAAAGTTAAAAAAAATAAATGTATAAACATCAATATTTACAGTATATATCAGAGGTGAGACAAAGTCAAAGAGAGACAAGTTCGAGTCAAGCCCTCATTGTATAATTTTAGTTTCAAGTTTTTATCTCAGTTTACAGAATCCATGTATTTCTACAGTTACATTGATTTTTAGAAATGGCTCCATTCAAAATACAGTACATGTCTCGTCACAAAAAAGTTTGAAAAGGACATGTTCCAGTTTGTTCATGAAATATAAACTATTTTGAGAAGCATCAAGTCATTTCAAGTCACAGATCTCCAAACCACGAGTCACTGATCTTCAAATCCAAGTCGATTCCCAAATCTTAGTCCATTTGATCAAATCAGCAAATCATAAAGTGACTCAAGTCTGAGTGAAGTAAGTCAAAACTGTTGCTTCTTGGTTTATTCCTGCTGACTTTTAGTGAGAAAAAAATGGTTAACAGACGCTGAAGGACATTTAACACAATAAAAAGTTGATTTACATCATGTCTTGAGAATGGAACTATAGACTTGTGTTTTAAAATGTCATTTAATAAGTGTTAATATGTGTAGCGATGTTGTGTAATTTTGATGTAAGTAGTGTCTAATACTGCATTTAAAACTAGTGTTTGACAAGTTACTGTAAAAATGTAATACATAGTTTATATCACTAGTTACATGTTTAAAAATGCAATCATTGGCACAGACTTACACTACTGTGAGTTGCTTTGAGCTAATCACACATTTGTTAAGACATTAGACAATAGTCCTGTTACATTTACACGTCATACAACAGACACACAAACTCTTCCACACCAGTTTTAGTGTTTTCATTGTAAAGTATCAATGTCATTTATAAGTATAGAAGTAACATGAGCTGTCAACATTACTATAAAAGGAAATGTATTACAGTTACTTCTGCAATTTGTTTGAACATGGTGGCACAGTGGTTAGTGCCTCATAGCAAGAAGGTCCTGGGTCTGAGTCCCAGGTGCCCCAGGGCCTTTCTTTGTGGAGTTTGCATGTTCTTCCTGTGTCTGCACAGGTTTCATCTGGGTGCTCCAGTTTCTCGTACCACTCAAAGCATGTGCCGCTCCCTTCATCCTTCTGGATGCAAACCTGGAAAGCCAGAATCTGGACAAATTGTGCTTAAAGGTGCATTGTGTAACTTTTTGACCAAAAAGAGTAAACCATAAAAGCATGTTTTTGCATGTCAGGTTCTTTATTGTGTTAAAACAACTATAAAAATCTGTGTTTTTACTTTGAGCAAGCTTGCATGGCCACAAAATGTAATGTATTTTTTGGCCTGGAAGAGAGGGTTAGGGTTAGCTCTTGCATGTTTCCATGGAAAAGCTGTCCATTAAGCTGTACTTTTTCACAAATATTGCATGAAACATAGTTATCCTCACTCAGAATGTCCCAATGCTTTTTAATTTCTATTTTTACACAATTGTGTAGTTGACTTTTCACCTCCACCTCCTAGCCCTAACCCTAAGTTACACAGCACACCTTTAATTTTAAAGTTTTTTTTTAAGTATTTTGGGAGGTTTTTGGTGAAAACTTTCCAGAATGCTTTATTCGTCCTCCATTTAGTGTGATAGAGAGTTTTCATATCTCGAGAATGAAGCAAGATCGACTCGCTCTTAAAAACCCAAGCCCACACCTCTGTTTAGAATAGCTCCCTTCCAGTCAAATGTGTAGTCTAAGCTGTCAGACGCTCTGGAAGTCCGTCAGTAGTCCCTTCCTCTTCCTCACTTCCAGCTGAACTCCCACCGAGCCTTTCCCTTTTGGCTCGACTCCGCTCTGCCTAAACACGACCTACGGGAGGTGCGGACAAAATGATAGACATCCCCCCGAAAAGCCGTCGCAACTGGATATCGCACAATGACTTTTCCTGTGAATCCCACACACGGAGATCTCAACGTTCGGACTCATCAAGGTTCAGTGCGGAACAATGCTAAAGAGCCGGAAGGGGTCATCGCGAGTCGAGTCGGGACGGGACGAAACGCAGATGGCTTTGTCGAGGTTCCGGACACTTGGACGGCGGTACAAATTAGGCACTGTGGAGCAATGAAACGGAAAGCGCAGAGCAGATACAGATCCAGGTAGAGCAGAGATTGCATTTCCAGTGGAGATCATTAGGAAAAGAGCAGGAAGAGGGGAGAGTGTTGAACGTAGGAACAAAATCTGGAGTCTTGTACAAAACTTCTTGGAGAGTCCCTATAACGTAAGCTTGTATATACTGTATTTATTCGTTTATTTAATTCATTTTGTGTAGCTTTCTTTTTTACTGGTTTGTGTCTGGCCTAGTCTTAATATGTCCTGTTCAGTATCCAGATGTTGTTGGTTTTTTTTTTATCCACAAAATTCAAATGAATAGCTGTGTTTCCGCTTTTGGCAAAAGGCTTGGTTTTGGTTCAGATCACGTTTAGAGAGGGAGGGAAAGAGGTAGAGGCTTGCTGCATTTATAAAACTTACCTGATAGCACAACTTTCTCCTCCTCCTGGCAATGTCCTTTTGATGTTTCTATACTTTCCAGTGCCACGTCGTACGGCAGTGGTTTAAACACTACAATGAGCCCAGATCATGTCCCGTATTGTTTGTCAGGGTTGCCAGACTTTCAGAGCAACAAGCAACCAACCCTTTGAAAAAAGTTCCAAAAGTTTGATTTCAAAAGTTATTAAGAGACTCAAGTAAAGTAAATGTTTGACTCCAGCACAGCCCGAGCGGTTTTATGTGGAGTTTGCCTGTTCCTCCTTGTGTCTGGGTGGTTTCCACCAACCAATAACATGCAGGGAAACGCTTTGTGGTGTTCGGAGGTTGAGGCGCCAGGTGTTTAGGCGGCTCACCTCTGCCGAGCTGATCCAGGGCTGCTGCTGTCACTGAGTAGGGAGGGGGGGTTGCTGCGTAAAGCACTTTGGAAGACATCGGTTTGTAAAAAAATTAGTTATTGAAATAAACCATTCATTCATTTATAAACAGTCCTTCTTTCCGCTTAATGTGAGAGCAGAGCAGCATGTCACTATGTCACAGGAGAGCAGTGTCTGATTGGCGTTCAGCAGTCCCCAACTCAGGCACCAACGCCTGATGATGAGGAGGCCAAAGCATCCGCCGCAGGTTGGAGTGTCTACTTCGCAAGACATGGCCTTAGCAGACGCCCGAACAAGTGAATTTCGACACGCTAGATGCCAATTTAATTTTGCTGGACTCCTCAAACCGCAGGTTTACATTTACTTAACGTGTAAAATGGATGCTCCAATGCTGTCTGGTCTGAACGCAGCATTGGTCCTTTTCACTGCATCTTAAGGTGTTACCCAGCGGCACAGTCACAGAAAGTGTCTGGTGTCTCTAGTGTGACGACATTTACAGAAGAGGAGAGGGTCACTTACCTTTACTCTTGTAGGATTGGGCAGACAGATGTAAGTTCAGCGCAAACTAGAGGGTGAAGCTAATAGGCAAGTTTGGGCGTAGCATATATTGATTGATGGACATAAACTAGAAAAAACTGTGAGAAGGTGAGGCCCTACACATGGGCGACACATGGGCGACACATGGTTTGCGATCGATACGACATTCAAAAATGTGTCATAACATTTAACATAGTGTCTTCTCTGTTGGCCTACTTTACCCTGACTTCTCTTCACAGCTCTGTCTCTGCTTCTGTCTGCTCTTACACCCCTTTTTCTGCGTCTGCGTTTTGTACAACCACCCAGCTTATTCCCCCTGACACGGGACGAGTCATTAGTCCCTCACTTATCCCTCCTCCTGACACGGGACCATTCATTAGGACACTCTCTCTTCTGCCCTTCTCATATTGTTTACCACCACTTCTCTCTCTCTCTCTCTGGATCTCTTCCCTCTTTCCCGCTGTAATGATATGAAATAAGTGCCATTTATGCCGGCTCCTATTTTGGAAGCGATTATTTCTCCGACATAATAGTTGCTTAACAATCCCAGACAAGCGCTCGGTGGGCATAAGTCTTTTTCAAGGCAGTTTGAGCGCTTTTATCCCGAGCCAGCGCTTCAGTTATCAGAGCTCGCAGCTGCAACAGTTCAGACCACGCTCCATATTTATCAATCAGCCAACATGTGCGAGAGATTTGGGCTTTTCTGTTTGGGGATAAAACACTTTCCACACACAATTGATTCACTTAGGGTTTTTTTTTTTTTTTTTTGGAAGATGGAAAACTCAGAAATAAAGGAGAGAGATGTGTATTTAAGGCAGACTACTGGAGACTTTACGGAAAGATAGACAGTGACAGACCTGTTCACACTACAGACCTATTCACACCACAGACCTGTTCACACTACAGACCTGTTCACACTACAGACCTGTTCACACCACAGACCTGTTCACACCACAGACCTGTTCACACTACAGACCTGTTCACACTACAGACCTGTTCACACTACAGACCTGTTCACACTACAGACCTGTTCACACTCACAGACCTGTTCACACTACAGACCTGTTCACACTACAGACCTGTTCACACCACAGACCTGTTCACACTACAGACCTGTTCACACCACAGACCTGTTCACACTACAGACCTGTTCACACTACAGACCTGTTCACACTACAGACCTGTTCACACCACAGACCTGTTCACACTACAGACCTGTTCACACCACAGACCTGTTCACACTACAGACCTGTTCACACTACAGACCTGTTCACACTACAGACCTGTTCACACTACAGACCTGTTCACACTACAGACCTGTTCACACTACAGACCTGTTCACACTACAGACCTGTTCACATACAGACCTGTTCACACTACAGACCTGTTCACACTACAGACCTGTTCACACATGATAACACTGTTTGTTTTTATCTACAAACTCACAGCAAATTCAAATCACATGAGCAGAAAGATCAAACAACAAAGAATGAAACAGGACAATGTCTGAGCAGAAAACACAGACTGTAGAAAAAAATAAACTAATATATTTTCAATGTAATTGTGTGACATTCGCTGTGTCCGAACGTCCACACTCATTCCCTATCCACTCAATTACTATATAGTCCTGCCCTGTTCAGTGGACTGGTCATGGTCAGTGCACTCATTCATCTGGTCTTTCGGACACGATGTGCACTACTTTCAGCTGACGCGGGTCACGTCACTCCCCCCCTTGAGTTGATGTAACTGTCTGCAAAAAAGAATGAAGAATGAATTTTTTTAATAAATACTGGTCAAGTCCGTCTGACACGCACATATTTAAGGACTACTAATCATAATACAAGTTTGGTTTAACTTGGACAATACATTTAACGGCACATGGACTGGATAATTCCTCTTTTACAGCCCAAACTAAGGTTAGCAGCTAACATTAGCATCTTCACGGCTAACGGCTTTCAGTTACGAGTGTTTTGTTTATTCTCCGGCTCAACAGTGAGTTTAAGCTGCTCCTTAACGTCTTTACTTCAGTCGTGTTGTTTACAGTTAAAGACCTCACGTTGTCCGCGCAGTTTTTTTTTATTCTCGCAATGAATTGTGGTCCATATTGACCGTTCTAGTGACCATCGATGCTCACTACTTTTCCAGATGCATTGTGGGAACTTTTGAACGCACTACTTTTTGACCCACTGGGCATTCGGACACCACAACAAAATGGCGTGACCCCCGAATAGCGCACTATATAGTAGTTAGGGCTCACATTCGGACACAGCCATTGTGTGTTTCTGTTTCTCAACTATCTTCAGCAAAGTGAAAATATCTGAATATAAAATATATGTCACAATTAACGATTTACAGTAAATGTGTAATTTTCTTCTTTTTTTCTTGCCCAGTACAATAAAAACACAACTCATCCAGATACAAACAGTTTTGTGTGAAGTGTGAATGTAAATAACAGACTGAAGTGAAGCTTTGATAATTTTGTGTCTGAGATCAGAACTAAAGCTTCTGAGCTGTAAAGTCAAATGAGAAAACACATAACACACCTGAAGAATGTGTGAGAGTTTTGATGGTAAAACTGGTCTTTTACAGGACAATTTTAACGAAAGTCGAAACTTGGTATTGGAAAGCTGAAGCTCAGTTTAGGATTCTGTGTGAGCTGTTTTGCAAATTGACTTTTAGAAGTGTGTCAAAGCCGTTGAGAAAAACTGTAAATGGGACCCACAAGTGTCTACTTTTATTTTAAAAGAAGAATTGGTATTCTACTTTAATCCATTCCATTTTTATAGACAATTGAAATTCTGTGTTTTCATTACTTTCAGTGTCAAATGTCTTTTTCAAAAGTTGTGTTACAGACGAGAAGGCAGCGCAGCAGATCTCCAGCGTCATGTTTTTCCCACCATCTAAAAATCACGTTACAAGTTCTCTGACGTCTTGGATAAATCAAAAATACAAATTACAGAAAAAAAATCAGACTTTTTTGAATGAGCTCTGCCTTAACTTCTTAAGAGAGTACAGGTCCCTGAAACACATTTTTAATTAAATTGGCTTCAGCTTAAGAAGAGGACCTGTCAAAATGTCACAAAGAGTCCAGCCAATTGTTTGTGGTACAAAGAATTCAGAAACAGTTTTCATTTGCTTTTTTTAAGATTTTAGTCAGGCGTTGTAACAAAAATGCCCACCCCCCCATCTGCTGGTGAATCTGTGAAACTGCATCAGGTATTTGACTGTAGACAAAGTCAGCATGTGCATCAGAGAGACCCACATCGCCGCAGAGAATCAAAGGTCCGTGATGGAAATATACGTCCTTGACAGGCTACGGTTGGCCGCGCATTGACAAATATTTCCACACAAGCTTTTCTGTGTGGGTTTACGTGTTTCTCCCTGTGTCTGAGTAAGTTTCTTCCAGACCCATGTTTTCCCCCATCAACCCAAAACACGTGCTCTGACCAAGCCTAGTAAATAAAACTGGAGATGAGTCCCCAAGTGCTGCACTGTGGAGAAGCAAAAAAGGTATAAAAGAATAAAGGTAAAATGCTGTTGCCAATTCCACCAAAGTTCACAAAACTTGATCTGAGGGCTGCATTTGGTCTCTTGGTGGCAATGCACTACAGCATCTATGTTATAAAAAGCACATGAATGATTATGTGTTGAGCCAAAAACAAACACCTCAAGGCTCTTACACGCTGACATTACTTTATGTACACGATATTGCTTTATAAAACCATTTGTGCCCAAAAGTACTAGTGGCCGTCTTGATTAGCTCAAGAACATCTAAAGGTTTTGGTTCTTGCACTGCCAACCAAACGCTCTACACTTGGCTCACACAAAATACTGCCTTTGTGTCACTGTTGACTTCTGAAGGTCTTTTCTGTTCGTGAAGCCAACACGACACATGTGGAAGGATCCGAGGCATTCTGTAATCACACACACCTGGAGAACATGCTGCGTCTGTGCAGGAAAACAGACTTAAGATGCACTAAGTCTGAGCCTGGAATCACCAAAGACACTTTTTACATACAACAGCAATTAAACAACTATAATACTGCATTGCTTGGATGAATTTAAGGCACAACGGCGAAGAGTTAATTTCTGCCTCATAAAAAGAAAGTTACAAATTTGACTCTGTTTATGTAATGTCATCTAACTTCAGCTTCAAAGTTCGGTATTGCAGAATTACGATTCCTATAAACAAAAAGCACAACGGGCCAATCCACCAACAGAGATGAAGTGGTGAGTTGGCCAGAACCAACCCAAGTTAACTTAGAATTTGATTTCGTATCTTTTGGCAAGGATTGCTGACACATAAGTTTTTTCTCCTTCAGGGCTTTTCAACTTTATTTTTGCAAGAGCCAGACTTTTCACACAAGCAGCAACATCTGTGCTGGAGGTTCACAGATACCTTGTTAATGCATAGGACATATCTAAAAATGTAGCCCATTGAAGTTTGTCTTCTGGTTTCTAAAAAAATGCATTTTTAGAGGTCATTTTTTTCATCTCATGTGAAATTCAAGTTTTCGAACTGGCATTTAAGGGGGTTACATTTTTATTGATTTTTATAAAACACATTTTTTATTAGAGCAGGAATAGATATTTGAAAAGACGTGAAAGAAAATTGAAAAAATAACTATGATGTTTTTATAAGTGGACATCTATGTCCTTGGGGTCTTAAAGGTGGGGTAGCTAACTTTTTTTTAGTTGTAAATTACAAAATTTTATGCTTTCCACTACAAAGTATATAATAAATACAGCACTTTGTAAAAAAATGAGACCTCTGAGTACTGTCTGAACTGAATAATAAAGAATTTTAGTTCTAATCAGGAGGTGAATGCTTCTCTCTGATTGGCTGAGTTTGGGTGGTCCACTCCAGTTTCACTTTGTTGTTTGTAAAAAGACATTCATAAACCATAAATGCAACCAACCATGTCAACATTAACTATGCATCAAAGGATTTATGAGAGGAAGTTGTCAGATTCAAAACCTAAATCGTGTTTGCAGTGTGATAATCAGCTACTCCACCTTTAAGTGTAGCACTAATTTTTTCCCAGTAATCAAAAGCAGTTGCAAAAGAAATATATATTTTTTGCCAAAAATTTTAACAAGATTTAGGGTTTGTCATTGAATTTCATAGCTCTATCATTCACAAACGACAATATTTGAAAAACAGACGAAAAGAAAGCCAGAGGGTTAATAGTTTTGTTCAATATAGACAAAAGCTGCTGTCATCTTTAGCATTTGCACAGATGAACACTATACTAACTAGCTTACTGCCTGGTGCATGTGAGTTCCTCTTAATAGACCCTTGACATCAGCTCCACGTCTCACTTCTCCGTGAAGAACAGAAAAGTGAGATATCAGAGGCGCTGGTTTGAAGTGGTTGTGTGCAGGATGCTGTTTGGCTCATGCGGCGGATTCTTCTTTCCTGACACAGTCTTGGATGGTTTTTTACACGAGCCAAGGCTGTCTGACGGGAGCGCAGCCTCACCGCATCTCACTGCACAGATGTAAAAAACAAGCGCACCTCGAGTGGCTCTGACAGGGCATATGGGGAGGATTAAAGTGTCAAAACACACACATACAAACTTTGCAAAACGCTGCCCAGAAAAAGCAGACGCTGAATGGACGCTGTTACCTGTTAGCTGGGCATTATTAGCGGGACAGATGTGGTAATCAGACACAATCAGATCCGGGGTCAGGCTCGGTCCACTTCTGAGGCGCTTTGAATGGAGATGTGGTGTACGAGGGACTGGAGGAGAGCCAGAGGAGCAGGGCTGTTTCATATCAGGACAAAGAGAAGACAGTGGCTTTTTGCATTCATGACATGATAAGCTATTTCCAGGGTCCTGTGGAGTTGTGAAAAGTAGTTGAAAATGTGTTTTCATGAATTTACAACAATCATCATGCTAAAATAGTTAATTCTTGAATGGTTACATAATTAAAGAAGTGAACTTGGAATGGTTTGGTTGGACACATTTGTGTTCACACTTATCCAGGAGAACCATAATATTAACTGATTCTGGAACCACTTATTTAATCAATTCAATCAAGTGTGACCAGTGTGAAAGTGTCAGTGCAAACCCGAGCACACAAGTGGTCAGTGTGGACGTAGTGAGTATACAAGTAACAGGTGTGAGTATACAAGTGACCGGTGTGAGTATACAAGTGACCAGTGTGTGCGCACAAGTGATTGTTGTGAGTATACAAGTGACGTGTGAGTATACAAGTAACAGGTATGAGTATACATGTGACCAGTGTGAGTAAACAAGTGACCTGTGTGAGTATACAAGTGACCAGTGTGAGTATACAAGTGACCTGTGTGAGTATACAAGTAACAGGTGTGAGTATACATGTGACCAGTGTGAGTAAACAAGTGACCTGTGTGAGTATACAAGTGACCAGTGTGAGTATACAAGTGACCAGTGTGAGTATACAAGTGACCTGTGTGAGTTGAGAACGTTCATTTTGTCTTCTTAAAGTAGAGTAGTTTAAGTTTTCTTCTATATCAGACAAAGGCTGAAATTGTGTAAATACCTTTACATGTTTCGACGGTGACTTCCGTCTTCGTCAGAAGCGTCACACGATGGTCGGTGTGACGTGTGTTAAAAGTTCCTCTAAGGCGTGGTCAACCTGACGGTCCTGTCAGGCTGACCACGCCCCCTGCCGTTCTTTTCTTCAGTGGGATTTTTCTTGATTATTACGTAGGTGTCCCTGTCTGCTAAGATTGCTTGCATTTTTTGGTGATATGTCTCTTTATCCATTATCACTGTTGCCCGTCCCCTGTCCGCTGGTAAAATGGTGATAGAATTGTCCGATTTGAGTGACGTTATGGCTTTTCTTTCTTCCTTGCTAATGTTGCTTGTTGGTAACTTGGCGGTTTTTAAAATACCCGTTATTGTGTTTCTTAGATCTGCTTTCTTTCCCTGTTCTTGGATTTTGTTACAAGCTAATTCCGTGGCTAGGACGAACTCGTCATGTGGAATTCTGTCGGGTGTTACGGCGTAGTTTAGTCCTTTTGCTAGCACTCCTTTTTCAGTTTTCGTAAGTGTCCTTGTTGATAAGTTGTGCACCCATTTCTCGTTAACTGTGTGTTTTTGCTGTCTTTTGTTTTTTTGTTCAATCAAATGTTTTAACTTTTTGATCTGGCGCGTTTTTGTTTTGTTAAATTCCTGTTCGTAGGCTTCATTTAGCGTACGGTTAATCACATCTAATGTTTCGTGTTCTATGTTGTAGCTAGCTTCTAATGCGTGTTTATTCGTTTTTATCTGTGCTTTTATGTTGTTGATTTTGTTGACCGTGGTTCTTATCTGTTCTTTTAATAAGTCCTTCCTGGCTTTATTGATGATGTTATCGGCGTTTCTTGTTTTGATGGGGTTCTTAATCCGGAGGCTTTTGGGTGTAATATCCTCATTTTTGCATCGCAGATTGAATCTGAGGTGGTTTTTGTGACGTGCGCATGCTCTTTCCAGCTTCTCCAATCGGCGATAGGTTTTAACACATTCTTGTCCATAGCTTCTTCTTATTATGTTGAGAACGTTCATTTTGTCTTCTTAAAGTAGAATAGTTTAAGTTTTCTTCTATATCAGACAAAGGCTGAAATTGTGTAAATACCTTTACATGTTTCGACGGTGACTTCCGTCTTCGTCAGAAGCGTCACACGATGGTCGGTGTGACGTGTGTTAAAAGTTCCTCTAAGGCGTGGTCAACCTGACGGTCCTGTCAGGCTGACCACGCCCCCTTAGTTGACATAATCAAACCCATTCTCGGACAAACAAAATACCACTGCAAAAACTCATCACAGCTAGCTCAAGAACTTAAGGACATAACCATAGACAAGGGCGAAATATTTATATCACACGACGTCATCTCACTTTTCACCAAAACACCCGTAGACGCCACCTTACATATTGTACAGACGCGTTTAAGAAAGGACAAAACACTCAAATCACGCACCGATCTAACCGTACAAGATATATCCGATTTACTAAGATTCGTCGCCAAGTCCACATATTTTCAATACAACAACACCATATACACACAAAAAGAAGGATTTGCAATGGGAGACCCACTTTCGGCTATAATGAGCAGTTTTTTCATGGAGGACCTGGAGAGCAAAGCCATCACCACCGCACCACAGCACTGTAAACCTACCCTTTGGAAAAGATACGTCGACGACATCCTGGAAAAGGTACAACATGGACACACGCAACAACTCACCGACCACCTCAATTCCATTGACACCACTGGTAGCATCAAATTCACACATGAAGAGGAAACAAACGGATCTATAGCCTTCCTGGACATGAAAATTTACCACAACAATGACGGCAGCATCAACATAACAGTATACAGGAAACCCACTCACACAGACCAATATTTACTATGGACCTCAGAACACCCTACAGCACACAAACTATCCGTAGTTAGGACACTATATGAAAGAGCCAACATGATCACAGACACCGCAGCTAGACATGAGGAAGAACAGCACATCAAACACGCACTACAACAATGCCAGTATCCGAGGTGGGCCATAGAAAAGGGGAAGCAACAAGTACTCCACAAAAATAAGAACCGAAAACCGCACAAACCCAAGAAAAAGACGCAACTACAGACAACAAAGATACTATAACATTACCCTACATACGCGGACTCACAGAACGCATACAGAGGGCGATGAAGAAACACAACATTCACACAGCCGTAAAACCCTACAGGAACATCAGACAGCTTCTAGTACACCCCAAGGACAGGATAGAGAACCACCAAAAATGCAACGTTATATATGAGATACCGTGCAAGTCATGCAAAAAAACATACATTGGGGAGACAGGTAGGGCGTTCACCGTCAGGAAACACGAACACAAAAAAGAATGTGAAAAGGAGACAGCAGGAAGGCTTACACGAACTGAACACCAGAGGGCACAACAGGACAATTTAAAATCGGCCATATCAGACCACTGCAAACGCAATAACCACGTAATGGATTGGGACAAATCAAGGATCATCAACCAAGAGTCAAATAAGTACAAACGCTGGATCAAAGAGGCAATAGAGATTAGGAAGCGAGGCGCAGACACAATGAATCGCGACGAGGGATCATTCCAACTGTCCCGCACATGGGACTCACTTCTCCAACGACCACCAGCCGGCAGGGGGCGTGGTCAGCCTGACAGGACCGTCAGGTTGACCACGCCTTAGAGGAACTTTTAACACACGTCACACCGACCATCGTGTGACGCTTCTGACGAAGACGGAAGTCACCGTCGAAACATGTAAAGGTATTTACACAATTTCAGCCTTTGTCTGATATAGAAGAAAACTTAAACTACTGACCTGTGTGAGTATACAAGTGACCAGTGTTAGTATACAAGTGGCCAGTGTGAGTATACAAGTGACCAGTGTGAGTGTACAAGTGACCTGTGTGAGTATACAAGTGACCTGTGTGAGTATACAAGTGACCAGTGTGAGTGTACAAGTGACCAGTGTGAGTATACAAGTGACCAGTGTGAGTATACAAGTGACCAGTGTGAGTATACAAGTGACCTGTGTGAGTATACAAGTGATCTGTGTGAGTATACAAGTGACCTGTGTGAGTATACAAGTGATCTGTGTGAGTATACAAGTGACCTGTGTGAGTATACAAGTGATCTGTGTGAGTATACAAGTGAACTGTGTGAGTATACAAGTGACCTGTGTGAGTATACAAGTGAACTGTGTGAGTATACAAGTGACCAGTGTGAGTATACAAGTGACCAGTGTGAGTATACAAGTGACCTGTGTGAGTATACAAGTGACCAGTGTGAGTATACAAGTGACCAGTGTCAGAATGGGCATCAGAATTGAAAAGACTGAATTATCTCTAATGCAAACAACTGTAACAGATCTATTTTGATAGATTTTGAAGCTGGATTTATCACAAATGTACAACATTTTAACCAGAGTTTCTTCGAAGTATTTGCGCGCATATTTTTTAGGCAGCGGATGACACGCATATGGAGAAGTGCATATGGAGTAGCACATCTTGCGCGCGTAGAAAAGACAATCCAACCTATTTTTTAATGTCTGATGCGGGCGTTGGTATGTATCCCTGCCAGAATACAGAGAAAGCAGACATCTTCTGTCATGTTTGTGCAAGTATCATCAACACAACACCTCCTGAAACAGCCATGGATCATATGAAGACTGTTAGTTTGAGCTTTTATATTTACTTTTAAAATCTCTTATTTGTCTGTGTACACGGGCACATTGGTTTTAAGCACAATCTAAGTCTTGCTAAACTCGTGCAAATACCGACCCGCACTGAAATTGCACTCAGTGTACAGCAGGGGTTACACATGGCAGGACCGCACACACAGCAACTTCAGTTGCTTAGTAAGTCACTGTGGCCGCCTCACAGCAAGAAGATTGCGGGTTCCACTCCTGCACGACCCAAGCTTATGAAGTTTGGATGTTTCTCCCTGTGTCTGTGTGGTTTTCTCTGGGCACTTCGGTTTCCCCACCAACCAAAAACATGCAGGTTAGGGAACACTTGGTGAAGGCCAGAAGTTGAGGCGACAGGTGTTTGGCTGACAGGTGCCACAGTGACAGCAGCAGTGAATGGTTATTGTGTCTTGGGTAAGTCACGACTCCACCTTGACCAAAAGGGTGAGTAGCTCCTTGATTGCAAAGTGCTTTGCAAGGCGGAAAAGCTTTATATAAACAGAAACCATTTATGATTTGATAGATTACAATGTTAGAACATGGTTATAAGTTAAAGAATATGTGTTTTTACATAAAAAACCACTAATGACTGCAGACGTCTGTGCAGATATTTTTAGCTTTATTTAAACAGAATATAATGGAAGGAAATCCCCTTTCTAAAATAGTTTGGAACAGGACAAAGTGTTGATGTAAACGATATGAGAGAAGTGGTTTACGTTCTCTGTATTTCTGGTGGGATTTGGTTTTCAAACAGATGCACCTCCTCCTGACCAACTTGTCCTGGGCTTGTCTATCTTCCTGCTCACCACAACGCAGTTATTTATGGGGCAAGTCCAGTAGCCATTTTTTATATCATTACCAGTGCAGGCCCAAACGCGAGCAGGAGCCAAACTAAATATCTGCTTTATTTTAGTTGCGCGTTTTCCCTCCCTGTGCAGGCCGCGCTCACATCACATCACAGGCACAAAAGCTGAACGTGGTCGCCCCAAGTCGGAAGTTCTGTTCTGTCTTTTAATGGTGTTTAGGTGGGAGTGTTTGGGTAAGAATTTGATGTTTGTTTTGGTGGGATTGATGAGTGGAAATGTGCAAAAGGTGAACACAGGTCTCGGTAAATACTCTCATGTATGTTTTGGAAATGAAGAGTTAGCCTAAGTGAGCTGCAGGATCTGCTCTGGGTTGATTTGGTGAACACAGATGGTGCCGACCTAGTTTTTTTTTCAATACTAGTACTTAAATGGTATTTGCTTTTGAAGAAGAAGCCAGAATTACAGAATTTTTTAATCAGATTTATTTGGCTGCATCAGACGTAGGTCACAATGGTTTACATTTACAATCAAGTTTTCAACTGGAGCGATGAGCAGGAGGATGCAATGGCAAAATTTGGATTATAGTATGTAGAATTAAAGACAATTTTATTTTTGAAAAACGTGCTTGCAGGGGCAATATGTGCATTTGCATTTTCTTTTACTTTTTCCCAAGAAAATTTTCCAAATGCAAAAAAGTCTGTGTCTGCTTCAGAATCTGTCCCTCGGGAAAATAAAATTGCATAGCCCTGGCCTAGATGTGGATTAGCGAGGCCATAGCACATACAACATAGTAACTTGGCTAGAAAATGAGACTGACAGATGAAATAGCCTTGCATCATCTATCGTATCAAAGCAAACATGTCCTAATAAGACAGAATTGTACTCTGAATTGTGAATATAAATATTCAGCCAAAAAACAGCACTGGTCTTTTAGTTTTTATACATTAATTAATCATTTATTTATTTATTTGGATCCCCATTAGTAAAGAAAAAGTGTACTTGATCAAAAGGTAAACACAATCCTGTTCCAGTTTACAATACATCAGTAAATATTCAGAAATAATGCATATCTAAACGTTAATGACATAAACATTATCAGCATCACTTACAATTATCACTTCTGCAATTTTTAAAATGTGTCTTTAACAATATTTTAAAGCAAGATTTATTGGCCTGAATAATGTGTCATGATAATATAAGTTCACATCATTATTGCGCTGGCTTCATTGCTGTTACTATAAATAAAAATATATTTTAAGAGCTAAACTTTTAAATGTTTTTCAAGATGTTTTCACATTAGAAGTTGAACAGAAGCATAAATAAATGTACAAATACAAAAAGTTCAATCATCAAAGTATTTAAGTGAACAAGTCATTTAAAAGTTCAGATTCCTATTACTTTGAATGAGATCTTTAATAAACTCTCCCTACACAAGATGGCTGCCGGAACTGGACATTTGTTGCTATAGGTTACCATGGCTACTGTCTCTAGTCAAAAATAGAATGCTTTGAAGTTCCAATCACTATGGCAACAATGATTCCGATGACATCACAAAGCTAGTGTGGTCAGAACTCTGGTTCAACGGCCTCACTTTATCTCAGACTCAGACAGAGAAAGCCCACTTTTAGAAGAGCTCGTGAACCATTACTACAAGATGTCTTCGGCATTAAGATTTAACGGTGTCCCACACATGAACGCTAACAACAACACCATAAGTAAATATAAGATGGTGGAAATGCTTGGAATAGGATGTTTTGGAAAAGTCGCAAAATGTCGCAATCAGACCACAGGGGAAATTGTTGCTTTAAAGATGATAGACCGCAATTGGGAGATTTTTCAGCAGGAGTTAGACATGCTAGAGTATTTAAAAGAGCTCGACCCAGAACGTTATAACCTCGTCAAATTGCTCGACGTTGATCTGGATTTCCTAGGCCATCAGTGTTTGGCCTTTGAAATGTTGGATATCAGTGTCCACGACCTTCAAAAGAAGTCGAGTTTTTCGCTTAGCCAGATCCGACCTATGGCGAAGCAGCTGCTGACGGCTCTTCATGGTCTGAAGTCTGTTGGCGTGATGCACACAGACATCAAACCTGATAATATTATGCTAGTGAATCACTTGGAGCAGCCGTTCAGAGTGAAACTGATAGATTTTGGACTAGCCAAGCTCAGCAGTCAGGTGGTAACTGGACAGAACATGCAGCCGATATGTTTTTGCTCCCCAGAGGTGATGCTGGGGCTGCCTCTGTGGGAAGCTGTCGATATGTGGAGCCTGGCCTGTTGCTTTATCATATTTTACTCGGGAAACCTTGAATTCAGAGCAATCTCCAAGTTTGAATACCTGACAAACGTTGTACGGTTCTTTGGAAAACCGGCAGATGAATTGCTAAAAACCGGGATAAACACTTGGAAATATTTTGTTTCTGAGAATTCTCAGTGGAGACTAAAATCACTGGAGGAGTTCATGGCATGTACTTCTGAGACTCCTGCAATGTCCGGCCACCAGCCTTCATCTGCAAACTTGAAACAGCACATAAGGGACTGTAAAATCCTTGAGTCTGATTTGGAGAGAAGTGACAGGGACGCATTTCTTGACTTGCTTGAGAAAATGTTTGAATTGGATGCAAGGAAGAGGATCGCTCCATCCAACGCCCTCCTGCACCCATTTATTACTATGAAACATTTGCCAGAAGGTGATAGATACACCAGTCAGGCCCAAAAGTTCATGCAAGTCGTTGAGAAGGAAGGACGTCCACTGCCACAAGCGAACAACGAGGCAGTCATAGATAGAGCTTTAAACAAACCAGCCGTCTATCAATCTGCTCATGATAACAACACCTACCAACTTAGATTAGAAAGCAAATTCACAGCCGGATGGAATGAATCTGATTGTTGGGGAAACATCAGCCAAACCAAATTTGAGCACAAACCTCCTGCAGGCCTGTTTGAAATACCCTGTCCACTTCCCGTCTTGGAATTTGCTCATGAGAATGAAACCTACCAACCAGCAGAAAAACCCAAACTTCCACCAGGCCTTAATGAGTCAGATTGTTGGGGCTACATCTGTCAGACTAAATTTGAACAAAAACTCCCAGCAGATCTGTTTGAAGTGACATGTCCACCTCCCGTCTTAGAATCTACTAATTGGCGTGACACTTACAAACCAAAAGAACCTAAGCTCCCACTAGGTCTGAATGAATCTGATCGCTGGGGCAACATTTGTCAAACTACATTTGAACAAAAACGTCCCGCAGGTCTGTTTGAAATGACGTGTCCACCTCCCGTCTTTGAATGTGCCAGTGGGACTGTTACCAACCAACCAAGAGAAAAAATCAATCTCCAACCAGGTCTTAAAGAATCAGATTGTTGGGGTTACATGGGCCAAACGAAATTTGAACAAAACCTCCCAGCAGGCCTGTTTGAAATGACGCGTCCACCACCCATCTTAGAATCTACCAGTGGGCGTGATACTTACAATCTAAAAGCAGAACCCAAGTTCACTCCAGGCAGTAATGAATCTAATTGTTGGGGCTACATCTGCCAAACAACATTTGAAACCAAACACCCTGGAGGCCTGTTTGAAATGTGTCCACCCTCAGGTTTTGAATCTGCCAGTGGAACAGACACCTACCAACCCAGAGAAAACCAAAAACTCTCAGCAGACCTCTCTGTAATGACATACCCACCACTCATCTCTGAATCTGCTCAAAGTGACAACTACCAACCAATGGCAGGCCTCAGAGAAACGGATTTTTGGGGATTTTTCTGCCAAACTGAATTTGAAAACAATCTCCCAACAGAACTGTCTGAATTGTCTGATAAGAGCAACATTTCCAAACCAAATTTTGAACAAAAGCAACCAGTAAGCTTAGTATGCTCGTCTGAAATGCCTTTCCCAACTCCTGAATCCCTTGAATCTACTAAAGATTCAAGGAATTCAGATCTTTACCAAACCAGATCTGAACACAAAACACCTGTGAGCCCGTCTGAAAGATCTGCTGAACATCTGAGAGCCAGTGAAGACTTTGGCCAAAGTGGAGACACACAGATGCATCCATCTTTAATTGATGAAATAAGAAATGCCAGTAGCCAGGAGACATCATCAGGTGAAACTGAAATTCAAAGTACAGATGAGCCCATAATTGAGGAAGTCCAAATTGAAACAGAATGTGGCAGCAGCAGAACTCCAGCTGAGTACAATACTGTATCAGAAACAAGACAAAGAGCGACAACACCTGAGGTAATAGATGCTAATAATATGCATCTTATAGAGTTTAAGAACATGTCCACTCAGCTAGATGACCCAAGCAGTGCTCTGGAGATGGCTGAAGTCTTGGGCATACTGAAAGAAGAACTGTCTGAGCTAGATGACCCAAGCAGTGCTCTGGAGATGGCTGAAGTCTTGGACATACTAAAAGAAGAACTGACTGAGGACCAGAGTGACATTTTGGAGGACATTATGAAATTATTCCAGGACGACGACTTTACAGAAGCCCAGACTGTCCATGTCACACAGGAAACCTCCAAGTCCTTTTTTTCCAGGTTGTTCTCAAGATTGCGTAAGCTTCTGACACCACGTCCAAGAAAGTCAGTCTTCAGCAAACCAAAATGGATGAAACGCTTTGGCGTTTTCAAAAGAAGGTCCACAACATCTGGACCTTCTGAAACCTCGTTCCAGCACCTGCAGCAGTGAAGAGGAGGAGCGTCAGTGTCCAGTGACCTTGACCAACGTCGTTCATGTTGGTTGAGATCATTTGATGCACTTAGATGCCCAACTCTTCTATGTTAAATAAACATGACAGCATCATTTCTTTGAATGTAGTATTTATTCTATACATTTTCATCAGTGTTATTCTCATTGTATTATTGCTTGTGCAATTTCATAATCTGTTTGTCAGAAAACGGAAGTAATGATTTTTGTGATTTTTTAAATTTTTTTTTTGCTTTGTTTCTGAAAGTAGTCCACATTATTTTAAGATGCAGATGTTTGAAGTGAACACCTAAGCAAACTCAACTTTTTGAAGTTTTGTCATGGCTCACTAAGGAACGTTTTTCAGTTAAGCTAGTTTATCTGTATAAAACATGATTTTGTGTATCTACTCCAACATCAAGCCATGAGTTACTTCTTAGTAAAAGAAACAGCACCCTCAAAGTCAAGTTGGATCTAATTCTCATGCTGCAGAAACAAGAAGTAGATCTTAACATTGACTAATTGCCTCTTAGTTCTCACAGAATTTTCAACACATTGTAATATTTTATAGCTGCCATTATGGCCTAAGAAGATTGTTTTACACCCAGCAAAGTGAAACTGGAATGAACCGACCAAGCACAGCCAATCAGAGCACTGCTTTTGGCTATCTTTAAGAAAATAATACTTATTTAATAGATCTTTTTCACCCTACGTCACAAAAAATTTCGAAAACTTATAGTCAACGCATTTAAAGTTCAAGGCTTTATCGTAAAAATATCATATGGCTGTGAGGTGTAACTAAGGCACTGGTGTTTAAAGGGACTGTACCTGATTTTTGCATCCTAAAAATGTAAACAAACAGAAATAATTAATTTTAACCTTTTTCCTTCAGGCTACATGATTTCCTCACGTAGCTAATGCATTCTGAGCTTCAAAATTGTTCATCATGATGAGTTTTAATGTTTTTTCACAGCTGTTAGCAGCGAGGTGAGTCACCATGCTAACAACAGTTAGCCACAATGCTAAAAACAAAAACAGAAAAAGTTGCACACAAACGAGATTTTATTAGACATAGACATCACTTTGGGGACTAATTTCCACCTGAATGATATATTAACAAGGCATCAGTGCTAGGGAGAAATTGCTTTTAAGTTATCTTGTTGCAAAAAAATCGAGTACAGTCCCTTTAATGTTAGCCTAACCTTACCCTGCCATGTAGGTGCAGTTTGATGTTCAAATTAGTGTGTTTTATTTAGATTCCCAGCTGAAACTGTACTGTCCATTATTAGACCCTTATTTCCTGCATTAGCAAAGCTTTTGACCAGAGCTAACAGATTTTCAGAGCTACAAGCAACCAAACCTTGGACAAAAAGCCCAAAAAAGTGACTCTAGTCTAACAAAATTAAGTTAACAGTATCGCGAGACATGGGACCAGAGGCGTGATCAAACATGGCGGCACCCAGGCTCTAGCACAATCAAAACAAGCAAAAAGTTTGTTTCGGAGCTACAATTTGATTACATGCAAAAGAACAAATCTGCGCCAGCATGTACGCGGTATCAAATCCCTGCGGAAATCCTTGATCTTGAAACGTACATCGACCACTCCTACAACATGGATATATTTCTTCAGCAAACTCAACAAAGTCTTTCTGTTGTTGTTGTTGTTGTTAGCATTGTGGCTAACTGCTGTCTCGCTATTAAAAGCTGAAAACACAATCGGCCCGTTTACATGACGGCTTTAATTCCGAATCAAGATAATTTAATTCTGAATTAAAATTAATTCCGCTTTAAAAATACCATGTAAACACTTAATTCCTAATGAAAAGTTTATTCGGATTTAAACTTAGTTCCGAATAAAGTGGGTGGTTTATTCCGCTTTTAAATCCGAATAATTTTATTCCTTTCTCATGTAACCGTTTTATTCGGAATAAAATAATTCCGTTCGCACTGCGCATGCTCGTTACGTCACCTCTCTGACCCGGTGACGCTGCAAGATGGCGGCACGGACTCGAAACCTTTTTTGTTTTACATATACGTGCGCTACAGGAGCTACAAACAATGAAAAGAGTGGGTGAGAGAAAACACGAAACACTAACCTTTTCACAGAGGCAGCGGAAAGTTTTGAACAAGGAGTGTACGTCATGTACGCGGAGAGAGACGCTGCTCTGATCCCAAACAAGTGGAAACTGGAACTACTTTTCCTCCGCTCACAGAACATGACGTGGAGCTGATGATTCTCCGGTTGCTGCTTAAAGACTTTCATCGGAACGACTCCAAAAAGTTAGTATCATTGCGTTACATCAATCCCAGGAGATAAAAAGCCAAAAGCCAGTATCCCGTATCCATCGGATGTGTGTTTTTCCGGTAGACGTAATTACGCAATGACGTATGTGCGTTTCCTTTCCTCTCTCTTCTAACCCAGACGTTAAGCGGAATAAGATAAAGCCGATTTAGCGTGTTTAACATGTAAACCTTTATTCGGAATTATTATTTCCATGTAAACCTGAAGGAAAATATTTTAATTTCGAATTAATTAATTCGGAATAATTAATTCGGAATTAGGAAACATCATGTAAACGTGGCCATTATGGTGAACAACTCAGAGGCTCAAAATGCATTAGATAAGTGAGCAAAAAACATGTGACTGATGTAAGAGGGTTAAAATGTATTATTTCTGTTTTCTGTACAATTTGAAGGAATAGAATTTAAGTATGGACCTTTAAAATGACAAACTATCTGATTCCCTTTGTGCTTGTATTTCCCGTGTGTGGCCTGAGCTCTGTCCACCACCTCCTGCTTCTCTGAAAACAAATGTACATTCTTGTTCTGTCCTGTTCCACTTAAGCATCTGCTCTGATCGTGCTCAAAAGAAAGAAAGAAAAAAAAAACTTTCAGATGTTGTCAATGTTTTAAATAATGTCTCCGATTCTCCAGGACCAAAGCTGACAAAACAAAAGCACATGATTCTGACATGATTTTTTTGACTGTTTTTAGCGAGCGTGAAGACGGCTTGAAGAGGCGGAGGAAGCGCAGATCCAGAGCTGTTAATGGGAGTGTTTCAGATTTGCGGCTGATATGGAGAACACATGTGGCGGCCATGTTTGTGAGGGAGAATGCCGTGTACAGGCCTACAGCGCTAACGTCATGGTTCAAAGACTAGTAGATGTTTTGTATTGTTTATGTGATTGAGTGGTTATTACTCATCACCTCACAGCAATCAAAGGACCTCACATTTGTCATGAACCTTCTGTGAAGAAGCGCTGGACTAATTTCAGTTCATGTATTATGTTTTTTGAAGGTTTTAAAGACTAACTAAGATAGAAATTTCTAGTTTTCAAATGTCTTTCTATCACAGTTTACTCAGCATGTTTGGGGCATTTGTTTTTTGTTTTACAAGGCACAGATAATCTTCATGTTTAGTATCCACTAAAGGATGTATTTGATCACTATAATTCCATGTGAACTCAAATAAATGCAGTATTTTGTTCTTTGTAAAGGTGCTTAAACACCAAACGCGACCACATGGACACTTTCAATGCTATGTCTATGTGTAGGCAGAGAGCATCTACGTTTAAAGCCGAACGGGCATCCTTGCATGACCAACATGTGAAAAGCAGAGTGACAGTAGTTCAACTGACTTCTCAGTTATTAACTTATTCTAACCAAAAGCTGCACAAACATAAAAACACAGAACATGTGTGACTGGGACACAAAGGAAATAAAAAACTTGTAGTTTAGTCCAGGGATTCCTCTGGTTTGCGCACCCTGTGCTGTCCATTTTTTATAATTTATATAACTCTTTGATTTGGCAAAAACAAGAGGCTCTTTTGTCCATGAAATACAACAAATGAACTTTATGTTCACAGCAAAATGAACGCGATGTCTGCGATAAAAATAACCTGTTGATTCGACTGAACCAGAATATACTGTCATGTCACCAAATTTTCACAGTGTGTCTTGGTGGTGTACTTGTAGAGAGTTGGGACGTGGGAATCCCACTTTGGTCAAACATAAATGTTCTTTCTTTAAATAAAAACAGTGTTTGTTTGGCATTTAAAACGATAATATAATGTTCTTAAAGAAAGTAGAATTATTAAAGTATTACATTTGGATATCTGCTTCAGACATAAATATCTTCAGCAGCCGTAAATGCCTGGGGTCAAACTCACGCATCCACAAACTCTTCAAACCAAAGTCCCGTGAGCTATCCACTCCACTTGACAGCAGACACAGACCTCTACATGAGAAAGCAGTTGCTGCACGAACACAGTCACAGTCAATGTTTGAAAGCTACAAGTTGGTTGCACGTGAAACGCGACCAATTTCAAATTATCAAGCTGCAACTGCCGCGCGGCTAGTGCAATTCACACTTCCGGTGTGAAAGCACCTTAAGCCTCCTCTGTCATTATGAAAATGGCCTTACAATGCAATCTACTACACCCTTATGCACTGTGCCAAAGATGCATCAGAAATTTTAAGTTTAAAACTCAAAATTATGAGATTGAAACTGTGAAAATGTGAAAATTTGCATTTGTGAGATTAAGCTCAAAAGTATGATTTAAAACTTAAAATTATGAGTTTTTTTGCAGCTTTTATTTTTCTCTTCCACACTAATCTCAAAATATGCTCATAAATTGTATTTTTATGGCTCTTTTGATTGTGTCCAGTCTTAACAACATGGTAATATTTACATTTACACTAACACCAACACAGAGCTATGCATTAGATATGACATATACACTCAGTAGAGTAACACTCTGCTGAGTGTCGTGGTGTCACCAGGAGTGTCATGCTGGGGGCCCAGGGCAGGAAACCGAGCCTTCAAAAGCAGGTCACTTTTGCTTGTGAGATAGATTGTTACTCTAAAAGCAACTATCTGTGATATCAGAGAGCCCCATCACTAATACAGCAAATGGACTTCTGCCATATAAAGAGGATCAATATTGGCCAAATTATTAACAAATATAACAGCAAGACTTTGCAGATTTCAGTGAACAAACAGCCAGGTTTGACCCAAAATGATCAGTTCGATAAATATGCATCTTCACACAATTTTGTGTCGAATGTTGTCAATATATCACAACTTCTCAATTCAGAAGTTGAAAAGAGTCTAAGCATATTCCACTTTAGCCTGGTCTTTCTTTGATTGAATGCAGTGTTTCCAACTCAATATTTTGGACACAAAAAACACATAAATGTCTTGTGTTGTCAGTTAAAACATAATGCATGGATCATTGTTTAATCCTTCTGTACTAAATTGAAAGTGGAAATAACATGTCAGCCTCTAAAAAAAAATACAATCAAAAACAATGACAATGACCCGCTTTGTGCGACCACACTTCCACTTGTGCAGCCGTGCCTTTGACATGCTGCTTTTCTGAGACTCATTGTTCTGAGTTTGGCTTCATCCGAAACCATCTTGTCATCACGCTGTTGTGCTCTCCGCCGATAATCTCTTCAGGATGGCCGCGCCGACTCAATTGCCGCTGAAGTGTGCAACTAATAAGAACTAGCCTTGAATCCGCTAAGAGAAAAACCTGTGTGTCCAGTCCAAACACTCCACCGCAACTGCGATTGTTCGGCGGCCAGACGATGTGGACTTTCTTTGGACAGCTTGTATTACAGCAGCTAAACTTCTGTTCGTACTAGCTGGCAACCGTAAAGTCCACAGTCTGTCAACAAAAGCTCGGAAATTCTGAAGACAATCGGATAATCTTTAAAGAAGTTTTTTTGCCAGGAACGGACTTAAACGGTTCCGAACGTTGGCGCTTTCGGTCGTGACATTATAAAGTTGCAAAGACGACAGCGAAGACGACAAAAGAGGTTTAAGATTCAATTTAGGGGAAAGTCGAAAACGAGAAACAGATTGTACTTTCTGGCTCGAGCAAAAATACACAACTCGTCATTGTCAAAAAGTTGAAAAGTGACCTATTACGCAAACTTGACTTCGCTTTCTAATAGTTTTATCTTCTCGTTAACCTTTTGAAGATGTGTCCGCAGTGATCATACATTTTTGAGTAATATTTGATTTTACATGGACACGCTGTTCTTTAAAAGCGCTTTGTAGTGATTCTTCGTGGTCTGGCTTCGGGTTCTGGGGTCTCGTTTATCCGATCCAGTCCCATTTCAATTTATTGTGAAGCACTTTCAAAACAACAAGGATGACGAAAATGCTGTGGAAGAAAATTATAAATGGATGAATGTTTATTTAACAACAATAGCATACCATCAACAGTATGACAACTATGAGTATACTGTGCATTGTGCCACGATGGATCGAGGTACTAAAGTTACTAATCACATTGTGTACTGTCTCAATGCACAATCAGAGCCCCATTTAAGCTCAATGTGAGAATCAAATGAGTGTCACCCTCACACGCACTTGCAATGCATGTGACCTGCTAAACTTTTTGTTTTCTCTTCAAACTTTGTAAGTTGTGAGACAGATGAGCTGTGAGCATAGACTGAGAGTAAAGAGTGATTTTATTTTCTGACCAGCAGCCCCTCCTACATTCTGTTTGAATGCAGAAGGGTCTGAAACCAAAAAAGAGACAAGGATTTTGTCGTCCAAAGTTAGGATGATCCAATACAAACGGCCGCCCCACTCCCTCCGCAATTTAAAAAAAAAATTTCTAACCGTTTCAAAACATTCAAAATGGCGGACATAGCTGATTTTTTTTTTCCGGCTCTAGCTTTGGTTTTGAACATTTAGGAACGTATCAATCAAACCGGAGCAGCAAACCGTGTTGAGAGCCTTCACATAGGTCAATGCTCCATTGAAAAAATCGACATTCGGTTTAGCGCATCGCTGTTTTGGTGGAATTTCTGGATTTTCTGTGATTGGTTGACTCAGCGCTCAAAAAGCCTGCCCTCGAAATATAAATCCGGCGCTCTAATCCCAGATCCTTACGTCTTTAAAGTGTCTGTCAAAGCGTGTAGGGACTGGCTGGTCAGGCAAGTGATTTATGCTCCAGTTACACGGTCAGATCCTCACACAGGCTGTCATTGGAGCTTCTCTTCAGAACTGATCAGGTTCCAGGTACATCTAATCAATTAAACCAATCACAACTCTCATCNAACTATAGGGGGAAGAACGTAGAGATGTTTCATGAAAAATGTAAGAAATAAAAACTAAAAGTCACAAGATTTTTTAATACTCAAGTGAAGTACAGACTAAAAAAAATATACTTAAGTACAGTACTTGAGTAAAAATACTTGCCACCTCTGCTTTCCAAAAACAAAAAAAAAACTAGTTAGTCCCAATCTTCTGCTTGTTACAGAAATATTTGTCAGTGAAGAGACGAGGCTTATGAGTCTGCAGTTTTGAAGTGTGTTCAGTTTACAACACAAACATCAGCCTGCATTGCCCTTTAGCTTTCCAATTGATTTTAAACTTTTATATATCGATCACACCGGAAGCTACACCATTCTTGCCGTCTGACATTTTGTTCGTCAGCGTCTAGTTTTTATTTTTAGCCTTGCATTTACATGAATATTTCCCTAAAGTTCAGCCCAGTCTTAAACAAACTTTACTCAGAAGGAGAAGGCTGTCACAGCTGGAGAGGTGAGCATTGTCCGGACATTTTGGAAAGCTTTTGAAAATTCCCTTTTTTCATATTCTCTCATCCAACCCTTTTGCTTACACTTCTTTTTCCCAGCTATACTCTTACTGTCACGCACAATTGGGTACAGTGACAAGTCAGACTCGGACTTCACTCCCACTGCTGAATTATTAAGAAAGACAATTTTAAGAAGGACTGCTCTGCTTTGCATTTTCAAAATTCGATCTTGTTAGGCAATAATATACATTCTAGAGCATTTTAACAGTGTGTGGCTTTTGTTTGGTGGATAAGACTAGTGGAAAATCACTATGTTGTTCTGACACTTATAATCTGTCTGATTACTGTCATCCTTGATAAAATGTGTGATGTGGTGGTTTATGGAGATTGTTTTGGACACTGGAACATAATGATTATGAGAATGGCAATGGAGAAAGGCAAGTTGTAAGTGATCTTTAGCTATTCACTTAGGTTCCAGTTCAACAGATTCTCGATCTAAGTGCATCTGGTTTTATGTCACTGTCTTCACCTTTTTTTAGGTCGGGATGACCCAACCTTTTTTCCTTGGTGGGTCAAAATTAACAGATTTCTTTCTCTGCGGACTAAATTGTATTATGTGAAGCATGCCGAAACTAATTTATGTTTTACAATGCAATCTCAAAACCAGGTCCTTAAAGAATCAGATTGTTGGGGTTACATGGGCCAAACGAAATTTGAACAAAACCTCCCAGCAGGCCTGTTTGAAATGACGCGTCCACCACCCATCTTAGAATCTACCAGTGGGCGTGATACTTACAATCTAAAAGCAGAACCCAAGTTCACTCCAGGCAGTAATGAATCTAATTGTTGGGGCTACATCTGCCAAACAACATTTGAAACCAAACACCCTGGAGGCCTGTTTGAAATGTGTCCACCCTCAGGTTTTGAATCTGCCAGTGGAACAGACACCTACCAACCCAGAGAAAACCAAAAACTCTCAGCAGACCTCTCTGTAATGACATACCCACCACTCATCTCTGAATCTGCTCAAAGTGACAACTACCAACCAATGGCAGGCCTCAGAGAAACGGATTTTTGGGGATTTTTCTGCCAAACTGAATTTGAAAACAATCTCCCAACAGAACTGTCTGAATTGTCTGATAAGAGCAACATTTCCAAACCAAATTTTGAACAAAAGCAACCAGTAAGCTTAGTATGCTCGTCTGAAATGCCTTTCCCAACTCCTGAATCCCTTGAATCTACTAAAGATTCAAGGAATTCAGATCTTTACCAAACCAGATCTGAACACAAAACACCTGTGAGCCCGTCTGAAAGATCTGCTGAACATCTGAGAGCCAGTGAAGACTTTGGCCAAAGTGGAGACACACAGATGCATCCATCTTTAATTGATGAAATAAGAAATGCCAGTAGCCAGGAGACATCATCAGGTGAAACTGAAATTCAAAGTACAGATGAGCCCATAATTGAGGAAGTCCAAATTGAAACAGAATGTGGCAGCAGCAGAACTCCAGCTGAGTACAATACTGTATCAGAAACAAGACAAAGAGCGACAACACCTGAGGTAATAGATGCTAATAATATGCATCTTATAGAGTTTAAGAACATGTCCACTCAGCTAGATCACCCAAGCAGTGCTCTGGAGATGCTGAAGTCTTGGGCATACTGAAGAAGAACTGTCTGAGCTAGATGACCCAAGCAGTGCTCTGGAGATGGTGAAGTCTTGGACATACTTAAAGAAGAACTGACTGAGGACCAGAGTGACATTTGGAGACATTATGAAAATTATTCCAGGACGACAGACTTTAACAGAAGCCAGACTGTCCATGTCACACAGGAAACCTCCAAGTCCTTTTTTTTCCAGTTGTTCTCCAAGATTGCGTAAGCTTCTGACCCACGTCCAAGAAAGTCAGTCTTCAAGCAAACCAAAATGGATGAAACCGCTTTGGCGTTTTTCAAAAGAAGGTCCACAACATCTGGACCTTCTGAAACCTCGTTCCAGCACCTGCAGCAGTGAAAGAGGAGGAGCGTCAGTGTCCAGTGACCTTGACCAACGTCGTTCATGTTTGGTTGAGATCATTTGATGCACTTAGATGCCCAACTCTTCTATGTTAAATAAACATGACAGCATCATTTCTTTGAATGTAGTATTTATTCTATACATTTTCATCAGTGTTATTCTCATTGTATTATGCTTGTGCAATTTCATAATCTGTTTGTCAGAAACGGAAGTAATGATTTTTGTGATTTTTTAAATTTTTTTTTGCTTTGTTTCTGAAAGTAGTCCACATTATTTTAAGATGCAGATGTTTGAAGTGAACACCTAAGCAAACTCAACTTTTTGAAGTTTTGTCATGGCTCACTAAGGAACGTTTTTTCAGTTAAGCTAGTTTATCTGTATAAAACATGATTTTGTGTATCTACTCAACATCAAGCCATGAGTTACTTCTTAGTAAAAGAAACAGCACCTCAAAGTCAAGTTGGATCTAATTCTCATGCTGCAGAAACCAAGAAGTAGATCTTAACATTGACTAATTGCCTCTTAGTTCTCACAGAATTTTCAACACATTGTAATATTTTATAGCTGCCATTATGGCCTAAAAGATTGTTTTACACCCAGCAAAGTGAAACTGGAATGAACCGACCAAGCACAGCCAATCAGAGCACTGCTTTTGGCTATCTTTAAGAAAATAATACTTATTTAATAGATCTTTTCAACCCTACGTCACAAAAATTTCGAAAACTTATAGTCAACGCATTTAAAGTTCAAGGCTTTATCGTAAAAATATCATATGGCTGTGAGGTGTAACTAAGGCACTGGTGTTTAAAGGGACTGTACCTGATTTTTGCATCCTAAAATGTAAACAAACAGAAATAATTAATTTTAACCTTTTTCCTTCAGGCTACATGATTTCCTCACGTAGCTAATGCATTCTGAGCTTCAAAATTGTTCATCATGATGAGTTTTAATGTTTTTTCACAGTGTTAGCAGCGAGGTGAGTCACCATGCTAACAACAGTTAGCCACAATGCTAAAAACAAAACAGAAAAAGTTGCACACAAACGAGATTTTATTAGACATAGACATCACTTTGGGGACTAATTTCCACCTGAATGATATATTAACAAGGCATCAGTGCTAGGGAGAAATTGCTTTTAAGTTATCTTGTTGCAAAAAAAATCGAGTACAGTCCCTTTAATGTTAGCCTAACCTTACCCTGCCATGTAGGTGCAGTTTGATGTTCAAATAGTGTGTTTTATTTAGATTCCCAGCTGAAACTGTACTGTCCATTATTAGACCCTTATTTCCTGCATTAGCAAAGCTTTTGACCAGAGCTAACAGATTTTCAGAGCTACAAGCAACCAAACCTTGGACAAAAAGCCCAAAAAAGTGACTCTAGTCTAACAAAATTAAGTTAACAGTATCGCGAGACATGGGACCAGAGGCGTGATCAAACATGGCGGCACCCAGGCTCTAGCACAATCAAAACAAGCAAAAAGTTTGTTTCGGAGCTACAATTTGATTACATGCAAAAGAACAAATCTGCGCCAGCATGTACGCGGTATCAAATCCCTGCGGAAATCCTTGATCTTGAAACGTACATCGACCACTCCTACAACATGGATATATTTCTTCAGCAAACTCAACAAAGTCTTTCTGTTGTTGTTGTTGTTGTTAGCATTGTGGCTAACTGCTGTCTCGCTATTAAAAAGCTGAAAACACAATCGGGCCCGTTTACATGACGGCTTTAATTCCGAATCAAGATAATTTAATTCTGAATTAAAATTAATTCCGCTTTAAAAATACCATGTAAACACTTAATTCCTAATGAAAAGTTTATTCGGATTTAAACTTAGTTCCGATAAAGTGGGTGGTTTATTCCGCTTTTAAATCCGAATAATTTTATTCCTTTCTCATGTAACCGTTTTATTCGGAATAAAAATAATTCCGTTCGCACTGGCGCATGCTCGTTACGTCACCTCTCTGACCCGGTGACGCTGCAAGATGGCGGCACGGACTCGAAACCTTTTTTGTTTTACATATACGTGCGCTACAGGAGCTACAAACAATGAAAAGAGTGGGTGAGAGAAAACACGAAACACTAACCTTTTCACAGAGGCAGCGGAAAGTTTTGAACAAGGAGTGTACGTCATGTACGCGGAGAGAGACGCTGCTCTGATCCCAAACAAGTGGAAACTGGAACTACTTTTCCTCCGCTCACAGAACATGACGTGGAGCTGATGATTCTCCGGTTGCTGCTTAAGACTTTCATCGGAACGACTCCAAAAAAGTTAGTATCATTGCGTTACATCAATCCCAGGAGATAAAAAAGCCAAAAGCCAGTATCCCGTATCCATCGGATGTGTGTTTTTCCGGTAGACGTAATTACGCAATGACGTATGTGCGTTTCCTTTCCTCTCTCTTTCTAACCCAGACGTTAAGCGGAATAAGATAAAGCCGATTTAGCGTGTTTAACATGTAAACCTTTATTCGGAATTATTATTTCCATGTAAACCTGAAGGAAAATATTTTAATTTCGAATTAATTAATTCGGAATAATTAATTCGGAATTAGGAAACATCATGTAAACGTGGCCATTATGGTGAACAACTCAGAGGCTCAAAATGCATTAGATAAGTGAGCAAAAACATGTGACTGATGTAAGAGGGTTAAAATGTATTATTTCTGTTTTCTGTACAATTTGAAGGAAATAGAATTTAAGTATGGACCTTTAAAATGACAAACTATCTGATTCCCTTTGTGCTTGTATTTCCCGTGTGTGGCCTGAGCTCTGTCCACCACCTCCTGCTTCTCTGAAAACAAATGTACATTCTTGTTCTGTCCTGTTCCACTTAAGCATCTGCTCTGATCGTGCTCAAAAGAAAGAAAGAAAAAAAAAACTTTCAGATGTTGTCAATGTTTTAAATAATGTCTCCGATTCTCCAGGACCAAAGCTGACAAAACAAAAGCACATGATTCTGACATGATTTTTTTGACTGTTTTTAGCGAGCGTGAAGACGGCTTTGAAGAGGCGGAGGAAGCGCAGATCCAGAGCTGTTAATGGGAGTGTTTCAGATTTGCGGCTGATATGGAGAACACATGTGGCGGCCATGTTTGTGAGGGAGAATGCCGTGTACAGGCCTACAGCGCTAACGTCATGGTTCAAAGACTAGTAGATGTTTTGTATTGTTTATGTGATTGAGTGGTTATTACTCATCACCTCACAGCAATCAAAGGACCTCACATTTGTCATGAACCTTCTGTGAAGAAGCGCTGGACTAATTTCAGTTCATGTATTATGTTTTTTGAAGGTTTTAAAGACTAACTAAGATAGAAATTTCTAGTTTTCAAATGTCTTTCTATCACAGTTTACTCAGCATGTTTGGGGCATTTGTTTTTTGTTTTACAAGGCACAGATAATCTTCATGTTTAGTATCCACTAAAGGATGTATTTGATCACTATAATTCCATGTGAACTCAAATAAATGCAGTATTTTGTTCTTTGTAAAGGTGCTTAAACACCAAACGCGACCACATGGACACTTTCAATGCTATGTCTATGTGTAGGCAGAGAGCATCTACGTTTAAAGCCGAACGGGCATCCTTGCATGACCAACATGTGAAAAGCAGAGTGACAGTAGTTCAACTGACTTCTCAGTTATTAACTTATTCTAACCAAAAGCTGCACAAACATAAAAACACAGAACATGTGTGACTGGGACACAAAGGAAATAAAAAACTTGTAGTTTAGTCCAGGGATTCCTCTGGTTTGCGCACCCTGTGCTGTCCATTTTTTATAATTTATATAACTCTTTGATTTTGGCAAAACAAGAGGCTCTTTTGTCCATGAAATACAACAAATGAACTTTATGTTCACAGCAAAATGAACGCGATGTCTGCGATAAAAATAACCTGTTGATTCGACTGAACCAGAATATACTGTCATGTCACCAAATTTTCACAGTGTGTCTTGGTGGTGTACTTGTAGAGAGTTGGGACGTGGGAATCCCACTTTGGTCAAACATAAATGTTCTTTCTTTAAATAAAAACAGTGTTTGTTTGGCATTTAAAACGATAATATAATGTTCTTAAAGAAAGTAGAATTATTAAAGTATTACATTTGGATATCTGCTTCAGACATAAATATCTTCAGCAGCCGTAAATGCCTGGGGTCAACTCACGCATCCACAAACTCTTCAAACCAAAGTCCCGTGAGCTATCCACTCCACTTGACAGCAGACACAGACCTCTACATGAGAAAGCAGTTGCTGCACGAACACAGTCACAGTCAATGTTTGAAAGCTACAAGTTGGTTGCACGTGAAACGCGACCAATTTCAAATTATCAAGCTGCAACTGCCGCGCGGCTAGTGCAATTCACACTTCCGGTGTGAAAGCACCTTAAAGCCTCCTCTGTCATTATGAAAATGGCCTTACAATGCAATCTACTACACCCTTATGCACTGTGCCAAAGATGCATCAGAAATTTTTAAGTTTAAAACTCAAAATTATGAGATTGAAACTGTGAAAATGTGAAAATTTGCATTTGTGAGATTAAGCTCAAAAGTATGATTTAAAACTTAAAATTATGAGTTTTTTTGCAGCTTTTATTTTTCTCTTCCACACTAATCTCAAAATATGCTCATAAATTGTATTTTTATGGCTCTTTTGATTGTGTCCAGTCTTAACAACATGGTAATATTTACATTTACACTAACACCAACACAGAGCTATGCATTAGATATGACATAATACACTCAGTAGAGTAACACTCTGCTGAGTGTCGTGGTGTCACCAGGAGTGTCATGCTGGGGGCCCAGGGCAGGAAACCGAGCCTTCAAAAGCAGGTCACTTTTGCTTGTGAGATAGATTGTTACTCTAAAAGCAACTATCTGTGATATCAGAGAGCCCCATCACTAATACAGCAAATGGACTTCTGCCATATAAAGAGGATCAATATTGGCCAAATTATTAACAAATATAACAGCAAGACTTTGCAGATTTCAGTGAACAAACAGCCAGGTTTGACCCAAAATGATCAGTTCGATAAATATGCATCTTCACACAATTTTGTGTCGAATGTTGTCAATATATCACAACTTCTCAATTCAGAAGTTGAAAAGAGTCTAAGCATATTCCACTTTAGCCTGGTCTTTCTTTGATTGAATGCAGTGTTTCCAACTCAATATTTTGGACACAAAAAACACATAAATGTCTTGTGTTGTCAGTTAAAACATAATGCATGGATCATTGTTTAATCCTTCTGTACTAAATTGAAAGTGGAAATAACATGTCAGCCTCTAAAAAAAAATACAATCAAAAACAATGACAATGACCCGCTTTGTGCGACCACACTTCCACTTGTGCAGCCGTGCCTTTGACATGCTGCTTTTCTGAGACTCATTGTTCTGAGTTTGGCTTCATCCGAAACCATCTTGTCACTCACGCTGTTGTGCTCTCCGCCGATAATCTCTTCAGGATGGCCGCGCCGACTCAAATTGCCGCTGAAGTGTGCAACTAATAAGAACTAGCCTTGAATCCGCTAAGAGAAAAACCTGTGTGTCCAGTCCAAACACTCCACCGCAACTGCGATTGTTCGGCGGCCAGACGATGTGGACTTTCTTTGGACAGCTTGTATTACAGCAGCTAAACTTCTGTTCGTACTAGCTGGCAACCGTAAAGTCCACAGTCTGTCAACAAAAGCTCGGAAATTCTGAAGACAATCGGATAATCTTTAAAGAAGTTTTTTTGCCAGGAACGGACTTAAACGGTTCCGAACGTTGGCGCTTTCGGTCGTGACATTATAAAGTTGCAAAGACGACAGCGAAGACGACAAAAGAGGTTTAAGATTCAATTTAGGGGAAAGTCGAAAACGAGAAACAGATTGTACTTTCCTGGCTCGAGCAAAAATACACAACTCGTCATTGTCAAAAAGTTGAAAAGTGACCTATTACGCAAACTTGACTTCGCTTTTCTAATAGTTTTATCTTCTCGTTTAACCTTTTGAAGATGTGTCCGCAGTGATTCATACATTTTTGAGTAATATTTGATTTTACATGGACACGCTGTTCTTTAAAAGCGCTTTGTAGTGATTCTTCGTGGTCTGGCTTCGGGTTCTGGGGTCTCGTTTATCCGATCCAGTCCCATTTCAATTTATTTGTGAAGCACTTTCAAAACAACAAGGATGACGAAAATGCTGTGGAAGAAAAATTATAAATGGATGAATGGTTTATTTAACAAACAATAGCATACCAGTCAACAGTATGACAACTATGAGTATAACTGTGCATTGTGCCACGATGGATCGAGGTACTTAAAAGTTACTAATCACATTGTGTACTTGTCTCAATGCACAATCAGAGCCCCACATTTAAGCTCAATGTGAGAATCAAATGAGTGTCACCTCTCACACGCACTTGCAATGCATGTGACCTGCTAAACTTTTTGTTTTCTCTTCAAACTTTGTAAGTTTGTGAGACAGATGAGCTGTGAGCATAGACTGAGAGTAAAGAGTGATTTTATTTTCTGACCAGTCAGCCCCTCCTACATTCTGTTTGAATGCAGAAGGGTCTGAAACCAAAAACAGAGACAAGGATTTTGTCGTCCAAAGTTAGGATGATCCAATCACAAACGGCCGCCCCACTCCCCTCCGCAATTTAAAAAAAAAATTTCTAACCGTTTCAAAACATTCAAAATGGCGGACATAGCTGATTTTTTTTTTCCGGCTCTAGCTTTGGTTTTGAACATTTAGGAACGTATCAATCAAACCGGAGCAGCAAACCGTGTTGAGAGCCTTCACATAGGTCAATGCTCCATTGAAAAAATCGACATTCGGTTTAGCGCATCGCTGTTTTGGTGGAATTTCTGGATTTTCTGTGATTGGTTGACTCAGCGCTCAAAAAGCCTGCCCTCGAAATATAAATCCGGCGCTCTAATCCCAGATCCTTACGTCTTTAAAGTGTCTGTCAAAGCGTGTAGGGACTGGCTGGTCAGGCAAGTGATTTATGCTCCAGTTACACGGTCAGATCCTCACACAGGCTGTCATTGGAGCTTCTCTTCAGAACTGATCAGGTTCCAGGTACATCTAATCAATTAAACCAATCACAACTCTCATCACAGATCAACTGTGCATCTTGCGTAGGAGCACGAGAATGGCATGAACAAGGCACAAATATTGTTGCAAATGTTCTGACTAGCTACTAGAAGCCCCGAGGGAAAAAAGCAGTAGACAGAAGATCCAATGGCAGCATGTGCGAGGACGTAATGTAAAGTATAAATCAGCCTTAAGACGGAAGCACAAAGCGTGCACATACAATAGAAAATGAATGGTGTAACTCAGTTACAGATATTTACTCTAATTAGATTACAATTTTGAATAACTACTTGTAATTAAATTACAGTCACTAACCAAATACGCAGCTGAAGAATGGAGCGAAAAGGACTAGCCCTATACCTTTATTTATCTTCATTTGCAACATCACAACGAGCGACACAACACATTATGTATGGGATCAGCGATTCCTCCAGTCAGGTATGACTCTCTGGATCTGTATGTATGAGAACAAACCTTATGCAGTCTATAGTAAGTGCTGGTCTGAAGAAAACATTCCCCCAAATGATTTCCCAGTTGTGTTTACAAAAGCGACGCACTGATGACAGAAGCAGACTTTGTACGTTGAATATTGGCCTGGCTGGAACTCTGCAGCTCATCACATACGTTTGATCATGTCCTCACTCCTGGGATCAAATCAATCTACTATACACTATATACAATACAATCTTTTTATTGATTGGAGGAAAAAATACTTCAAATTTGAATATTATTGATGTGGGGATGACCAGGCATTAAGTAAGAAACAGTGCAGTATTTGACTTGTTTGGATGGTAACGTTCATCTTCACAATGGGTGGTGCGTCATGTTTTAAGACGTATTCTTCCCAGACGAGGTCAACTTGACAAAGCTGTCGTGTCTGTCATGGATTTTAGACAAATGTGTCCCGTGTCTGAGAGAGTTGGAAAGCTTCAAAGTTCCCGCTCTCATCTCAAACCTTTTGTCTGAGATGCATGGTAAACTCTGCTCTGGAAAATCAACAGCTGTTTAGTGAAAAGGAAGTTGAGAAACTTGACCGCAAGATTAAGTATTTCAAAGCAGATATCACAAAAACTACAAGTGACATCAAGAAGCTGAAAACGGACCAAAGGGGTTTAATGGAGCATTTAAATAAACATGAGGACAAATAAGCTGAGTGCTCATTTGGCAGCAGGACTTTGGCCTTCGTCTGGTGTTGTGATTTGACTCTTATAGAATGTTCCCAGACATGGCCAGTTTGACCGACCTGACAGACTGACCACGTCTGCCCGCCTCGTGGTCTCTGGAGAAGTGAGCTGTTGATGATCCATAGGCCCCGCCTAACAGTCTTTTAACAAGAAAAAAAAAAGTTAAACCAATGATTGCTTTTTAACTTTTAACTATCCTGGTAGGTTGACTGAGAATTACCTCTTACGCAAAAGACTAGGGTGACCATCTGTCTCTCTTTTGGTTGTACTGTCCCGCGTCTCACATAACACTGCCATGTCCTACTTTTTCACCGTTGATCGGACATGACAATTCAACACAGTCTCACTAGATGGCGTACTTCTACCACGACACAAAAACAGCGTATTCTGACCACGACTTCAAAGCTATTTTTAGTACTTATGTTACGCCGTGCATTTAGCACGATATGAAAAAGCTTAAAAATGACACGAGATTTCACAGCATCAAAAAAACACAAGTTTTAGTTGAAGCCACGTGGGGACGTTTTCTTCAGGTGAAACGGGTAAGTTCAGGCATAAAGTTACTAAAATTATTAAGATTAGGTCTGGGGCTTGGGGCAGGTTAAGATTAGAATCAGGATTTCATGAATATTCATAAATAAGAACACGTCTTAACAACCATCATTGAAATGAACGAGGACTGTGACGCGTACTATAATTACGCAAAACAGCTGTGAAGTCGTGCTAATCATACCTCATTTACATATTGTGTAATGTCGTGGTAAATGTACGCTTTCTTGTGAGATCGGGCTCGACAATTACAACACCTAAACACGACCAGCGGAGGGAGATGCTGAAAGGGCAGTGCAGTTTGTTTAAAACAAGCTTCTCCATCAGCCACGAAGGGGAATATGACTTAAAATGACGTGCCACATGTTTGCATTGATTTAGAAACTTCTAAATTAATGCAAACTTTTATCTAAAGACCAAAATCAACTGTCACCTGTACTAAAAAGAATGTCTCCACAAGACAACACAAAAAAACAAAACAAAAAACAATTAATGTATTATACAGACAACTTCTTAAAATTTCAAAATGTCCTATATGTATCTGTAGGCTATATGATCAAACATTAGTGTTTATTTTAGATTAAAAACAGTATATTTAGTTCAAGACTTGCCTGGAAAATCCAGACGATATATTAAAAATATATTGTCTGGTCACCGTGTCCCTCTTTCGGATTTCTGTAGTTGTGATTGACAGATTAATTAGCCAATCAGAGACACACATCTTCCGGCGTGTAAAATCCAACATGGCTGCTCCCGACGAAAAAAAAAATACATGAAAAAAATATCACGTGGAACTGAAAAACATCGCGCATTTCTGCAGAATCAATGAGCGAAGCAAAAAACAATTTGAATGTGAGGTGAGTGAAGTTAGATTTTGGTCTAAATGACAGACGACCAATCAGCTCCTTTGTTTCATCTGCGTCACGCTAATAAGCTAACCTGATTGCCCGGTACGATGTATATTTGGTCTGAAACGCAGGTGGAGGGCGTGGTGACCAGACCCACTCTTCGCAGTTTGCTGAAGTGTGGGTTCTGGATCCCAGGCAAGTTCAAGACAGGTTTATTACATAAATATGTCATTTGTTGAGTCCGTCCCACCATGTCCCACCAAACCTCACCAAATCCCCAAACCTGTCCCAATTTTATGAACTTTTGAGGTGGTCATCCTACACAAGACTGGTCTAGTAGAAACAGCAAAAGAACCTACAGTAATCTTAACCTTTCGAAGCCTTTATTTACGATTCACAAACCAGACATGACCGCACATGCATTTAAAAAACCTTCTTTGTCCGACTACACAAAACTCCACATAAACTCAACTCTAATTCAAGGTGATAACACTGCAAATGACGCCAGACGGACAAAAACATATGGAGATGTGGTTGTGATTAAGACCGTAATTAAAATTCTATCACAGGATGAAAAGCCAGAGAGTGGAAAGTGTAGCCTCCAAAGCCCTTTCTCCGGTCATCATTCTAATGCGTGGTCCCTGCGCTGTGAGAGAGAGCAGAGGTGGTCTCGTGCCTCTGCTTCTGTAAGCTGTGACGGCGCGCTCATGAGCAACATCCGAATCAGGCTGGAGCAAAATATACAGAACACGGAGACTTTAATCACGGCGCGCTACGTCAACAAACAGGGCCGCGGGTCAGAGGCGACGGACATTCTGCAGCAAAGAGCGAGACAAAACAGGGAAACACGGCAATATTTGTGTGTGTTTTTGGAAAGGAAAATAGGTTCAGAAAGATTTTGGTCATGGAAGTTTTTTGTTTTTTTTTACCTGTTTTGTTTATTGTAATTTGTACTAACGTCTAAACTGGACTTAGAGAGACTTTTTCATGTATTTGTCTTAAGTAGATTGGACCAAGTAGACCAGCCCACCGGCCTATCCAAATGAGCTGTAAAACACATGCAGTACATCCAGAAAGCTTCTACTCCGGCCCTAGAATGTGGAAGTATCGAATTAGTCCTGTGCTTAGGTCTTTGAAGTGGCTCAGAGAATAGACTTTAAGGGCCTGTCCCCACGAAGCCAAGCTCAGGCGTTTCAGCACAAATATTTGTCCTAAACCACACTCGTCCACACGAAGCACAAGTTTTAGGACATTGAAAAAGAAGATTTTGAAACCAGGTCTCAGGGTGAAAAGATTTCAAAACTCTCCGCAGTTACGCTGTATCCGAATTTTTTTTTTTTTTTCATGATGACATCGCTGCACCAGAGCCACGTCTCATCTGCAGAATGTACTGACCTTTACATGATGTTCACTGTGAAAATCTGCGTCTCATTTCACCATAAACCACAGAAAACATAAAGAAAAACAAAGATAAATCCCTTACAATCTCCATTAAATCAGTTTTGAAACGTTGTCAAAATATTCCAAAGATTTTGAAGCATTAAATCCACTTTCTGCGTCTCTTCTGTAGGTTTTAGATCCATGTTGTTCATTCAGAATGTTTGCTAAGTATAAAAGAATTCTCAGCTAAGTTTATGTTTACGTCAGTGTCACAGCGCCACACTCTGGTCAGATACAGGCATTACACCGGCTTCAGGCTGGTCTAAACTGCTCTGATTGCGTTGAAGTCTCTCCATGGTCGAGCACCAACGTAGATCTCTGACAGGTTAGTGCCTTATGAAACATTTTGGACTCTGACATGAGCAAGCAGTCAATCCATGAGGTCTTCAAAGTCATGACTACACATGACTTTTTTAGGTCAAGACCAAGACAGCGGTGCGCTGAAACTAAATCATGGTCATCTTTGTCATTTATACAATTGTTAGTGTCTATATCATCTTATTGTTCAGGGCTTATGGCAAACTGTGCCTGGAACAGGTCGTGGGACTCCTGGTGCAAGTTCAGCAGAGTGTGGCAGTAATACAATGTGGTCTTGGTGTCCGAGATCAACTGAGTCCAAATGCGTTTGAGTCCAGGACAAGCCCAAGACCTTAGAAAAGATATCTCCAGACCGGTCTTAAGAACATGACCGGTCTCGAGTACTACTACACTAGAGCTAAGTATTAACCAGGCAGGAACTTGCTTCGTTTGTAAGCTCCAAGTCAAACTGGCCGTAAGCGAGTACTATAAAACGTATCCTTATCCACTTTGGACAAGGACTGTAAGATGAAACTCTGCTCTGTACTAGATGTAAATCAGTTACATTGAGTATTCAGTTACACAGAACGGTGTTCTGAATACTTGTAATACACATGACATAAGAGTCATACAACTTTTCAGTTTTGAAAAATGTATTCTGAATAGTCGGTGTAAACCCTCATTTGTCCAGGATCGATTCATAGTAGAAAGACTCCAAAGTTCTCATATGGACAGTGTTTCCGAAGATCTGAGTTTCAATCTGAGAATCCTGAGACTGAAAATGTCGGATAATTGTCAAAACGTCTCAATCTTCAAAAACGCTGTTCAGATGACAACTAGGATGTATTCTGAACACAGTCTTTGTAATTAAACACAAAAACTACACTCTAAACTCATACTTTTCACTTTTTACAGCATGTACAGTAACTCTGTGCACCAGAATCAGGCCTAAACTAACCTACTTTTTCTTCTACACATTGCTTCTGGGTGTAAAAGTAAAGTTTCTATTCTGAACAGACATAACAACGTATAGAGCGTGCGGTACTTTCTTTGCCCAGGAGCCATCCAGAGCCGGCTTTGGCACAGCTCCTGCTCTGCTTCTGATTTCCTTTGCTTCAGAACTGTGAGGAGGACTCCAGCCCACCTAAGACCAGGATCACCCAGTGTTTCCTGTCCAAATCCTGCAGGAGAACATTGGACTGGGGGCGTCTGCTGGCCCTTCAAAACCAGCAAAGTCACAGTTTCTATAACTGAAGATTTGTGTATGTATTTCCTTTCTTTTCTGATGATTTTTGGTGCATTTTGAACTAAATAACTCCTTAATTCAGTGTTTGTATTTGTTGTTTTCAGATCCACTGGATTGGGCGACAGGAAGCGTTGTCAGTCTGATTGAACAGCTGACCATACCTCAGAAAGTAGCTGATAAACCACATGTGACCACCTAGACTGATGACTGTCCTGAAGATCGCTCACTGAGAGCAACCTGAAATATGTCAAGGTTACGATGTTACAAGGTGTCATCATTTGTCAAATCATGTGTCATTTACATGCCCAGATATACAACGTGGTTGCTAGGTAACAGTTGTGGAAATACCTTTACATTTGTCATATTTACTGGACAAAAGAAAACAAGAAACCTCACCAAAATAGTCAAACTGGTTGAAAATAAGCAAAATGATTATTATTTGCAGCTTTGGGCAAATACCTGCCCAGTCTCTGGAGAAAATATAGATATGCAACAAAATGTCAAAACGTATGATAAGCATTTTTTCACGTTTTTTTTACCAAAACGTAAAAATTTTGGTTGAAGCCACGTGGTAACGGGTAAGGCAAGGCAAATATATTTTTATAGCAAAATTCATACTCAGAGCAACTCAAAGTGCTTTACAAAAGAAATACATCAAGATGACAATACAAAGAAAGCAAAATGTTAAATGTTTCTCAGCTAAAACTTATCTTGTTTAACTCATTTTTTTGTTGTAAACAAAAGTTTAATGGTCTGGTCACGTGTCACACAAGAATCTGGTCTTCTCCATAATCTACATTGTAAGCAAGTAATTAACTAAGTAAGTAAGTAACTAAGTAAAAAAGTAAGTAACTAAGTAAGTAAGTAACTAAGTAAAAAGTAAGTAAATATCTAAGTAAGTAACTTTGTAAGTAACAACATACAATAAAATCTTAACCTACCCCAAGCCCCAGTCCTAAACTTACCCATTTATTAGCTTGAAGTCTAAACTTACCCGTTAACCCTTTCTTATTCCGTCCTTTTTTTCCTCACATGTCTGACTAAAATCGTCTAAAATTCAAACTAGAACTGGTTCTGGACCTTCGGAGCACAAGCAAATGTCTGGAGTCTTTGTGAAGCTGCCTGGTAGTGTGAGGACTAACAGGATCTAATCAGAAGTGAGAACTTTCTACAAACAAAAGAAAAACAGAAAATATAAGGATTGGTAAAGCTGGTGTCGACAGCTGAGACCTGAATGACACTAGTTTGGGCATATTTTGAGTTTTGACCATTTCTCTTCAAAAGCTGTAGAAAATTGAGGGAAAAATTGAGTTTTAGGAACCTAAAATAAAAAAAAAATAATAAAAAAAATGTAAGTGGAGCCAATGCAAAAGTCCTATTAAATGTTTAGAATTTTTAGTGATTTTTTTTTAAATGTATTATTTATTTTTGTAACTGTGTGTGATTTGTCCCAGAATGGCTGGTTTGGCTCTAAATGAAAGGGCAACTTATTTTTATTATTTATTATTTATTTAGATATTTAACAAAAAAGGAATTTATCAAGAAAAAAATGTGACCCTCCGGAGGGTTATTTTATGTTTTGGCATTTAGTAAAATATTGACAAAAAAAAGGTGTGAAAACGTGTTTATTGTACATTTTTGACATTTCTTTGTTGTATTTCTTTTGTCTGTGTTGGTAAAAGTGGACCACAGTGAACTGGAGCTGGTGTACAAGGGACTTTGCAAGAAACCCAGGTGTCCCGAGCCTTGCAGTCAGTGTATGGGACCCTGCAACGACTTTGTCACTGTGCATGATTTAAATACAATCATGATCACTACATATGACTAAACTGACAGATGAATCCCGCCTATGTAATATATTAGATTTGTTTTAAGCATGTGCAAATGAAACAAATGCATCTCCAGCTGTGTTTTTGACGAGGAAACTCTATAAAAAAAATGACACAATATAGTCTTTTAATACAAAACCATTAGTCTATAAATCACACTTGTTAAAACAGTGTAAATAGTCTAATGTGATTATCGGCATTTGCACTTTTCCACGTGCCCATATCTCACTCTTATTACTGGGACGTCTGAGGATTATTTGGCCAAAATCGTAAGCTTTTCGAAGGACTCCATTAGCTCTGATCTTTTATGTGGCGATGGCTGTTTAAATCGACCCTTAAAACGTGTGGATTTTACAGCCTCGGGTAATTTGTTGCTAAAGTCCTGGCAGTACCCAAAACGCATGCCTTTTATCATTTATTATATACTGCGAGTGTTTATTTGAGCATCAGTCATTCCAGTTCCCTCGACATTTTTGGAATAGCTTCGGACTTGCCACACTCAGATGACTTTTAGATCAGTAATTTGACCTCGAAAATAAATAAGAACGACGTTATGTGCTGGCAAAGTGCACAGTTCCACTACTCGCAATAGGTCTTGTGTTTATTGTTTTATTCTATAAGCCAACGCGTCACTCACCAGGTTCAATATCTCTGCTTTTTGGCCAGACAAACTTATGGTAAGGATCTACGCATGCAGTTTTTAGTATAAGAATTGAAGTTTGATTGTATGAGGCAGCGGTAGTTTTGTGGTTTGGATGTTAATATTGACTTTGATTGTGTATATTCGAGGCCTGTGCTACGAAGCTAGATTTTTGGATTAAAGAGGTAAGTTTAGGGTCAATGTTGGACTGGTGGTCCTTAAAATCTAAGTTACGATTCGTCAGAAAGAGCTGTACAAAGCTGAAACAATGATTCCCTATGTTTAGTCCCGACTCTGAGGACCTCAGGAACCGGCCCCCTGCTGGTGCCCAAAGTGCGAGATGGTTCATGCAGCTCTAACATGTCAGTGATGTACTTTAGTGCTAGGCCATGGAGAGACTTAAACGAGTTGTTTTAAAGTCTATTCTCTGAGCCACTGGAGGCCAGTGCAAAGATGTAAGCACAGGACTAATGTGAACGTACTTCTTGGTTCTGGTCAGGACTCGAGCAGCAGCGTTCTGGATGTACTGCAGCTGTTTTACAGCCTGTTTGGATAGGCCGGTGAGCAGGCCGTTACAATAGTCGAACCTACTCTCTCCAAGTCAGGCTTTGACACTATACCTTTGATTTTGGCAATGTTTTTTAGATGGTAAAGCAGCCCTTCTCTCTTGTGATAGGAGAGTCAAGACGCCAACAAAGACCGTCATTGCCAACAACTAAAATAACACAACTAACGCCTTGCATCGCTATTAAGCGTAAGCTGTGTGACAAATTCAGTCTTTATTAGGTGCAATGCTAATGCTAACGCCTCCCGTACACAGACTGTGAGGCGAGTTCGGTCCAAGACATGTCCGAGTTTCTTGCGATGTGCCTTGTACACCAGCCGCTGTCCACCACGGTCCGTTATTGCCCAAAGCCAAGCGGATTCATGTGGATTACCGCGAGAACGCTCGTATTATGAATTGAAAGCCGCATCAGACCACTGTGACCTCCGACAAAAGTAGACTTTCTACGGATTCTTTCCGTGCACTTGCACTGCACCGGGGTGTGTGTACAAGGACGCATTGGTTTTAAGCACCTTCTAAGTCTTGCGAGAGTCGTGCGAGTCACGCCTGGCACTGAACTTGGACCAAGTGTACGGCAGGGGTAATGCTTGCAGCGTGTCACGCTGGGCCATGGAGCATGCCGCTGCAAAGCTGAATGAGAGCATTCGTGGTCTCGGTGTGGCTGTGGGTTCAGCGCCATGTCCACAGTAGGTTTTGACGAGCGTCTTTGGTGCATGATGTTAGACTCTGGTTAGTTACCTATATATTTCAATACGGTCTGCGAGTGTTGCCCACCTCCCCTTCTTTGGATCTGAAACCATAAACCATAATATCACTTTTAAAAGAAGAAAACCTCAAGCCATATAAATGAGAGTTTTCTTCATAAGTTTGCGTATTCACCCTTCTTTATATGTTGTTTTATGCAATATTAAATATCAGCATGACTAGTGCTTGTGTCCGTCTCTTCTCGCTTCATAAATGTGAGCTGACACACAGATCTCCTGATCCAACAGGAGCTGCCACGCTGACTTAGACCTGGAGCCGTGAAACAGAAACACAGAAGAAGATGAGAGTGTGTTATTGTTCCACAGAGGCCAACACATACCCACCAGAGACTCAAGGCTTTTATTATGCTTCTGGTATTCTTGGGATTGGTATTTTACTTGTTATAGATTCAAGATATTTTGATTTGGATCAGAGTTTGTGCGTCTCTACAGTCCAGTTCGATTGGGTAGTAGTGAAAATATAAACAAATTCTAAAATTGTTAATAGGACAAATGCAACACAAAGAATGTGAAAGTAACACAAGGTCAGTGACTGATTCAGTTAAATAATAAATTAAATAAAAACAGAGTTTGTGCAAAGTCTCCCATTAAAATGATGAAGAGAGAACTCACTGATTTTGTGAAGAATCTTGTTCTTTATCTGGTGCAAATTGTGCCATGTCCACTAACCTTTAGAAAATGGTCTGGTTGCTGCGTCCAAAACATATGGGTGTTCAATCTTTATTCCGACAGACTTCTATTACGACAGACTTCTATTTAGAAAGATTATTATTCCAAAACCGCCCTAGTTAGACAGTCTTGTGTTCCGGCCGTTTTTGGCCTCGCTATTCCGACAGAGAGAGAAAGAGAGAGAGAAGAGAGAAAGGTGATGAGTGGTGTGCGGAAATCAAAGCCCGATGCAACTCAGCCTTCCCTCACTATTCTTTTTAGATTTACATGGCTTTTGAGTTGAATTTCTCAGCCATCCTTTGTGTTTTGTTGATGCACTTTATCTAGTTTATTATTACAAACTCAAAGTTTAGATCTGTTGCTTTTAATTCGTCGGACAGCGAACTCATTGACAAAGCTGAATGAGTAAATAATTCTCTGACAAGCGTTGTTTTATTTTAGTCAGTGTTTTGGTGATAATACACTGCCTCCGGGTGCGGCCAGAGATCCGACACTGGCACACGCAAACCTTACCACACACGCTCAAACACGCAGCACTCACGGGTCATCCGCATCCCCAGTATTTCAGCGCATCATGTGGATCTGGAGTGCACAGGTTTGACGTGATGGCAGGAGTCGGCACACAAGCTTATGCGTGAACAACAATGCTAATTAACTAAAAAAAATAATTAAGTACTACAACTAATCGATTGCAAAAATAAATGTTAGTCGCAGCTCTAGCCCAAATGATTGACTCAAGGGTGAATGTACAATCTAAACATTTTTCATGTTATATTAAATCATGTTAATTTTGCATTTACAGTTTTGGCCAAGGAATGCGGAAGAGGCACATTGATATTTTGGAAAACGAAACTGTGGGAAGCTCAGCATCGATCTCACAGCACAGCATTATAAGAGACTGTTGTCTAAAAATGAATCTGGGAAGAAATGCCTTTGTAGTGATTGATGAAAGCATGTTTTGTCATAAAAGAAAGGTAACAAAGCACAAAAGTTCAATCGGGGGCGATGTGGACACACATGGCGTTGGCGTTCTTGGGTTTTTGGCATGCTAGAAATCCAAAACCAGAGGAGACGATCAGTTCTGAAACTGGTCAAGAGGAGGTCCAGGAGGGCTCTTATGCCAATCATAAGAAAGTATGTAGTCCTGGCAGCCAGATTCTAAGCGACTGCTGGCTGGCATACAACCGGCTTTCCAACTGCGGGTATATTCACTACCAGGTGAATCATGAACGTTTTTTTGTGCACCCACGCACTCAACATATCGAAAGAGCCTGGCGGACCTACAAAAATGAAATTTATAAGATTGGAGGAAATATCAACAAATCGTCCCTCAAAAGAGCTCTAAAAACCATAGAATGGAACTACTAGCTGGCCAAAGAGCACAGACATGGCGTGTTAGCCAGACTGTTGCATGACATAAGGAAAAAATACCCAAAGAAAAAAAACAACAACGTATGTCTCATCAAAAACAAATGTCTGCAAAGCTATACTAATGTCCCACAAGGATCTGCTTTAGGACCATTATTTTTTATTTTATTTATCAATGACCTGTGTGAATCCTCACAAAGTTGCAATTTTTGTTGTTTGCAAATGATACAAATGTTTTTTTTTTATTTCTGGGAGTAATCTGACAGCATTAGCAGAGAGTAATGAGGAAATGGTGAGGGACTGGTTTATTGAAAACAAGTTATCTTTGAATTTTTGGCAACCGTGAAAAGAATGAAAATGTGTCATTAGCTGTTGGAGGTGTTAGTATCAAAAGAGTCACTGAAGTCACTGATAATTTTAGACGAAAAATTAAATTGGAAAGCCCATGTAAATTACATAAAATGAAAGATAAGTAAAAATATTGGCATTTTATATAAAGTAAAGGATGTGTTAGATATTTCGTCACTTCATGTTATACTCCTCTTTAATTCTCCCACATCTCAGTTATTGTTGTTAAGTTTGGGTTTCTTAAGTCTAACCAGTTAAAGTTCTATTATTTAATTGATCTAACGATTGGATTAGTTCTGCTGAGAAAAAAAAGAACTTTGTCTGCAGATGTGCAAAATCTTTTTGTTTCTATTTCAGAGGAGGACGGTCACAGGAGACGATATTTCTTTAGACCTGGTTTGGCAAGGACAACATTAAAACAGAAATGTATCTCTGTATATGGAGTTAAGCTCTAGAATCATGTAAGTTATATGAAGTGTTGTAATAGTGTTTTCACGTTTAAGAAAAAGTACAAGGAGATAACACAAGAAAAAATATTATAAATGTGCACGTGGTTCTTGGTGAGTAGCGGTGAGGCTGGGGAAAGATTGATTATTAAAAAAATGGTATGTTTATTTGAATGACTTGTGTAAAGGAGCAGGGTTTATAAGAGTAATCTGCAGTGGAAGGAGAGAAGAAAAAAATTGGTTGTTTTTTTTATTTTTCTTTCACTTAAATGAATGTTGTGTTAACACAATTGATGGCATGAACAGTAAATAAATTTAAAAAAAAAGGGGAGGACTCTTTTATTCTCTTTACTTGCACGCAGCAATGAAACTGCAAGTCCCGTGGGTGTGTGTGAGTAAAGGCTGAAGTGCGGCTGTGTGAGTGCAGATCCAGAAGGGTTGATGCTGGGACAGTGATAAAGTTTAGGGTAATGGGTAAGTTTAGGAAAAGGGTTTGGGTAAAGGTTAAGATAAAAAAATAGGGTTAGGGTTGGGTAGGGTTACGCCGGGTTTACACTGCATCCAGTTCGTACTCCAGTCCGGCGTACGGAGGCTTTCTGTTTCTTGAAAAGTAATGAGAGGCTCTCACATGGCGATCCGTCCGGTCTGGCTATCCACGCGGCTCTGCTCCGGTCGTCTGTATCGTTTCCGTTTCAAGGAACTTTTTCCGGACTCCCAGATCGCTCCAGAACCCTTTTTGGTGAAGTTGTGAAAGCAAGACACGACAAACAGAAAACCAGGCGAGCGCGGGTAAAGTAAATCCGGTGGTTTTCAAAATTACACCATTACGTTTCTACTAATAAAACAAATACATCAAAATGCTTGACATACACGACTATTGAACACACAGGATGTAATTAACGTGCCGTACTTACCCATTGTGCGACAAAAATCCAACAGAAAATGAAGTGACGTGAAATAAGCCCAAAACTCTGCGCAAGTGTTCTTTGTTTACATATCCATGTGCCAGAGATCACGTAAACTCCCCGAAACTCCCAAGTTGAGCATGACCTCGTGATCTCGCAAGGCCAGCAGAGTCCCTACATACACATGCATATTTTGGTTGCAGTGTGATACCGGGCTCACACTGCCTCCAGATGCAGATCCAGATCCGTCTGGGTCCGGTTTTCACTCACACTGCCTCCAGAATATGCATGCGTATGTACGGACTCTGCTGGCCTCGCGAGACCACGAGTTCACGGGGATTCACGCTCAACTTGGGAGTTTCAGGGAGTTTTTGCGATCTCTGGCACATGGATATGTAAACAAAGAACACTTGCGCCGTGTTTTGGGCTTATTTCACGTCACTTCATTTTCTGTTGGATTTTTCGACGCATAATGGGTAAGTACGGGACGTTTATTTACCTCCTGTGTGTTCAATAGTCTCGTATATGTCGAGCATTTTGCCGTATTTGTTGTAGTAGTAGAAACGTAATGTTTTTACTTTGAAAACCACCGGATTCACTTCAACCGCGAGCGCTTGGTTTCCTGTTTGTCGTGTCTTGTTTTCACAACTTCACCAAAAAGGGCTCCGGAGCGCTCCGGCAATCCGGAAAAATTTCAATGAAACGGAAACGATCCGGACGTACGGAGCAGAGCCGCGCGGCTCGCCGGACCGGACAGATCGCGGTGTGAGAGCCTCGCATTACTTTTCAATAAACGGAAAGCCTCCGTACGCCGGACCGGAGTACGGACTGGATCCAGTGTGAGACCGGGGTGAGTGGCCACTGGACCCAGACGGATCTGGACTGGAGGCAGTGTGAGCCCGGTGTTAGGGTAAAAAAATACCGCTAATCCAACAATTGGACATCAATCTCTAAACAGCAGTCTGTCGGAGTAGCAACGTGTAACCAAAAATTATAACTCACATTCTTTTCATGTCTGCTTCATGGGCCTGGCTGCTGGATGCAAAGAGTCCACTCCAGAGCAAGCTTTTTATCGAGTGGTAACTTCTTCATTTACTGGTAGTTGCTATTCTGGAACATTATACACAAATTCTCAGGCAAACATTAGAAATTATAACCTTCACCTATCGCAAAAGATTAAGCTTGTAATATGAATTTGCTTCAATGTCATTCATAATCAGGAAACGTAAAACCATATTCAAATGTTGTCATGTCAAAAAAGTGTGGCGTAGCTGTGACATGTCGAAGAGTGTTTTTAGTTTGTAAATGACCTGTCACTAATGGTCCTCACACTAATCCCAGCGTCATTATGTGTTTGTTATTATCAGTAGCAGTTTGATGTGTTGAACATAGCTACACCGTGACACCATGTTTTCAGTGGCACACGGCCTGGACTGGCAACGGCGGCCATACTATTCATGCCAAGTTAAAGTCAGATGAGAAGAAGTTTTACAAAAGTGAGCAATTGTATTTACTGTATTTTACTCTGCTGGACTTCATTTTTTTTTTGTTTTTTATGGATTTCTCTTACAACTTGTCTGATAATAACGAGCTCAGAGTAAGTGACAGACGAAGTGCAGACATTTTGAGGAGACAAGAGATGACTGAATAGCATAACATTTGCTGTAAAACATAAAGTGTTTGTTATCTGCTCAGTTAGGTGTACACCTTTTCCCACATTATGGGAGCTGTGTCTATGAAATCTAGAATACAGTACCTAAATTTACATACAGTTTGTCCAGATTCTTCATGGGGAGGACAGTCTGACCCTGTTGCCCATTTACTTTTCTATCGCTTGTATGATGTCAAATAATGGATGTGGATGTAATATACAGTATGTCATGAATGGAAAACTACTTTTGCAAAACTAGTGGTGAGCTTCTGATTTTAAGGGCCTCAAAAAATGGAAGTTTAATTGTTCACATTTAGATGCTATTAGATAAAACTTCATTTATTTAGAAAGAAACACAAATAGCTATCTAATGATAGGCAACTTTTACAACAGAAATATGCCTGTAACAAACAGTTTGAGCAATAAAGTGTAAAATGTACAATCTAAAAAGGTGATGGAGAGCTACTGGTAGCTTCCAAGCTACAGGTTGGTTATAGGCTTTATAAGTTAATAGCCTTATAAATAGTATAGGATATAGCATTCCTAAGCCTATATTTTTAAAATACAACTCTGCACCAAGCAGGACTATATAACACTTATTTCATTCCAGCTAAGGTATCGCAGGACTGCAAACAGGTCCCAAAATGTAGGGAGTACGGTTGTCCAATCAGTGAGAAGGAGCAGAGTGGTGTGAAGCCAAAGTGTATGTGTTCTCCTCCTTTGACCTTGCTTCAAATATTAATTTAAAATATATAAGTTCATCACATAGAAACGGCAACAATCACTGACACACATGTTTATGCTCTACTACTTGTCCACAAAATGACCAAAAAGCAGTGATTGGTTCAATCAAAAAAGTCCCAGCCTTCTATGAAGCAAACAAGCCCCACTGATGCGATGTCAGACGGTTTCCATGTCTGACATTGCAGACGTGGAAACCTCTAACTTACCTGATAGTATATCGGGTCCTGTATTGTTTGTTTTGCTGTGTCAGGGTTGCCAGTCTTTCAGAGAGCAACAAGCGACCAAGCTTTTGAAAAAAGACCAAAATAGTAAGTACCCTTTTGATAAAAAAAAAAAAAATAAGACTTAAGTAAACGGTCCTTCTTTCCTCTTGATGTTAGAGCAGAGCATTATGTCACTGCGTCACAAGAGCGTTGTGTCTGATTGTTAAATGCAGGTTCAGGGGTTGAAAGTTCAGTAGAGCCCAGAGGCGTCGACGCCTGATGAGGCGGCCAAAGTGACCGGACAGTGTTGGACACTCCAATGCTGTCCGGTCTGAACACAGCATTAGATTACTCTTGTTGTAATTAGATTGATTCATGAATATTTACGCAATCCTGTGGTTTAATATATCAGCTGCCTGTTGCAGTTACAAAAGTTACTCTTTTGAAGAGGAAGGACATTTTAGTTCTGCATTTTTGTTAAAGAAGTCAATGGAGTGACGTCTTATGTTGATTATTTAACTACTAAACAGATGGATAAAACACAATGGGTCACCCTTAATCCTTAAAGAGACTGTACCTGATTTTTACATCCTTAAAAATGTAAACAAACAGAAAGAATTAATTTTAAGCTTTCTACTTAAGTCTACATAATTTGCTTCCTTTAGCTAATGCATTCTGAGCTTCAGAATTGTTCATCATGATGTGTTTTAATGTTTTTTCACAGCTGTAAGCGGAGAGGTGAGTCTCCATGCTAACAACAGTTAGCCACAATGCTAAAAACAACAACAGAAAAAATGGGACACAAACAATATTTTATAAGACATAGACAGGACTTTGCGGACTAATTTCCACCTGAATAGATACATTAACAAGACATCAGTGCTTTGCCTGACCAGCCAGTCCCTACACTTTTTCGTGGGCGGCCTTTCCGAGCGCTGAGTCAACCAAACGCACATAACCCGGAAATTACACCAAAACAGCAACACAATGTTTTCGTAAACATGTAACGCAAGGATTTTTTCAGTCTGAAGCTCCTCAACACAGTTTGCTGCTCAATGCTAGGGGAAAATAGTTTTTAAGTTATTTTGTTGCAAATAAATCGAGTATAGTCCCTTTAACTCATGGTCCAGCAGTTGTTTATGCATAAGTGGAAATTTAACCTGCTGCTGGTTCACGCCAAAGTCCAAACCTAAATTGGACGTCACCACATCTTTCAGTTTACTGCCAATCAAATCATTCGTTTAAGGTTTTAAGTTACTACTCACGTCCACTCGATACCTTTATGAAACCGGCTCACTTTTCTCTTTCGCTAATTCCTAAACTTGCGTGTGGTCAGACTAATTTACCTGCCTATTTAGCGGTTTAGCTTTCCGTTTTCCTCCCTCCTTTGGCTGGAGCTGCTGGAAAACGTGCCATTCTGCCACCTCTCTCTCTCGCTCCGCAGGAAGGCAGCGCTGTTCCACGCCAAATGCTTTTAATGCACACTTAAATCTCTAAGTGGATTTGTTTTCTCTTAGTCTCCGGGGCAGTTTTTGAATCGCTTTAAAATGTCTAGGCTTGGAAAGCGAACGACCAAAGCGGTTCTGTCAGGAGGAGGAGGAGGAGGAGGGAACGGGCTGCTGATGTTAAAAAGGGTTTGCTATGAGGCGTTGCACAATCAATCATAATTCAAGCTTGTGTGCAGAAAAGAAAGAAAATGATTTTGGATTGTGTTTTACTACCAGAAGCAAAGTGATTTGACTTACACCAACTCCTGTAACTATTTGTAGAAAAGGATTTGTAAAGTTAGACAACCTTTTTGTACAAGTAGGAACAAAAATCGAATAGACAAATATATGAAAAGTTCATTTGCACAACTCATATGCTTCATATAGGGATGTTTTGTGCACAGTACTTGATCAGACATACATTGTAATGACATCATATGTAAAATCCATTACATAGCATAAATAACCTCGACTGGACAGACAGCAGATGTATAATATTTAGTGGAAAAGGCAAAGTGTTATTTATTCACAACACAGCTAACTCTTTCCCTGCCAGGCCTTTTTTTGCTAAATTTAAACAATATTCACAGCTCCACAAACGACTTTGTGCAACTGCAATCATGACATGTTGTGAGACCTACAAGTGTCTACTTTCATTTTAGAAAATAATTGTTATTCTACATTAATCTGATGTGTTTTTATAGTCATTTGAAACATTTTGTTTTCATTATATTTCAGTGTTTGACAGCTAACTTTTGAGATAATGTTTTTGGTGAAAGAATATGAGGCACTACAATAAAATAATGTCTTTAGAAAAAAAATAGGAGGTTTACATGATTAAAACAATGAGGACAAGTGTCTTTTTCATCTTTATCCAACAAAAGGCAGCAGCACTTTTCTACTTTCTGCCTCCAAACATGAAGAAATCCAGTAGTTTGACTTAAACCGGCTGCTCAATGCAGGAGTTTTGGCCTGATTTTAAGCTCAGTGTACCCCTCTATGAGTTTGGGGAGGCTGTGGTCAGAATAATATTTTCACGAGAGAATTTTTGTCTTTTCTCTCCTTTGTCTGTGCAAAGAAAGCACACACACTGTTCTCCGCTGTGCTCCCTGGGTCTGTGTTGTCTCTGTTCTTCCTGCGACGATGATGCGACTGTGAGACAAATAATTGTTGTATCCTTATTGTATCGTTATGTCTGTGGCCTCTTTTTTTTTTTTTTTTTTTTTGGCACATTAAAGAATCGCAAAACATCCTAAACTCCAGTAGTGTGCAGCCGGCATTGTTCTGACCACTTCTGGATCGCTCATTAAGGAGAAAGTTTCTAGACTATCTGTCGTTCTCCTCAGAGTCCTCGTCCAGTAGGATCGTCTTTTCTTCATTTTAAAGATCAAATATCTGCTCTAAACTTACTCAACTATGTTTTTAGTTCAAGATGTTTTGCCTGTAATCTGTTTGAAAAGAAAGCCAGCTCTAGCAGCAACTGATCACGTAAACCTGGCCGACTGCGCTGCATAATGTCAACAAAAGGACACGTTTTTCCCGGTTATGTGAAATGCTCTGGGTGTGCTCACACTATTCCACCCTCTGCTGGCGAATCTGTGAAACTGCATCAGGTATTTGACTGTAGACAAAGTCAGCACGAGCATCAGAGAGCCTGAAGAGAATAAAAGGTCTCTTATGAAAATAGACGTCATCGGCAGCTTTATCCCAGCTTTAAGAACTTACTGATTAACAATTTTCTTTTATTTAAGAACTGCTTTTTAGTTTTTCCTTTCAATTAAATTTAGATCTGATCATATCTGGACTTAGATCTGTTGATACTCAGAAAGACAAACACTATCTTAAGAGGTACTTGGAATGAAAAGTTTGAGAACCTCTTGTCTATGCTAAATTATTTATGGATTCAAACATATTTTTTACCCAAACAAGCTCAGACCGACAAGTCTTTATTGGCATTTAAACTCTCAACACCAGATTAGACCCGAGACATAAAAACAACTGTTATCTGAGTTTCCGACATGGACGTAAGCCTGTGTTTAATCTGTCAGCGCGTAGTTGGACATAAGACTGGTCTGTGATGAATGAGGATGAGGAAACATCTTCATTAATCACTGCGGCGGTCGTGTCCACAGACAGGCCTCACTGAGTCTCAGCGGTGCACAAACCAGGAATCTAACTCCAACCGCCGGGGCTTCCTCATGTGGGATCAGCAGGAATAGAAACCACCAGCTGACCATCCAGTCAAACGGTGATTACAAGGTGATTCTCTCGCAAATTGTTGGTATTACGTTTAATAGATTGTGTATCTTTGGAGTTTGTGCTATGATATTGAACAGCAGTCTCACGGTGGTTGAGAGGAAAGCACTTGTCTCACATGAAAAGGGTAAAACTTGTCTCTCACACCGACAATCCCCAAGGTATTCAAGATAAATAAATCTGTTTAGTATGATGACAGTTCTCTTCTATACAGTCTCTTTTTTACTTCTGTTAAAGTCCAAATGCTTAAACTTAAGCTTAAATGTGGGGTAGATGATTTTCACCCTGCAAACACAATTTAGCTCTTACATTTGACAATTTCCTCTCTGAAACATGTATTAATTTTGGTTGCAATTATGGTCATTGGTCAATAAACATCTTTTTACAAAAAACATCGGTTTCCCCACCAACCAATAACATGCATGTTCAACACCGTGGTACATTTACTACGACACAAAAAACGTGTATTATGACCACGATTTCAGGCCTTTTTTAGTACTTATGTTACGCTGTACATTTAGCATAAAATGAAAAAGCGTAAAAATGACACGAGTTTTGGTTGAAGCCACGCGGGGATGTTTTCTTTAGGTGAAACGAGTAAGTTTAGGCATCAAGTTACTAAAATGGGTAAATTTAGGTCTGGGGCTTGGGGCAGGTTAAGATTAGGATCAGGATTCCGTTAATATTCATAAATAAGAACACACTTGAACAACCACCATTGAAATGAACTGGGACTGCGACGCATAGCATAAAACAGCCGTGAACTCGTGCTAATCATACACTATATTACCAAAAGTGCTATACCATTCCTAACTTCGTGGCTGAGTTGCTGTTGTTCTCAAACGCTTCCATTTTGTTCTAATAGAGCTGACAGTTGACTGTGGAATATTTAGGAGCGAGGAATTTCACGACTGGATTGTTGCACAGGTGGCATCCTATGACAGTTCCACGCTGGAATTCACTGAGCTCCTGAGGCGGCCCATTCTTTCACAAATGTCTTGTTTCACAGTCTGCAGCCTGAGTGCTTGATTTTATACACCTGTGGCCGGGCCAAGTGATTAGGACACCTGATTCTGATCATTTGAATGGGTGAGCCAATACTTTTGGTAATATAGTGCAGTGTTTTTCAACCAGTGTGCCGGGGAACACTAGTGTGCCTTGAGTCGCTGCCAGGTGTGCCTTGAAAAATGTGACAGTTTTTAATATTTCAATCTTTAAAACAGCGATTCCCAAGTGGGGCTCGGGATTTAATTTGGCCCACGAAGAATTCATGAGATTTGCTAAGAATGTTTCTCTGATTGCATTTTAAGTTTAAAAGATTGTCAAAATACATCAAAACTGTTTTATTTTGCTAAAACATGTTCATAAAATACAATTTATTGACTTTATTATTGCATCTAAACCTTTTAGAGGTAACAAAAATTAGGTTTGGCTCCTGGCACAGTGCAAATGTTTTCATATTGGCCCTCAGAGGAAAACTAACTTTCATTTTGACTCGGGGAGAAAAAAAGGTTTGGACAACTCTGCTTCAAAATAAGCTTAGTCAGTCTTAATTAAATTATTTACAATTTGGTAGCATTTGGAACAACTTTTTCAGCGAGAAATAAAGCAAAACCAGTCATCATTTATGCATTTAAAGAATAATTTAAAGATGTTCTACATAAAAATTACTGTAATTTCTGCCTTGAGCGCACTTGAATATAAGCCGCACCCACTAGATTTAAGTAAGAAAAATGATAAAGTACATATATAGGCCGCACTTGTTAATACTAAGTCTATGAGAATCTGTAATTTTGCTGCATTGCCTCATAAGCCGCATAGTTCAAAGGTCAAGAAAAAAAAGTAGCGGGTTATAATCCAGAAATTACGGTAAACAAAAAAAGTGTGCCATGACTCTAAAAAGGTTGGAAAAAGACTGATATAGTGTATGTAATTTACATGTCCTGTAATGTCGTGGTAAATGTATGCTTTCTTGTGAGATCGGGCTTGCACGTTAGGGTAATATCCTCCAGCTACAGTAGTCCTGACCAAGCCTAGCAAGAACACCTGGAGATGGGTCCCCGAGCGCTGCACTGTGGCGCTCACTCAGGCATTGAAGGATGGGTCCAATGTAGAGGACAAATGTCTCTACGGGGACAATAAAGTGTACCTTAACCTCAACCTTTTTAGTGGAGCGTACAATGTTGACTAATTTACAACTAAAAAAGTTAGTTACCCCAACTTTAAAGCAAATGCTGTTCATGTTTTGTAATCTGAAAATCCAGTCTCTTGGTTAGTACTCACATACCCAATGATCCCTGCACTTAAGGAAACACTAGTCTTTATTGTAATTTGCTTTGATTTTAGGGCCAATGACAAACTCTAAAAGCAAAATCTTTGGTAATTTACTTATGGCGATAAACCATTTTCCTGCCATAATGTTTTTTTTATAAAAATGTACCAGTTAAATATCTGTAATGTATAATTTGACCCATTATCTACTTACTATTTTTTTTTCTCGTGGTCTCTGATTTGGGACTTGACTTGGACTTTTCTCTGACTTGGGACTAACGTACACATAAATATTCAATAATTTATGGAACATGCCTCTTCTTTGAACAGACGTGAGCCTTCTTTTATTTTATTTTCCCTGTCTAGTCCAATGTGGCACTGTTGGTTTTCAGTTTATATAATTGAAGGTTAACTTAAAGTATGAAGTCGTTTTGAAAATTTGTTAACAACCGGTAGAGTACTGTATAATAATTTTTTTTGTCTTGTATTGTAAGGTTCTCAAATTCAAATATATATATTTTTTTCCTATCACTGACTACAAGTGAGTTTATCTGATCCTATAATCCATCCTTTGTTTTCCCTCACTCTACTACAGTGATGTTTGGCAGCTCCTCCGCTCATCAGACTGTCCGCGCTCACCAGAATAGTCCGGATCAGACCAGAAACCACCTGACCTTGGCCCGGGACAATGGGACGACACTGCCAGCGACCAGAACTGTGAATGCCAGCTGTCAGACGAGCTAACCCAACACGAGGAGTCTTTCCCGACCGCAGCAGCGTAGCCCTTGTGGATGTTTACTGTAGTTTACTCACATTATACGCTGGCAAACACGGCTCCATCGCAGTGAAATGACAGGAGAGGACGGTCCAAGCCACAGCAAAGGCCCGGAGGAGAGCGCGCAGTGCGGAGAACGGCCCGTGGGAACAGGGTTTGTCACCGAAAGCCATTGATAACTTTGTCTGCTGCTGCTGCTGCTTTCGACTGGTTTGGATCCATTGACGAAATAGGTGTGTGGAGTTAAGGGTTTGTTGCCAAGTTTAAAAGTAAAAGTACAGCAGATGTGTTGAACAACAGTGAGAAGATCCTGGATTTGATTCTCCTGACCAGGACAGGTGATGGTCTTTGTACACTGAGTTTGCATCTTCCTACTTAGAGATTCACTTGATACGGTAGTTTTACTGTGCCGATTCTCAATTGGACCAATACCAGTATATGAACTAAAAAAAGCTATATATATATATATATATATATATATTTTAAACGCAGTTAGCTTGTTAGAAAATGGGTCATACTGTATAGTGTTAAGTAACTGTATTTTTGGCGCAAATAAATGATCAACTTTAGGAGATGTCCTGGGTCAACATCAACCACTAAATATTTATTGACCTTTAATTAACCAGGAGAAGTCCCACTGAAATTCACAATCTCTTTTGCAGGAGAGTAGGGAGGCATTAATGGACACGTTTTTAGAGGTAAGGGAAACTGGAGTACCCAGACATGGGGAGAACATGCAAACTCCACATAGAATTGCCCCGGGTCAACTGGGAAATGAACCAAGGACCTTCTTGATATGTGGCCAGAGGGATAACAGCTGCGCCACCGTGTCACTCGAAATGGTCTTGTTATGAACACAAAGTAGGCATGGATGGGCGCTGATACTGTATACATGATCCCAGTATTAGATTGGTGCATTATCAGCTCAGGTTTATTCCTAAAACTTGCAAAAGGCTACTGTAATACCTCTGTTGAAGTTGGCCACTCCAACTATTGGCTTAAGTGTTAAGTTGTTTCCTACTATTCTATTTTTAGTAGAGGAGTGAACTTGCAAATCGTGACATGAGTCACTATTTTGATGACTTGGATTTGATTTGATAAAATGGACAAAGACTTAGGACTTGAAGGGCTGTGACCTGAAATAACTTGATGCTTCTCCTCAAAAAAAAAATAAAAATAAAAATAATAATAATAATTTTACATGAAAAAATTGCAACATGTCCCTAGTCACTTCTTTATTGTGGCCAGATCATTGATCAATTGGACTCCCGGGGCACTGACTTGGGTCTCTTTTTAACTTGAGACTTGACTAAGACTGCTTGAGACTTGTAAAACAGACTTGGTCCCACCTCTGATTCTAGCAGCAGAGTCACAAAAGTGTACATGTCACTTATACAATTGCTGTTTATACTAATGGAAGGAAATGAACACTTTGCTATAACTATAACCAATCAAAAATAAGTCCGCTGAAGTAGCAGACAAAACACACGCTGAACTTGTGTAAGCACGTCCATGTACTGTAAATATAACTGCAATAACAGAAGTGATTACAGACTGGTAACAATACAGGACAAGTACAAAGACAAGCTCAGATTGACTCTGACAGAATGGTCAGGCTTCAAAAGGCTGGAAAAGGAAGTGGTGCTGATTACATGGAGCAGCTGGAAGAGTCTAATACGAGGTTTAAAGAGGCCAGCAATTCAGCCGCTCAACATGGAATACCTTCAGAAACGAGTTTGTTAAGCTTCAAAACCAAAAACAGAATTTGCAAAAGAGAAGAATAGATTGATTTTAACTTGGATTGCGTCAGATTGTTAAAAGCATCACTCTGAATTGAGTTCTACACATCAATGGCAATATTTGATTCCAATTGATTAAAGCAGTGGTTCCCAACCTTTTTAGTCTTGAGAACCCCCCCAATCCTGATCTCACACACTTGTACTGTCTTCACACAGTACTTGTCATGTTTTTAGGGTTATTTTATCTTTTATTTTTTCATTTATAATCATTGCATTTTATTGGTTGTACCCCCTGGCAAATGGTCGTGTGCCCCCTGAGATCCATGTACCCCTGGTTGGGAAACACTGGATTGAAACAGGGAAGTCAAATTTGGGAAAATGTTGTCCAAAAGTCAAAATAGTGTGTAATTTTGCTAAAGTAGGACAAATTACGTCGGTTAGCGTCGCCATGTTTGTCTTGGTTCCAACGTACCCTTTCCACCAGAATGATGCACCGTGATTGATCCAGCTAACCATTACTGTTTTTAACCGTATGGCTGGGGTTTCTTCAGGTAGATTCTGTAGATTTTTTTGAAATTTTCAAAAAACTGTGAGAATCCAGCCAGGTAAGGAGATCCTGCAGCTGACGTCACAGTATCCCAACATTAGGGCTGCTCGATTGTGATGAAAAGAAATAATCATGATTGCTTAAATTTTCGATAGGTAACTTTATAGTCAAAAAAACGTAACCTTTGTGCTTTCCACCTAAAGTGTTAGTGCCTCCTAAATGCAGAGGATAAAAAGATAAATGGTAGACATAAATGACAGATCTGCTGTAAATGTATTTTGTAAAGAAACTCTTCAAGACCTACTTTTCCAGCTCAACAAAATATATGAGCACGTAGGAACACATTTATGAGCCACAATCAATAATCACTATTACGCGATTGCATAATGTTTGCAAACGATTACAGCAGTAATTTTTATTTGTAATTGAAATGTGATTAATTGCACAGCCCTGCCCAGCATGCACTAAGGTTTACAAATAATCAAAGACAGAAGAAAACCAGGCCATTTCTGCAACTGACAACCATTGATAAAAAAAGTGGATTTGTGCACAGACTTGCAAAAGTGGGAGATGCCCGGAGGTCTTTTAAGAAACGCCCAGTGTGTGTGAACAGACATTGATTGACAGCACCAAATATGGACAGCGAGCTTGTGAGTTTTGTGTGGGAACGATGTGGAGAAGTTCACAGCTCTGAGGCTGTGCACAGGCCTAGTTTCTTATTTGCACGTCAAGATTCTTTATTACCTTTGCAGACATATGTATGAAGCCTTTGCTTTAGCCTACATAAGCACATGAGCTTGTGATGAGAACATGTTTTCTACATATTTTCTAAAATTGAAAATGAAAAAAATGAAACATCGAAACAAGGATCAAACCTGCGCACCTTTATACCTCGCACCTCACATTTATCTAGCTGAACCAAATGACTGATGGTGTCATTTCGCAGCGGGCGGCTGCTTTCCAGCTTGCCTTAGCAGCAGTGTCAGAAAGAGTTTTTATATCCCCCTGGGTGGCTCGCGGTAGCACAGTCACGGTTTTTGCACATATAACTGCAAAATGAGTAGTTTGGACCAATACGTCCAAAAAATCCCGGAAACAGTAGATCATTAAATTTTGACCCCATATACATGGTGAAACAAAGTTGATTCAGCGTTGAGTTTCTCTTTAAACCAAAATAATTTCCAGGTGTTTATCACAATGACATGAGAGAATTAGCTTCTGTCATGTACAAAAGCTTCACATTAGTCAAACACAACTATTGTCTCCAGCTCAGTCTGAGTAAACGTTGTATGTCCAGGGCTTTAGAGTCAAATCTATTTCACACAAACATCATCAGATAAGAAGGTGGAAAGTGTATCAGATGAACAGAAATGACAGGTTCCGAGCCTGATTTATGCTTCTGAACTGGCGAAAAGCAAAATCGCGCCACAAAATGATCCCTAATATTTAATTTTAGTTGTTTTTTAAATGTACAGTATTTACAGCCTAATTTAATGCCAAACATAAACCACAGAAGCTAAAGTTAAGGCTTCTTTCTATGAGATTCAATGGTAGTATCACAGTTTGAAATGAAATAAACCTAAAATCAACTTCAGATATGTTAATAAGGGTTATAAACTAAAAACATTAACACGACACTGAGAACAACTGCACCAAACAGACCCAAACCAGCGTGAACTACACAAGCCCGGTTTACGTGAGGCCATTCGGGGCGTCTCTCCCAGCGCGCTCTGCCTTTTAACCATCACAAAATTAGCCTCGCCTCACTTTCACCCGCTCTCTGATGTCACATGTTTAGCCACAGACCTCCAAAATCTATCATTACAACTGTCCGGGGCCTGATGCTTCCCCAAATCTATGTCTTTTTAATTGGCTATTCCAGGTAATGTCTGCGCTTTCATCCTCCGTCCAACGACCGGATTTAGGGCTTTTGTTTATTGTACCTGCTGTGTTAAACAGAGCTGCGGTTTAATCCCCCAGTGTTTTACTACAGCCGTGCGGTCGCTGCTCGGATGAGTCCAGAGAAGTGCAAAAAGCTTGGGAAAGTACAGCCGACCGCATCTCCCCAACGGACTTTTTGTTCATTTAACACTCTTGCGTCGCTTTTACGAGCCAGTTATAGACTACAAGCGCATTGTTTGGCTGGCTGTTAATGCAATCTTACGAGCTTGTTACATCGGGGTTGCATAAAAAAGGGGAATTGTGCTGAAACCGAGCCGCTAAGTGTGGTTATAGCTTCACGCGTGTTTTCTCACAGAATGTATATTTAGGACAGACGGTAACTGCATGTTTTGTGGTTTATCTGGAGTTGTGTACATTTGGGAGTCTGCGAAGTAGTTTAGATAATTCACATGCAAAGGGAAAGGGAGGTCAGACAAGAGTAAGCATGCAAGCTAGTAAGGAAGCAAGCGAGCGCCGGAGCTGTTTTTGGCATTAGCGCTGATTAGATGTGTACAGGGAGCTGACATGTTCAAATGGATTGTTGTCACGGTGGCTGGAGTCCAGAAGCCAGGCTGCACAATCACTGTCTCGTGTTTGTTCCAGACGCTACATTTCAACAAGTCCTGTGTCATGGGTTTGCTTTCATTGTTTCAAAGAACAATTGGAGTTAGAATAGGTCTATTGTGTGCAGTTTTTACCAAAAACTATCAAATAAAGTTGTGTTTTTGTAATTGGTTGTCTTTACGTTGAGCAGACTTACGTGTCCACAAAATTGACCATTATTTTCTCTGGTTTTATCCTCTCGAAGAATTTTCTAAAGTCTTCACTTCTTGTGCAATATTTCTGAAGGCAGCCTCCTGTCCTCACCCACACAATGTGTTACGCTCTGCATGGCAAAAAATTAGTTTCCAGACAAGTTAAACGTGGGGTAGTTTTTTACACAGCAATGATAGTATGATGATAGTATTATACTATCAATGGTATGATACTATTGACATCATACTGTCAACAGTATGTCAATCATACTATTGACAGTATCATGAAATTCCTGTCACTTTTGGTTTGGGGGTTGCTCTATTGTTTGGTTGTGTTGTTGGACTCGAAAATGTGTAAACGCCACAAGAGCTGACCCGAGGATTAGAAATGGATGTAGGGTTCATATGAAACAGGCGGATCTCAAAAAGAAAATTTCTCTGCCCCCTCAAAACTCCGAAAGCTGAGTGTTGCGTTTCTTTTTTCCTTGAGTGTACTTTGGTGCTAGTCCATGGAGAAACTTAAACACAATTAAAGCTGCTTTAAAATCAATTCTCTGAGCCACTGGAAGCCAGTGCAAAGATTATGCACAGGCGTGAATTGACACACTGTTTCAAATTGTGTGGTATAGACAATAGGCTGACCCCCAATAACACATACTGTATATAGAGTAAAATGTGATCAAAATTTGTCCCATATTGGCGTTGAGACCCCTTCATCGCAAATACCTGATCACTTGAATTGCATCTTGTCTCGGTCTTAAAGGCACCTGGATTCGGTCAAAGTCTGACACTAAAAACACATTTTATTATGTCTAGCTTCTCAAGTCAGCCTGCACACAAGTGAAGTGAAGTTTTTTAGCTGAAACGAGTGCATAATCTGTACAATCATGTCGCTATGAACGTGAAATAAAACTGTGGATCAGCTCCTCGTTCAATTTCAGAGACTCTCACTTGGACTATTCCATCCCATCCTCCAACGCTTCTGCACACAAGCCTGCATTTGTTGTAAACCTCCTGGGTCTGCAGCCTTGGATCTATCTTAGTCAGATCCAGCTTCTCGTCAGATGGGCTTAAAAGTGCGCTCCGGGAGAAGACGGAGCCGTTCTGGCAGCTGAGATGACACTTGATGTTTGTTGTTGGTCCTAATTTCCAGGCCTCTGCGGACTCCATTCTGATCCTTCCAGACTGATTAATGAGCAGAAGACTCAAGCTCCAGCGCGTGGCCATGATGAGAGTTAGATTGTTGCGAGGATTTGATTCTAACTGGGTTTTTTTATGTAATATTTTCTATGTCGCTTTGGCATATTTTAAGTCGGGTAATAAGGAGGAAGGCATGCACATCAGTTTTTAACAACACAGTCTCTGAAGAAAATGTAGATATGCAACAAAATGTCAAAAACGTACAAAAAGAACGTTTTCACACCTTTTTTTTTTACGTCAATATGTAAACCCAAAATGTAAAATAACTACGAATTTTGGTTAGAAGCCATGTGACGACATTTTCTTTGGTGTTAATGGGTAAGTTTAGCCTTCAAGTTACTAAAATGTGTAAGTTTAGGGCTGGGCTTGGGGCAGGTTACGTTTTTTTTGTTAAACCCAAAGAAAATGTTGCCATGTGGCTTCAACCAAAGCACCAGCTGCCAGAAAAGTGGCATAATAAGTCCACAGTACAGACACTTTAGGTGAATATAAAAGCTATATTAGATTTAAAGCTACTAGCGTAGAACATTGCTTAAACCCCCCCCCCCCCCCCACACACACACACACACACACACACAAAAAAACAGGACACACAACATATAGATGTTAACAGGGGTGTAGCACCAAATTACGGGCCCTGGGTACAAATATTCTTGATAGCCCCTAAGCCAAGGACGTTCCTAATATTTTGTGTTGGGGGGGTATAACTTGTTATATTCTGTAATTTAATTAAATCACATGTAAAGCAATACTGAGAAGCAGTATTAGACAGATGGTCTACAAACCAAGTGCACGCTTTAACCAAGTTTGTTGTGTAAAGTGTGATCGGTGCGTCTGATTGGCCTATTTTGCGGAGCACATGATCTGTGTTGTGATTGATGGCCGATCAATCGGAGCATCTCTAATAGAAATCTAGCAGAGAGCCGCCAAGCAAGGCTCTTAGAGCTGCACATTGGAGTGAGGTCAGATTGCAGCTAGAGCGTTCCTGATAAGGCTCGAGAACGCCCCCAGTGGGGGTTCCCGTGTGCTTCATAAGAATGGAGAGTGTTATATTTTTAAAATAACCTTTCCCCAAACCCTTTCCTAAACTTACCCAATCCCCTAAACTTAATCATGGTCCCTCCAAATCAGATTGTCTAGCACTAACTTCAATGGAGGCGTTCTCGTTTTGCACTGGAACACCCCTTATTGGCTGCAGTTGGATGATATTGGCGCGTTGAGGAACAGGGATCTAACGTCTTAGCGCCTCTCGAGTGAGCCCCTTCCACACAACACCACCATGGCTTTGCCGGTCTCCACGATGTCATTTGACACGTCAAATATAAAACTAGATTGAACTAAAAAATGGACCACTATACACACCTCCTGAGCTTAGACATTAGCCCCCTGTAGCCTATTTTAATGCAAACAATTATGCTATTGCTAAGTTTAATTTTGCTTACCTGCTGTTTCAAAGAATTTAATAAGCAACTGCTTCCCTTCATTTGATTTTCTTTCCTTCTCCTTCCGTTCTTTTCATTTTTGAAGATCCGATTTTCCTTTTTGAGGAAAGACATGTTTTTTTCTCAAGTGAGCACTCGCGCAGCTTCTTTCTGTTGCGTTTGAGGGGGGCCGGCGCGGAACAAAAACACAGACATGGATCAGATCATTTGCATCATTTTAAAGGGGTGGAGAGGCCACTTACGCCATTAATATATTTATTCAAAAGAGGAAAACTAGATTATGATTCATGTCATGAGAACATAAAACAAATAGACTGACGTTGCAAAAAAGGTTACTAAATAAAATAAAAATTAAAAATTACCTTGTCTTCTACCCCCCAGTCCAAATGCCTCTGGATGTTAATCTCTGGACCTCTGCAATGCTCCAGGCTTTTTTTACCTGCTGCAGCAGATCATCTGCCAAAGAAAACATTTTACACTAAACCAGGCTTAGAAATTCTGTAAAAACCTCAGAAATTGAGTTCAATGTAAGACTGTGCAGTTTGGTAAAGAAAAGGAGCTTTGCCTGGGATTTAGAGCCCAGTTTATTTGCGTGACACAAATTAAACAAAGAAGCTGATTGGTCGTTTGTCATTTAGACCAAAATCTAGCTTCACTCACCTCACATTAAAATCATTTTTGTTTGTCTCTCTTTGACTTAGGAATTAACTTGGACTTGTCTCTCTTTAACTTGAGGTTTTCAAAAAATCTTCAGTCAAATCAATTTCACTCAGAAACTAAATAAGATACCCAAGTGTTGTTCATATTGAAAACATACAAATCTCATGTCTCACAGACTGCTCCTAACCTCCTGCTCACTGATTCTGCAGAAATCCACCATTTTGTTCAGTTCTACAGAATTATTTTTCTATGTATTTTTTCCATTGAAAGCAGCCATGTTGGTTTTCATATTGGAGACGATGCTTGTCCCTGGTTGGCTAATTACTCTGTCAATCACAGTCACTGAAATTCAAAAGAGGGACACGGTGGCCAGACAATATCTTTTTTATGTATAGTCTGGATTTTCGAGGCAGGAAAATGCATCTTGAGAAAATGATGTCACACTGAATTAAATTATGCAAAAAAAAAAAAACAACATAATTTGGGGGGAATTAGAATTTTTTTCTTGCTGCTGCTGTTGTTGTTTCCATTTGAAAAGCTGTATGCAGACACACATTTGTTTCACTTCTTTTATTGGTTTGCCTTTGTCATGCTCACAGTTTAGCTCATGAAGTAGGAACTTTCTGAAAATCAGATCTACAAAAAGTAATAATCTTTTTTGCCCATATTCCCCAGCCCTACTGTACTCGCCTTAACAAGAGAACAACAACAAAAGAAAATATCAGTGCAGATAAACTTTAAATAGAACATGGAAGTGGCGTGTAGTTGATGAGAAAAGCCTGCTCTCGAAGCCTCTCTGATTTAGGCGTGTTTAAGTAATCATGACAGCGCTTGAATGCAGGCCTTGTTGTTGGAACGGCAGCACACATGGAGAACACGTTTTCATCTTATTTATTCCAGACAACAGTGGCGTAATTCTTCGCTTCCTACGCCGTGTACAGCACAGCGTCGGACATGAAATACTGCGAGGACTTAAGTAAACTGGACCAGGACCCCATGAAATATAGAGCGACCTGTCTCGGGCCGTGTTTGATTTGGAGAGAGGGCCTCCAAAAACAAGCCACCGCATACAGGCCCGAGTTTGTCTGAGGCTATTTTTAAACCAGAAGGAAGGGAGCGGAGCGAAGGGGCATGTCAGGGAGAGCAGCATCCTTGAACGGCAGTGTTTACGATGGGTTTATGTCTGCAGAGGAGAGGACCAGGAGGTTACAATATACAGTATAAAATGAAGAGTGTAGTGTAATGTTATGTAAGCGTTTCATCTGGGGATGATTTTGAAGTGAAAGTGTGTAGGACAGGTTGGATTTTTCAGTAAAACATGAACATTGGGCCATGAGCTGGACTTTAAAGTCAGTGACTTGGGACTTGACTTGGACTTGACTCTGACTTGTCTCTTTTTGACTTGGGACTTGTCTCCCTTTGACTTGGGACTTGACTTGGTCTTGTTTCTCTTTGACTTTGGTCTTGACTCGAGTCCCAATCAAAGTCTCTCTTTAACTTTAGATGTGACTTGGACTTGACTTAAACTTATTTCTCTTTGACTTGGGACTTGTCTCTCTTCGACTTTGGACTTGACTCTGGCTTGTCTCTCTTTGACTTGGGACTTGACTTGAACTTGTTTCTCTTTAACTTTGACTTGGGACTTGACTTCGTCTTATATCTCTTTGACTTGGATTTGACTCAGACTTGTCTCTTTGACCTGGCACTTGACTTAGACTTGTCTCTCTTTGACTTGGACTTGTTTCTCTTTGATTTGGGTTTTGACTCGGGACTTATCTCTCTTTGACTTGACTTGGACTTGTCTCTCTTTGACTTGGGACTTGACTCAGACTTGTCTCTCTTTGACTTGAGACTTGACTTGGACTTGTTTCTCTTTAACTTTGGTCTTGACTCTGACTTATCTCTCTTTGACTTGACTTGGACTTTTCTCTTATGGCTTGGGACTTGACTTGGACTTGTTTCTCTTTGACTTTGGCCTTGACTTGGACTTGTTTCTCTTTGACTTTGGTCTTGACTTGGACTTATCTCTCTTTGACTTGGACTTGACTCAGAATTGTTTCTCTTTGACTTGAAACTTGACTCTCTTTGACTTTGTACTTGATTCGTACATGTTCCTGTTTGACTTGGGAGGTGACTTGAACTTGTCTTTCTTTGACTTTGGTCTTGAATCGGACTTGTCTCTCTCTGACTTGGGACTTGACTTGGACTTGTTTCTCTTTAACTTGAGATTTTCTGAAAATCTTCAGTCAAATTAATTTTACTCCAAAACTAAAAAAGATATCAAACATCTCCTCTGTAAAAACCATTGCATCTTAAAATGTTGATCATACTGATAACGTACAAAACTCATGTCTCGCAGACTGCTCTTGACCTTCTTTCTTTTCTCGAGAACACTTCGGCTCCTCCTGTACGTATAAAACCAAACGTCTTGTGCTTTTTTTTTGCGGGGGAACGGGGTCTTATCTGTATGTGATTTGCCTCTCCACACACCAGAAGGCGACCTGCTGTCTGAAGCCGTTGAAAGGGTGAGCGGGGCCAGAGCCGTGTCAGAGCCGGCTTACATGAACCTCGGGGAAGCTAATGCGAACCAGAGCGGCTCCCTGGCAAACGCAGACCCAGAGCCAGTAATATCCTGTGGTACGGCTGCTGATTCCCTCCTCACAATCCTCTCTCAACATGCTACTTGTTAGACACACGATGTACGCAGGCGGACGGCAGGGTTCTGAAGAACATTGGGTTGAAAGAACTAGAACAGAGGTCTGCAACCAAAGACACACAAATGGCTTGTAGAGTGTCAATTAAATGATAAAATCAATATCCAGTAAGAAGTCTTAAAATATGCTAACACTATATTTCCTCACAGTTTACCTAGTAAATCTTAACCTAATGATTTTCAACCGCAACGTATTCTCGTGGTTTTTGTGTAAGTACCACGCCATGACAAATTGCGTGTCATGACGATGCTTCTGCCTTTTTTGGCGTGGCATGAACACGTGATGTGGTTGAGGACACACAGCTAGTTTTTGGGGGTTAATGGCTAAGTTTAGGTTTGAGGTTGCAAAAATAGGTAAGTGTCTTGAAAAATTTAGCAGTTTTCATTTTTCAATCTATGAAATACAGTAAGCTCCAACAGAAAACCATTTACCCTTTTGCAGTGTTTTTTTTTATTATTTTTTACCAAGAATTAAAGTAAAAGAATCATGGTTTACTAACTACTAAGCTTGATGAAAGTGTTTTCTTCTATATCAGACAGAGATGCTTTATTACCTGACTGGTTTCGACAGTCACTTCTGTCTTCGTCAGAGGCGTCGCAGTCGCCTAGGTGACGTGTCTGTTCCCAGGCGTGGCCAGCCCAGCGGACCTGTAAGGTCTAATGGGCTGACCACGCCCCCCGTCGCCTGTTGGTCTCTGGAGAAGACTGCTCCACATACAGGAGAGTTGGAAAGCTCCGTCGTCTCAATTCAAAGTGCATGGGCCTTTTCTGATTTCTTTTGCTTCTTCGATCCATTGTTTGTATTTGTTGGTTTCTTGATTAATAATTCTTGAGTTGTCCCAGCCCATTATGAGCTTGTGCACAACACAACAGGACAATTAACCAGAGCCAAACGACAGAGGGCGCAACAGGAAAATTTGAAGTCGGCAATATCAGACCACTGTAAACAGAATAACAATTTCACATTGCTGAAAAGATTGATGATCCAACTTCGCAAAAAAATCTACAAATTATACAATGTCCTACCTTTTGTTGGAACTCACCTGATATTTAAATTTGGTCTTGAGGTCCAAAACAGTTTACAATATAAAACTGGAACTAATTGTGTTTTTCTACTATTGTAGACAGAATAGCTGAACAAAACACAACCCAAGTGTGTTGCCGTGCCAGAGGATAAGCCGAGCTTCTGACCTCAGGAAGCCCGTCCACAGAATACTGATGTGTGCAGTCCTCGTATCTAAAACCAGCGCATTACCAGGATGTACATGAAAGACCCCTCTGCCATCCCAGACCTGCCTGCGTTTAGACGGGATGAGGCCAGATAGGAAACACATTCTCTTCTGTGCGTGAAGTGAGGAGACAGGGGTGTAAGACCTCCACTACCTGCGGGACATGCTTGGACACAGGGAAAGTACAGCTACGTATGTCCAAAGTCATGGACAATACACAGTTGAAGAGGAGATCTGGTCTTGATTAAAGACAGTCAGTGTTCTATCAAGGTTGTATAGTATTTTATACTTTAGTTATTGTTCCTAACCCTCACCCTTACCCCAGTTCTAAACTTCATCTTATTTTCACCTAAGCTTAGCCAAATTAACATTAACAAAACGAGTGAAGAAAGCCCATCTCGAAAGTTGATCTTAGTGACACTGAATGACTCAGACATTCGATAGTTCAGACTTTCAGATGGATGTGCCAAAAATGGGCTTGGATTATCTAGTTACCTAAAAGTGAAACTAAACCAGATCTGGGCAAACTGCGGCCATTGGCATGTTTTAATCAGGCCCTACACTTGTGTCCTTATGTATTTTGAAGTTGAGGTAATTAACTTATTTAGTTGTAAATTGGTAAACTTTGTGTTTTTCATTAAAAAGTTTATGATAAATACTGTTCATTGTGAAACAAACAGACCACTGTGTGCTGTCTGAACTGAATAATAAAGAATGTTTGCTCTTATCAGGAGTCGAATGCAGCTCTCTGATCGGCTGTGCTTGGGTATTCCTCTCCAGTTCCACTTTGCTGTTTGTAAAGAGATGTTTTTAAGTTGTAACTGCAAGCAAAATGGTCATGTCAAAATTATTAACCATGTGTTGCAATAATGCCCTCTGCCACTTGCCTGGATTTTGCCTCTCTGGGAAAATGAATTCCCTATCCCTGAACTAAACTCTTTTTTTACAGCTACACTTTGCATGTGGCTTGCTTCTGATCACACACAACTGCTGTCACACTGTTTCTCTCCACTCTTATCCCAACTTTTACGCCTCCCATACACTGACTGCGAGCCAAGTTTAATTCCAGACACGTGCGAGTCTTGTACACCAGCTCCAGTCCACTTCGGCCTGTATTTGCTCCAAACCGCCCAGATTCACGTGGATTCCCCTGAGAATGCTCGTATTATGACTTTAAAGGGGCACTATGTAAGAAAAACAAACAAACAAAGTGATTTCCACTTTTGAACACTAGAGGGAGCCATTCACATGCATTTTGCCTATTAAGCATGATGCCATCTAGCGTCAATGATCCATATTCCGGCCCGTAATAAAACATTTCAAATATATATATGTGATAATTAAAATTCCTCTCAATCTTACACAGTGCCCCTTTAAAGTCCCATCAGACCGCTGCAACCTCTGGGAAAAATAGACTCTCTACGGATTCTTTCAGCACACTCGCACATTTTAAGCACTTTTTAAGTCTTGTAGGACTCACCCAAGTCCCAACTCGCACTGAACTCACACACTGTATGGCAAGGGTTACTCCTCCGACACTGCTCAGTTTGCCAGCTCTGTTCAAAATGTGCTTGTTTAGGTGTTTGACATCAATTTAAAGAGCAGAAATACCGATTCTCATTTGGGACACAGATCGCGCTTCTACAGGAAAAGCGCAGATGTATTTCTACTGAACTGCGTTGATTGAAAAAAGTGTATTCCTTACTCCTGCTCGTTCTGTCAGCTCAACACTTCATATGATAACATCACACAGTTCATTGTCTGAGGAGGACCGTTCATATTCACGTCCGTCGACCATCAAGTTCAGCGTGAATCTGCTACAGTAAAAGTTAAACCACCTGGGCCTGCGTCTCACTAACACTGTCAGACAGAGGGACTGTTGGTGTCTCTGTCCAGGGCACACTGATGATGTCCAATCCAAACACTGTGTACCCCTCACCTGTGTCTCTGCAGAGTCCTGAGTGAGCACCATGTGGACACCATGTGGACACCATGTGGTCATCAGGCACACATCCATCTCTGCTCTGGAGTCAAAGCAGCGTAGAAAACAAGATTCACTCCTGCGTTACATAAACTGAAGCAGACAGTGCACTTTAATCACAGAGTAATCCAACCGAACAACACAACATGGACTTAGAGAGACTGATGACAGGGCTGTGTACGACTTACTTTGCACAGTAAGATGTTTTTTTTTTATCCCAGAGGACACCAGATCAAGCTCCCAAAATGATTGCATATGAAAGCTGACATGATTTAGTCACAAAGCAGCACTTGAGATTTGAGATGGTCACATATTTTCAGCTCAACATGAGACCATTTTTGTGTTCATATATTTTGTCAATGCTTGAGCCCTGTGATCAAATATGGTGGGTGCTGACATGTGAGCACAGTCAACACACTCTCACCAGAAAGTGTACATATACCAGGATGCAAAAACAGTATTATGAGCACAAGTACACAAGATTTCAAAGCGTAAAAATACACGGGTTTTGGTTGAAGCCACGTGGGGACATTTTCTTTAGGTTTGATGGGTAAGTTTAGGCATCAAGTTACTAAAGTAGGTAAGTTTAGGGCTTGAGCTTGGGGCAGGTTAAAATTAGGATCAGGATTTTGTTTATTTTCATTTCACTATATGTATATACGCTATATATACATATTTAGACACAAAAAACAACAACATGAAATCGTGCTAATCATACACAATTTACATGTCCTGTAATGTAGAGGGATTTTCGGTTGACATCATTTTCTGTCCTACTGCGCATGCTCCATGCAGAAAAAGCCGCTCTCTGTCTGCTTAGTTGGGGAAACATCTTTGAATAAAACTACAAAACGGGACGAGAGCGGCAGTTTGGATCAGGTCTGTCTCCTGAAGCTTGAGACAGTGTTTTTCTCGCTGATTTTTTCACTCACCTGAAATTTTATTCACAAATGTTGACTAAGCAGAAGAACTTCGCACAGTGATAAACTCTTGTAATTAGTTGACAACGGTGCTTTTTCGACTTGTAGTCAGTTCTGGGTGAGTGACAGGAGTCTGCAGAATCAGATACGTTGGAAACACTTTTGACAAAAGAATAATGTTCTACATCCCAACAGGTTTAAACAGGTTTCAATCAGGAGTTAATCCGTCTAATATTGGATGAATGATGACCTGATGAACTGATTTGCAGAGTTAAACAGGGAATAAAACACAGCAGTGGATTTCACCATATGTCTGTTTAGCAAAACATGAGCCTATTTGTCATGACAAAAGTATCTGATTTTAATATTTCTATGGAGAAGGTTTATTGCAAAGGGTAGTGTGCAGTCAGCTGTGCTCAGTGCGTTGAAGGAAGATCATTTTTGGGACACATGGGCCATGATTCGAGACACAAATTTTTGGAAAGTTTGATCTCCCTAGGAGTAACAGTTGCATTCATCTTAGTATCCAACATGATCTCATGGAAATGCATATAAAAATTACAACAAGTAAATATTGGATCATGAGCAAATTTTCTAGACCTTTTTTTGTGTGTTTATTTTTATTCAGCGTCTCTATTGTGACGTGTGTATTGGTTGAAGCCATGTGGAGACATTTTCATGAACACATCTTTACTTCCACCATAGAAATGAACTGAAATGAATTAATTACGTTGTACACATACACATTTAAAATTGCATGATATACAGTACATACACATTTCCAGGAGAATGAGTTGTATTTTCACGTCTCTAAAATGTCCAATATTATAAAATTGTGGAGTGTAATGCAACTCACCAATCAATGAAGTAGACAAAGCAGATTAAGTACTATTATATGAATCAAAGAACGAACAGAAGTCAACACAGTCTTCGAAGTAAACATAGATATACAACAAAATGTCAAAAACTTACAATGAGCAAGTTTTCATACCTTTCTTTCCATGTAAATATGTTGCGAAAAGCCAAAACGTAATATAACCTCAAATTTTGGTTGAGGCGACATTTTTGGGGGTTTTAATGGGTAAATCTTATCGTAGGTTTTTTGCATTTCATTGTATGTCTACGTTTTCTTCGGAGACTGGCCTGCAAAAGTAGCTGTCTTCCAAAACTCTTATTACAACTGCCAATTTCTTACGCCGTATTGACCATAGACATAACTGCGCAACTGAAATTGCCTGCGTTCTTTCAGAGTGTCTGGATTCAGCGCGATCTCAAATGGGCACTAATCGCAGAGCTCCGTGTTTATCCATTCCCATCTCCTTTTCCATCTTTTCCCAATCTCCCTGCGCCTCGGGACGTGCAGGAATCCGTGGAGTCCAACTGCTTATAAGAAACTGCCCCAGATCTACAAACTACAAGATTCTGGCAAGTATCAACACGGCTGGGTTGTCTTAAGTCTGGAGAGCTGGAGAGGCTGACTACACTACACTTACTGTCAGCGTACAAATAACCGTCTTTACAGAGCTGTTTACTCGCGTTGTTCGGCTTTATTGCAGCATAAATTCAGGTAATGAGAATAGCATTGCCAGTGTCACCGCAAGGAATCGCCAGAAGTCTGTTACGGAGCAGTGTTTGAGCTGGGTCTATTTGCCAAGTCTGAGCAGTTGAAGTGGGGTCAGGCTCATTAAAGCTGGCACCCGTAGACTTGCATGTGAGCACGATGTTTAGAACGGATTTCACTGTTCTTCGGGAATATACAAAAGTCTTGTATGCCAGCAGGGGTTTTGTAAATAATGTATTAGTCTTTATGGAAATGTAAGTTGTTTTTTCCGATCACGGATTGCCACAAATGCAACAAGTAAAGACATATTAGGGACACGGAGGCAGTGTTGGGATGTAACAAAAGAGACTTGCATTGCAACACATTTGCTGAATAGCTAAAGTTTTTTGATTACATGTATTCCAGTTTTTGCCTAGAACTTGTAGTCATGTAATTTGGACTTCAGTGTGCATTGTGATAAAACTATATACCTGACTTTTTTGTTAGTTTATTTGTTTGTTTTCTAAGACAGCAGAGTGGCTCTTGATTGGCTAAAAGGCTTTCTTATTATTGGCAAAGTGCTGCATTTGCAATATACTCTTTGCTCGTTGGTTGTCTGTTCATCAGAACAATATCAAACTTCTCTTACCTCATATTAAAAGAGTCTTTTGTGAATTGTTTTTAGTCCTGTTGATATATACAATATTTTGGCCTCACTCTAGATGTTTTTAGTGATAGGAGGAAACCGGAGTACCCGGAGGAAACCTACGTAGACACGGGGAGAACATGCAAACTCCACATAGAAAGGCCCGGGTCGACTGGGAGTTGAACCCAGAACCTGCTAACCGTTGCGCCACCGTGTCACCCTAAGCTGTGTGTTACCAACCTGAAACCTCTCTAGCACTCAGAAGTGTTCAGCACCTTAAAAGAAGACTCACCGCTGTCTCTTTGCTCAAAGTCTCTTCAGAAGTTCTTCCTGGATTGTCCCGCTGAGCAACACTGCCACAGAGGAGAACTGCCGCTCAACGCACAGCAGTATCAAGGAACACCATGTTTCTTCCAAACCCCCGGCAACTGGTGTCTCACTCCCAGAGAGGAAAGATAGCACGATCGCAGCTTGTGGATTATGCCTCTCCAAACAAATTAGATAATTGCCCTTGTTTCAAACTGTTTTAGTCTCGTTTGAAGACATTACTGATGACTTTAAGCCAAATTACTTGCCAGGGGCCTAAGAACTTTTTCCCCAATTTGTAAATGCATTTTTCTATATTATGCCAAATACTATTAGAACAGAAGAGAAATGCCTTGAAACCAGTTAGAATGTTTTGAAACCAGTGAAATATTCCACATTACATAAGCAATTAAATCTTAAGTCATTTTAAGCAAGTCTAGATTTTTAGTTTTTGTAGTAGACTAAAAGAAATAAATGAGCACTTACAAACACACTTCTGAGCCACCATTAATAATCACAATTACTTACACTGACTTGCTGTGAATGTTTCAGTCCGATGCATTTCACACAGAAGAAAAACAACACAAACTCCACACGTTTTCGGAAAATCAAAACCGCAGAATCTTTTTACAGAGTGAGTGATAATCAAACTGCCACCGTGCCAAAACCATGGAACTACTTCAAAGACAAATCCACCCAACATGTGATCACTCCCTGAATCACACCAGCGTATATTCACAATATTTCACAAACTTGTCATTTTGGTGATTTTATTTGGTGTTTTTGAGGTCCGGAGGGAACAAATCTATAAAAAGCAGCTCTCTGCCCTTTAACCGCCCTTGTTTTAGTGATGTGTGAAAAAGCCGGAGTAATAAAGTTTGCCTATTTTCAGAGCCTTTGACCGACGGTGCAGAAACACAGGGCTTTTTATTCGCCGGCGGAAACATGACTCTACACTCGAGGCGTCATGGGAATCCACCAAAGCAAACAGCTCCGTGTGCAAAGATGTCCGACCCCGGGGATGCCTCTGCTGACACAGTCAAAGGGCCGTTGCCGCGGGTGATCGTTGCTAGGTGCTGTTGCCGGACATGAAGCTAGAATGTAAGCCGCGACTGCCCAGGTCACGAGTCAATAAGCTTCAATGAGGATTAGAGAGAGAGTGGTTCATGTTGTTGTTGAAGGTAAAAGTATAAAATGCTAATAGAAAATTAATCCAAGATCAGAGAAGTGTCTAAGGACCAAATACGACCTCTTCGACATGTCCAAGACCAGAGAGCTGTCTAAGGACCAAAGACGACCTCTCCGACATGTCCAAGACCAGAGAGCTGTCTAAGGACCAAAGACGACCTCTCCGACATGTCCAAGACCAGAGAGCTGTCTAAGGACCAAAGATGACCTCTCCGACATGTCCAAGACCAGAGAGCTGTCTAAGGACCAAAGACGACCTCTCCGACATGTCCAAGACCAGAGAGCTGTCTAAGGACCAAAGACAACCTCTCCAACATGGCCAAGACCAGAGAGCTGTCTAAGGACCAAAGACAACCTCTCCAACATGGCCAAGACCAGAGAGCTGTCTAAGGACCAAAGACAACCTCTCCAACATGGCCAAGACCAGAGAGCTGTCTAAGGACCAAAGATGACCTCTCCAACATGTCCAAGACCAGATAGCTGTCTAAGGACCTGAGATAACCTCTCCAACATAAGACCAGAGAGCTGTCTAAGGACCAGAGATAACCTCTCCGACATGTCCAAGACCAGAGAGCTGTCTAAGGACCAAAGACGGCCTCTCTAACATGGCCAAGACTAGAGAGCAGTCTAAGGACCAAAGATGACCTCTCCAACATGTCCAAGACCAGAGAACTGTCTAAGGACCAAAGACAACCTCTCCAACATGGCCAAGACCAGAGAGCTGTCTAAGGACCAAAGACGACCTCTCCAACATGGCCAAGACCAGAGAGCTGTCTAAGGACCAAAGACGACCTCTCCAACATGTCCAAGACCAGAGAGCTGTCTAAGGACCAAAGATGACCTCTCCAACATGTCCAAGACCAGAGAGCTGTCTAAGGACCTGAGATAACCTCTCCAACATAAGACCAGAGAGCAGTCTAAGGACCAGAGATAACCTCTCCGACATGTCCAAGACCAGAGAGCTGTCTAAGGACCAAAGACGGCCTCTCTAACATGGCCAAGACTAGAGAGCAGTCTAAGGACCAAAGATGACCTCTCCAACATGTCCAAGACCAGAGAGCTGTCTAAGGACCAAAGATGACCTCTCCAACATGTCCAAGACCAGAGAACTGTCTAAGGACCAGAGATAACCTCTGCGACGATTCCAAGACCAGAGAACTGTCTGAGGACCAGACAACCTCTCCAACATGGTCAAGATCAAAGAGCTGTCTAACCCCTGCTGTACACTGAATGCAAGTTCAGTGTGGGTCAAGACTCGTGCGAGTCCAGCAAAACTTAGAAAGTGCATCAAAACAATGTGTCTTTGTACACAAACCTTGGAGCATGTCCGAGAGTTGCGCAATTGTGCGGAAAGAATCTGTCGAGAAACTATTTTTCCTGGAGGTCACAGCATCCTGATCTGACTTTCAAGTCATATTATGAGGATTCTCGCAGGAATCTGTGTGGCTTTGGGCAAATATGGACAGCAGTGAACGAGAGCTCGCACGAGTATCAAGCCAAACTCACCTCGCAGTCAGTGCACGGGAGGCGTAAAGACCAGGGACGAAACTGTGGACCTCCATAAGGCTGGGATAATACTCGCCCATTGCCAAGTATTGGTGCACTTATTAGAAATACAAGACAAAGGATCTCATAGAAGATCGCTCACAGTGTATCAATGAACGCATGGCAGTCATGTGTTCTCACATTAGGAAATGAGTTGGAGCTCCAGCTATATTGGCCGCAGTGAAAATAACACAAGGGAAATAATCAAAGTTCCAGAAATACTCCAAGCACAGAGCAGAAGATTTCAACAGATCTTCCTATGACATCACAGACAGGAATTTAGAAATGTTTTCTGATGACAACCAATCAACTTTTGTTTTGTGTACGTCATGCAAGAAAAAAAAATCCAAGAAGAAGAATGTTAGCACAAGGCCTTGTGTCATTTTTTAATAAAAAATAAAGCGTGTCATGCCCAGGACTTATTACATCATCACATTTTACAATATGCACTCTACCTTTTTTGAATAACATTTTCCAAGACAACACTTCTACTTGAACTGGACATTCATTACTCTGGATCACCACGGTCACAAGCGCTCTAGTTCCTATTGTAGCTCCAGGTCACACGCTCTGAAGGAACAATGTTTGGCTGACTTGATTAGCTGTGAGTTGGTCCAAAATGGAACAGACTTTGTGTTGTCTGAGTTCAGGCTCTTTCCACAGAAGGTTCCAGAAAATGTTTACGTTTGCCTGGGGAAATGGCACTACAGACTGGAGCTTCTGCTTACAGTTGTGCTGCGGTTGATGTCCTGTCACAGATAATCACGGGCTCACGTCGAGGAAATTATTACTTATTAGATTGGGTTTGTAAGAAGCAAAGTGATGCATCTGTGAGTTTTATTGTGTTGGACTGATGTCGTCTTTCTTCCCTATTCTAAAACTGTTTGAGTATGTCGTGAAAAATTGACTAAGGAAATGGAAAAAGCTTCAAGATGGCTTCATAACTTTTGTCTTACATTAAATCGAATCATTAGATAACATTATAGAAAATAGCTAAAAAGAATTCTTAATTAAAAAAATCCAGTTTGCACCATCACTGTTACATTCTTATTTAGTATAAAATTTTAAAAAGTTGATTAAATTTAATAACATTGTATTGTTGTTTAATATCATTCATAACATTGACACTCGCAGGTCTCATGAGCTGTGAATATAGGCCCTTTTCACGCTACAGCTTGGCTAGTTCCGGTCTGATTATACCAGCGGATCATTGTTTCTGGTCAATACAATCTTTCGGGAGGCTAGCTCAAATGCCGTAAACTAATTAAATATTTATTTCACATAAAGTGAACAACAAGTTACAAGCAGAAAATCCTTTGCAGCATGTTCAGTACTTCATTTACCAGATAAATACTTCACCAGGGAAAACCCATAGTGCTAACCTGTATTTACTTTATTTATTCATTTTAAAATAACTCTACAAACTGAACTAGCTTCATACAAAAACACTAGCCTAGGATGTCATGTATTTTTTTATCAAATTGCCTACTTTATATCTGCACAATTTATTTGTTAGCATTTAGCATTGCGCCAAAATGACACACTTTTATAAACACAGTCTTTCTCTGGTGAAGTATTTACCTCGTATGTTAAGCTCTGAACTTGTTGCCAGTGGTTATCTAGCTGAAATCTGCTTTCTGCTTTGAGTTTTTAAAATATGAATTATATGAATTAATGTTAGCGCAACTTGGAAAATTCCCCATAAGGAATGAATGGGACGAGAAGGAACTATCTACAGGTGTCACGCAAACCGGAGCTAGCATAGCCACAGTGTGAAAAGGGCCCATGGCTTAAATTTTGCTAAAAAGTCCTGGCAGGGAAGGAGGGTCAAAGTCAGAATAGGGCTGGCACTGAAAGAGTTAGTAGGTCAGGTCATGTGACCTGGATCATAGTCACATGACAGAATGCTATAAAAAAATAAAAATAAAATTATAAATGTACAATTACAAATATCACTGGTGATAAAAATACAGTTGAACACACCAAATGTAAGCCATACAAAACATGACACATGAGCTGTGATCTACTGTTAAATCCAAAAACAAAACATACAAGTCAGTTGTGTGTAATATGAAACCTTTAAAGGGACTTCACCTGTTTTTTTTTTTTTTCGTTTTGTTTTTTACAGTAAACTAACTTAATATATTTATTGCCTTAGCACAAATTAGTCTGCAATGTCCTGCTTTTGTCTAATAATGTCCCGTTTACTCACCAAACTCCACTAAGCTTATTTGTTGTTACTGTTAGCATTGTGGCTAACTGCTGTTAGCATACCAAGATTTCTCGATCATAGTTGAGAAAGAAGATTCAAATACATCATGATAATGCTCAGAATGTATTCGGTAAGTGAGTAACACGTGACTGAAGTAGGAAGTTTAAAATGAATTATTTAGTTTGTTTACATTTTGAAGGAAGCACAAACCGGTATAACACTCTTAACACTTGTCTAAACGGTCAGTCCATGGACACCAGATGACTTTTCTCCCATGTTCATAAAACGAGTGCGGTTCTGTAATTGTCAGCTGGGCCCTTAGCACAGCCTGTTCCAACGAGCTATGTTTCATTTGCAAAAAGTCGTTAAGCTCATTTCTTTTTGTAGTCGCGGCCACGGCCCTGTTCTCGCTGCCGGGCTGCGGAGAAATCCAGCTCCACCTCTTTTTAATCTGTGTCTGCGATTGGCCTCATTAATGGGGCCGTTTCAGGCTTTGCAACACTTCTCGCTGGTGTATTTCGGGAGGTTTTTAAAGAGCTTAATTATAACCAAAGGCCACGCAACTGCTGTGTTTCATTTGTGCTTAATCTCAGATGTGGAAACGCAGGCACAGGCAGACTCATTGTTCCCTCCGGCTCGTGCCAGCTTTAGCCCCAGGAAACATTACCGAACAAGGGCTGGGAACTTTCACACTTTAGACGACATGGAGGAAGCTGGATGGAAGAAAAACTAATGCACTGGTACAAACTGCATTTCTGATATTAAAAGTCTTATATATATTGGGCTAATTTTTTATATTTAAAAATGTATCTGAAGTTGTGTTTTTGCTTCATCCACATTTATTTTACTGCACAATTCCTGTATAATCTTATTTCACCAGACTAAAAACATTCAGAAAGTATGTTTTAAATTCCACACACACATTTATTAGAGTCAGCTAAATACTTTGAGTCTTAGATTTGCCAAATGTTGGAGCTGCAGCTATTGCATTAACCTTGTTTAAGCTGAACCTTTAACAGAATCTGCAAAGAAGAGATAAAACAAAACTTAAGGTTCATTATTGAGGCTAAAATAGCCGTTAAAGAGAAACTTTTTTCACTGTCAAACTGTGTATTTAGGGTCAAAATTGAATTATCTACTTTTTCCGAGCTTTTTTTGAACATTTTTGTACCAACTCGCTCATTTTGAAGTTATGTGTGCAAACTGTGTTGCCACGATGGTCAAACGCTGTGCATTTTCAGTTCACGTCCACGTCATCAAGTTGACACCCAGCCGCCCAGGTGGGAGATATAAACTCCTACCTCTGACATCACTGCTGTGGAGTTTGAGAGCGGTCACCCGCTGCGAAATAATGTCACCAGTCATTTGGCTCAGTTAATAACTGAGTGGTTTAAAGGTACTCCAGTTCGAAACCCGTTTCAGCGTCATTGGGCGCATGGTAGCAGAGTGGTTAGAGCACTGACTTCACAATAAGGAGGTCATGGGTTCGACTCCCGGGTCCCTCCAAAAACATACATGTTTAGGTTAATTGGGCTTCACTGTAAATTTCCCTGTGAGAGAAAGAGTAGTGAATGGTTGTCTGTCTAACCCTGTGACAAGTTGGCCACTGTCCAGGGTGTCCCCCGCCTAAGGCCCAAAGTCGCTGAAAACATTCACATCATCAGCTCTAGTGCTTATGTAGACTAAAGCAATGGTTTCATACATGTGTCTGTAAAGTAAATAAAAAAGAATCTTGACCTATGCGTGGCGAGCCTGTTTGAGGTGCAGTTTTGGGCGGAGTAAGTCTCTGACTGTGTTGAGCTTCACTTTAACAATAAGAAGGCAACGATCTAGCCTTTTCAGCACTGATGCAGATTTCAATACTTTCACTTTAAAGGACAAATATTATGCATTTTTGTGTTGTTTCTGTCTATCAAACATGGTCCCAAGCACCTCCACTTTGGAATCTAACCCTAACCCTAGCTCACAGATAAGCATGTCAATACCACGCAGTTTGAAACAGCGTGTCATATAAACACAATTTCTATTTTTTGTGTGTGTATTTCAGATGTATCTGTCCCAGTTCATTTCTACGGTGAATGTAAAGACTTGTTATTTTTCATGAACACTAACACAATCCTAATCCTAATCTTAACCAACTCCAAGCCTAAGAGCTAAACTTGTAACTTCAGACCTAAACTTAGCCATTAACCCCCATAAAACCCCGTGTTTGTCCTCAACCACATCGTGTGTCCAGACCACACCAGAAAAAAACGGGCGTGTAATTGCACGCCAAAACGGGTAGAAGCATCGTCATGACACGCAATTTGTCATGGCGCGGAACACGTTAGTTTACCCCACGCCCACACTGGGTCTGGTCGCCAAAACTCCTTCAATGTAACAGATTTTTTTTTTTTAACTTGGCACATCAAAATGAACTAGAACTCATTCTCTTACATTTATTTTTACATATTAATGTGTTTCTCAGGTTCCCTCTCCTGTGCCACTGTTCCCTCTCCTCCGCCACTGTTCTCTCTCCTCCACCGCTGTTCCCTCTCCTCTGCCACTGTTCTCTCTCCTCCGTCGCTGTTCCCTCTCCTCCGTCACTGTTCCCTCTCCTCCGCCACTGTTCCCTCTCCTCCGCCACTGTTCCCTCTCCTCCGCCACTGTTCCCTCTCCTCCCACTGTTCCCTCTCCTCCGTCACTGTTCCCTCTCCTCCGTCACTGTTCCCTCTCTTCTGCCACTGTTCCCTCTCCTCTGTCACTGTTCCCTCTCCTCTGCCTCTGTTCCCTCTCCTCTGTCGCTGTTCCCTCTCCTCTGTCGCTGTTCACTCTCCTCCGTCGCTGTTCCCTCTCCTCCGCCGCTGTTCCCTCTCCTCCGCCGCTGTTCCCTCTCCTCCGCCGCTGTTCCCTCTCCTCCGTCGCTGTTTCCTCTCCTCCGTCGCTGTTCCCTCTCCTCCGCCGCTGTTCCCTCTCCTCCGTCACTGTTCCTTCTCCTCCGTCACTGTTCCCTCTCCTCCGTCACTGTTCCCTCTCCTCTGTCACTGTTCCCTCTCCTCCGTCACTGTTCCCTCTCCTCCGCCACTGTTCCCTCTCCTCCGTCACTGTTCACTCTCCTCTGTCACTGTTCACTCTCCTCCGCCACTGTTCACTCTCCTCCGTCACTGTTCACTCTCCTCCGCCACTGTTCCCTCTCCTCCGTCACTGTTCACTCTCCTCCGTCACTGTTCACTCTCCTCCGTCACTGTTCACTCTCCTCCGTCACTGTTCCCTCTCCTCCGCCACTGTTCCCTCTCCTCCGTCACTGTTCCCTCTCCTCTCTCACTGTTCCCTCTCCTCTCTCACTGTTCCCTCTCCTCCGTCACTGTTCACTCTCCTCCGTCACTGTTCACTCTCCTCTGTCACTGTTCCCTCTCCTCCGTCACTGTTCCCTCTCCTCCGCCACTGTTCCTTCTCCTCCGTCGCTGTTCCCTCTCCTCCGTCACTGTTCCCTCTCCTCCGCCACTGTTCACTAGACTAGATTCATGGTTTGTTTTTTTCCCTCTGAAATAATCTAAACATAAATGTGAAAAAAATCTGCTTATCTAATTTGCGTGATCAAATCTGCAGACGTCTTATTTCATCGGCTGTTTCTCCTCATAGCTGACCCAGTATGTGTCCTATTGACACAAAATAACTTATGAGTTGTAGCACATGTTCTTGTTTTAGAAACGGTTTCCAGAGTCTTTGATTTTGCTCTGTGTGTTAAAGAAGACCTATTGTGATTTTTCTATATATTTAGGAAGAAACTATGGCATAAGTAGATCAATAATTCACATTTTTTTCATTACAAAACAAAAAAAATGATCTAATCGGCTTAGAAATATAAACAGGTCTGACTTCCTTTTAAAAAAAATAAAATCCTTTAGTTGAAGCGAACACACTTTCCCGTTTGTACATTCTGCTCATTTTTGTCTTTTATCAGTTCCACTGTCTGTGTGAACGTGTCCAGCAGGATGGATGTTTTTAGCCTCTTTGGTTTGCACAGTAATGAGTGAGGGGTGCTAACTGAAGCTGACACAGATGAGGTATGTGTGTGTGAGAGTGTGACATACCAACAGCTCATGTCAAATCAGACCCAGTCGTTTATCCTCCTGTTTGTGTGTGTGTTGTACGTGAGCTGAGTCTGAAGTACAACTATATGGGATTGGGTATCTGTGCCGACTAATAGAATTTTTCTGTATCAGGTATTGGCTTCATTGGTTCCGTCGATAACCTGGTTGTGCCTTTAATTAGGTGTAATGAGACTAACTTAACTGATAACGGGTGTCGGCAGATACTTGAAGAACAAATATTATGCCAAATCAACTTTTTTTGAATTTTTAATCTTATTCTAAATTTTCTTTATCATTAACACTGCTGAAGTTTGTTCTGTGAGAATTTTTTGATCCCCCCAAAACACTGTCAGAGTGTCCCTGATTTGTGATGTCATAGATAGATCTCCTGAGATCTTCTGCTCTGTTTTTAACTCACTAAATCATCCAGACTCGATTTGAGCATTTCTTCAGCTTTAGTGTATCAGAATTTGTTTGTGTTCCCTGTGCAATTTCTTTTGCAGTCTGTAGTTAAAGATCAAACTTAATTATTGAAGGAGCAAACAAATGACTGTCACTTGTGATTTACAGCACTCTTTTTATTGGTTCTGATGGGTTAGGGTTAGGGTTAGGATAAACATGTTCAGGAGGACAGGGTTTCACAGTGCTCTGTGTGTGGATGTGAGGAGGTGGAGCATACCTTTTTACATGAGCCGTGCAACATGACTGCAGGTGGACAGTGTCTTAAACATGTTACTGTGAGTTTTGTGTGGGCCGTCCTGTGGCGTGACTGTCTCAAACATGACTGCAGGTGGACAGTGTGGGCACCACATGACACACACAGAGGAAGACTTTGTTATGACTACTACACTGTTTGTAATGATGTGTTTAGTGACCGCACTCTTGAGACTTTCATTGTGTTTAAGGTTTCTGAAACAAATCTCCAGGAGGTACAGTCCTCTACAAAGTCATAGACATGTGAATGAATTGTTCAGTGAGGAAAGAGCGTTTAAATGTGTTGTCTCACTTCTTGCAAACTGTAGAGTTCTAAACATATATGAGCAATTGAAAGTCCTAAGATAACTAGTACAATGCCATTCTTGCACTGGAGAATCAGGCACTCCTTAACTAAATGCAGGCAGCACACAGTTGTCTTGATTTGACAATATGTCAGCACAGGTGCAAGCTTTTCTGTGGAGTCTTCATTGTTCTTATAGACAAATGGGTCTATTGCATTTGAGTCTTCATTGTGTGAACAGTAGAAGCCAACGTGTTCTCATGGATTGCGTAAAATAGCACGCCATGACAAATTGCGTGTCATGACGACGCCCTCTGCCTGCTTTGGCGTGCAATTACACGCTCGTTTTTTCTGGCGTGGTCTGACAAACACGAGGTTTTTTAAGAGATTAACCGCTAACTTTAGGTTTGAAGTTACAAAATGGGTAAGTTTAGCTCTTAGGCTTGGAGTTGGTTAAGGTTAGGATTAGGATTGTGTTAGTCTTAATGAATAACAACACGTATTAACATTCACTATTGAAATGAACTAGGACAGAAACGCGTCAAATACACACGCATAAAATAGAAGTAGCGTTCATATGACACGCTGTTTACAATAGCCTGGTATTGACACGCTTTTCCATGAGAACAGGCTGTAGAAGCATGTCTTCAGGAGTAGTGCTAGAGGCACATTTTCAGATCTCACTCCTAGACTTACTCCTGGATTTTTTAACCTTTTCGACATCAGGGACACTTTGTATTTGTACAGAGTATCCTAGAGCCTAAGCATATTTAATATATTATATTTTACTGATTGCACAGCTCGGAGGGGTTCTTTTGTTGAATGCAACAAATACCACCACTGGATCAGACAGACCATCTAGAGCCACATATTGAGTCTAAGAAGCATAAAGCCATATGCAGACACTATTTCCTTAGCATCTTATAGACGTGTTTCAGCTGAAGCCACTTGGAGACATTTTGTTTGGGTTTAACGGCTAAGTTTAGGTCTGGGGCTTGGAGTTGGTTAAAATTAGGATTTTGTTAATAATCATATATAATAACACACCTTTACGTTCACCAAAGCATATGATAAAGCAACCTGATCTCACAAGAAAGCGTACAGGACAAGTGAGATGTAAATTGCTATGATTAGCACAATTTCATGTTTTTTTTTACTTAAACCCCAAGCCCCAGCCCTAAATTCACTAGGGTAAATATGCGCTTTGTTGTGAGACTGTTGCATAAAAACACAGAAAAACCAAACTGCATGGTGTACATCTAAATTAACGTCACATACGTGTGGATTTCTGTTTGATTGGGCTTGTCACATGTTTGGAATGTGGCTGAAGGTTTCCCTGCTGTCTGGTAAAACCATTTGAACAGCCTACAAGACATCTCACAACCACATGACGCTTCTTTGAAAGGTCTACAGGAAGTATCACAAACATGTAGACAAGGTAAACAGACTAAATGAAAGGTTTCAGGTCAGTGCTTGTCTCAACTGCATGATCTCATTTAGAACATGTCCTTAATCTTTATTTTTATCTTTTGATTTGAATGCATTAATCAACTTCAACATCAACTGCTAGTAATTTTGGTCTCTCCATTTTTGGGATGAGTCTGATTTAAGAGTTTGATGTTCTTTCCTTCATTTTTCACTCTCCTCTTTCTTTTTTCAGTGCAGTTTTTTTTTTTTTTTTCCAGTTCTTTAAGACTACCAACCCAGTCTAGTAACCTGCTAGGCACATTTTGAACTTAATGACACAAGATTTCCCCTTATCCCATGATTACATACAATCTTCTATTTATAGCAGTTGAAAACAGGTTGATTGAATCTTTCCTTAATACTGTAAGTGGGCAGTTAACACAAGCTTAGCCCCGGGAGCAGGCTAACAAGGCCCAGGGAACCGCCATTAGAACATCGTCCGTTTGACTAAATGAGAAAATGAGCAGGTGTTTATGTCCAGTGGAACTTCCATACGACCACAATGACTAAGTGAAGGCTGAGGTCTGAACATGGCAAACCATCAGTGACGTGACCGGAGCTGTGCCCATGTCTTTTATAAGGTCAAAGGCTTAAGGGCTTAGAGGTTGGAGAGGTTATAGGGTAGAACAAGTCCTGACTCTCCAACAGGTCAATGGAGGTGGCTGTACAGGATGCCTATATCAGGGCTAGTCAAAGGAAATGGACAACTTTGTAAAAAAAAAATATATATATATATATTCATTTTCTACCGCTTAATCCCGTTAGGGGTCGCGGGTGACTGGAGCCTATCCCAGTGACTTTGGGCCTTAGGCGGGGAACACCCTGGACAGTGGCCAACTTGCCGCAGGGTTAGACAGACAAACATTCACTCTCTCATTCACTCACTAAGGGAAATTTACAGTGATGCCCAATTAACCTAAACATGCATGTTTTTGGAGGTGGGAGGAAACCGGAGTACCCGGAGAAAACCCACGGTGACACGGGGAGAACATGCAAACTCCACCCAGAGAGATCATGAGATGTTGATATGGTCCGACCCGGGAGTCGAACCCACAACCTCCTTATTGGGAAGCCAGAGCTCTAACACTTGGCTACCGTGCATTATATATATATATATATATATATATATATTATATATATATATATATATATATATATATATATATATATATATATATATATATATATATATATATCAAACACTACTTCTGTGAACATACAGGGGTGACTAATTTTGACAAAGGGCCACATTGGCATTGGGATTGTCCTCGAAGGGTTGGTTGTAACTAAAATTAACCTTACTAACCTTTCACATACTACTTATAATTGTAGTATTTTGGTACATTTGTGATTAGGTCTAAATCCTCCATTTTATTTAAATAGCAGTATAAATCTATACAGCCGGAGGCTGCAGTCTCAGGCCCACACTTACACGCTTTAATGGCTTACTGACTCACATTTTCACTATTCTCTCTTCGGGCGTTGAAAGCTGAAATTCGGTGTTGATCATCTGGTGGCTTCCGCACATTTTGTAAAAAGCAAGATATTTACAGCTAACAGTATTGTAACAGTAACCCTAACCCTAAGAGTAAAAAATAAGGCACAAAGCGCCATTCATTTTGCAATAGGTGTAAAATGAAGAAGGTTCTTGCGTTGCGTACAGTAACTGCTACACTGTTGATGAATAACAAAGGGAAAAAACAAAACAAAACAATGGTCACCATAGCCATCATCCTCATGGTTCTTATCCAACAAAACGTTATATAACAACAAGCAAACTTTACATTCCCCACAAATAACTGCTTACCTTGCCTTTTCCTAAAATACAAAGTTAGATACAAGCGTGTCCATTCATGTAACATCGGTTCAGTGTATGTTTACAGCGTTTACATTACTGATGTGGCTCTGTTACATTAGTGTACATGTGTAGCCCTCCCACGCAGCATGTTTCGACCCATCAGCCCCTTCTCGGAGGTGTTCTGTCAAGTACGCCGACCTCAAAAACTCACCCGAGCACTCACTTCACCACACCGGGGGAAACGTCCAACAAGCGGCGCATTATATCCTCCCCATCCCAGCTGGAGAGGGAGAGACGTGGGCTTATCTGAGGCACTGGGAGAGCTCCTTTGGCCGCGGCTGAATAACACACGACGGGTTTGGCATGGACGTGGACCCCTGGCACCGCTCGAGCATCCTCCGCGCTCACAAAAGAACCTTGTTTTGAGAACGAGCGGGGTTTGCAGGGATGTGCTCCAGGCTATTTTAGAATCAGAAGTCAAATGCTTTTGGTAGAGCGCTGAGAGGAGTTGACGAGGCTTGTTGAGAAGAAGTGAGCAACAAGTGTTCATTTCAGATCAACGATAAACATTCAATCATTTTCTAGATCTCGATTATGATAAGCAGACGAAGTTATTTCAAACCAACTGGAACAAACCATCACGTCTTTCAATGTGATAGTTGAGGTTTAACCCCTTAAGATGGAGCTCATTTTTGTTAAAACTTTTGACTAAAATCATCTAAAGTTCAAATGGAAATTGTTTGTGAACCCTTTGGAGCACAAACAATTGGCTGAACTTTTTGTGAAGATGAGGCTTTGTAGTTTTAGCCTCTGATGTCTGATTGATTCTAGTTTTAAGTGAGAAGGTGGCAGAGTGGATAGTGCTTTTGCCTCACAGCAAGAAGTTTGCGGGTTTGATTTCTGCATGGCCCGGGTCTTTCTGTGTGGAGTTTGCATGTTTCTCCCCGTGTCTGGGTGGGTTTTCTCCAGGCACTCCGTTTCCCCCCACCAACCAATAACATGCATGTTAGGGTAATATCCTCCAGCTATGGTAGTCCTGACCAAGCCTGGCAAGAACATCTGGAGATGGGTCCCCGAGCGCTGCACTGTGGCGATCACTGCTGCTGAGATATGTCCCAGAAGCAGTGAAGGATGGGTCAAATGCAGAGGACAAATGTCCCTATGGGGACAATAAAGTGTACCTTAACCTTGACTTTAACCTTAAAAGCCCGACTAAATTTTTTGGTAGGTAAATGTAAGAATCAGTACAGCTGGTATCACTAGGCTGGGCCTAGAGACACCAACGTCTCTTCAAAAGCTGAAGCTATTTTTATTAAAAAACGAGTTTTAGGGACTTGTAATAACTTAAAAAAAGTTTAGGCGACGCCCAATAAAAATGTCTATTAAATTTTGGGGGTATTTTTTTATTTGTGAGTTTAGAGTAAAAACTTGATTCTGATCCATCCTGAATGGTTGATTTGTCTGTAAATAAGAGGGTTCCCAATTTATTTTCAATTGTAGCATGTCAGGGAGCTTGACAGTTGATTTTTATTAGATCAAATATTGATGAATTATTAAAAAGTGTGAAGGCCCTCCACCTCATAAGGGGTTTTAAAGTTCCTATTTTACGCTAAATTCACTTTTGTAGCTCTTAGCCATTCAGCCAAAACTGAAATATTGTGTTTATTTCACGCTTTTTCATATTGTGCTATATTAACGGTGTAGTATACACAAAAAAGGCATGAAATTGTGCTCATCACACTATTTACTGTATGTGTCGTGGTATATATACATTTTCTTGTGATACTGTGTTGGTCACATTAAGTTAACAGGCCAGACAGTGCAGTCTCTGAGTTTGATATTTACTTCATGTACAACATTCGTCTGATGTGTAACAGCAAAACAGAAAGCACTTTCGCTAAACTAGCACGGGAAAATTCGACCCGAGCCACTCACATATAACAGGCTGCCTGTGCTTGTAGAGGCGACCTCGGTGAATGTATGAAAAACGTCGTGACGCACCTCCAGGCAAATGCAAACGGACAGTAACTTGGTAATGAGCAAAGCAACAAAAGATACAAAATCTGTCGAATGGTGAAGTTCTCTGCAATGTCTCAAAAAATCTAATACACATTGATGTAACACAAGATATATTAATGCAAATGTGTCCAAAAAACACATGACAAAACTGTGCAATTGACTTTTCCATCGTCCTAAACTCTGCACTAGAGCTGATACTACGCTGAAAGCCTTGACAGACACTGGCTAATCCCATCTCTCACGTGTTTATCTTCTGCTGACAGTCCTGGGAACGTGTCCGGAGACTTCTCTGGCTGTTTGCTCACCACACAGTGCAGTTTAACGCGGACACAGGTCAGGGTCGCACTCCTGCTCAGCTGCTTCACATTATCACAATTGAGAAAAGTGTAAATATTACCGAGTCTAGACTGGACTGTTAGAACAATGTGACACGGCGGAGACATCACAGAGTCACAGTTTTTCCAACAGGATGTAAAAAAGGCGCAAGATACAGTCCAGGAAGAACAGAACCTCCAGGCAATTATTGTTACTGTCGGGAGATCATTTCAGAGTTAGTTGGGTTTTCACACTGTTGAACCGGAAGCAAGTATTGTCCAACATTGTCCCATTTAAACACATTATTTTGAGCACAATTATGTTAAAAAAGCAAACTGAAACGGGAGTGGACCGCCCTGTCATTTGCCAAAATTGAGTGAGTCATGCTAGTTGTTAGTTTCACCACATTTTCATCTTTTAAACTGCCAGCAACGGTAGAAATTGTTCTCTGTCTTGATAGTTTCTCATCTGTCCCAGCACAGATCTCTTTCTGACACATCTCTGAATTCCCTGAGGCGCAAAGTTGCACATTTTATGGGATTGGATTGCGCACTTTTGTCAGGTTGTCATTTTCAAAATCACAAACTAACGTGGAAAATGTCGTACGTTACATTAAAAAGAGAAAAAAAGAGACCCATGAGCTCTTTGCTGAAGTGCATCAGCCGTTAAATATTGTGTTTTCACAAATGTTGAGCTAATATTTAACTTGAAGTCGGTGTAATTCTTCATTCATAAAGGAGTGATCCATAGAAAGGCTTCAAAGTGGTCATCTGGACTAGGGATGCACCGATCTGATACTGGGATCGAATATCGGTGCCGATCCAGCAAGATTTCCTGGATCGGGTATCGGCTGCATGATATCCGTTCAGCCGATATCACATTTGTGTGTAATGAGACTAATTTACAGGCTGGTGTTGATCAAGAAAGTCTCATATTATTGGACATTTTATTCAGATTAAGCTGTTAAGTTGTGGCCTGCACTCTAAATAACAGTTGCATAACACTAAATGACAAAATGTCTTTTGTTTTAAAAAGAAAGAAAAGCAATTTCAGTCCTTACACTGGTATTGGTCGATATCGGGTACCGGTAGATACTTAAACCAAAGTATCGGGATCGGTATCGGAACTGAAAAAGCTGGATTGGTGCATCCCTAATCTGGACAGTGTATTCAGATTGAAAATGACTTTAGGATGAAGTTGAAACATCTCGGTCTTCGAATACGATGTCCATATGACAATTTTGAAGCCTTTCTACTATTTAACTTGAAATAAACATATTTCAAAAGTAAACGATAAAAGTAGAATTAAATTGGGGAGCGCTGCATGGATGTCCAGGAGTATTAAAACAAGGCCCTGTCAGGTGCTCTTTGGAAATAGTGGGTGAATTCCTTGTGCAAAAATAGAAAGTTGCCTGCCAAAAGGTGGTAAAGTGCAGACACACAACCAAGGCACTCTGAAGGGTTAAAGTTAAAAAGCCTTTATTTCATCATGGCTTTTTGAATTAAAAAACGCACCAACGCGTTTCAGCTCTGACAGCTTTGTCAGAGATAAAAGTAGAATATTCTATGTCGTTTGTCTTCACAGGTGTTACTGTAGTCAAACACTAATGTTTATGCGTTTGTAGAGAATCTTCTGGTCACATGCACATCAAATTTTAACTCAAATTTGGCACTGACTCTGATTGAGGAATGACATGCTCCAAGCACAGCCACTCTGAGCTTTGGGTCTGGTTGAGAATTTTTTAATTATGTTTAAACATTACACAGTGGTGTGATTTTGTCAGACCATTTGTGAGTGTAGCTTTTGCAACATGCTTTTTAGTATAAAAGACATGCATTAAGTCTTATGACTCTTTTAGACTGGACAATATTTCTGAGTCAAGGCATCAGGTTTACATGGCAAGTCATTGTAAACCTGTATAAACCTCCTATTAGTTAGGTTACTGAGTTTATCTCGTAATTTGTCCATTTTTGTGAATCTATGCGTTTGTTGCCGTAGTTCATGATGGAACAAAAGCTGTATTTTTATTTATGAATATTAACATAATCCTAATCTAATCCAAGTCCAAGACCTAAACTTACCCACTTATTGTAGCTTCAGACCTAAACTTAGCTGTTAAACCCAAAGAAAATCAACCAAAACATCTTTTCTATTGACACTTTTCGCCGCATCAATCAGAACCGCCGTATTATAGACACGCTAAAAAGGATTAGAAACATGCTCATGATATGCCAATAACATGTAGTATAGATATTTATTTGGTCACTTCTTGTTCTCTGAAAATTTGTCAATCCTGAAGACTGACGCAAGAAAAGAGACCACATGGAGTTACGGTCATTTCAGCTTGCTCTTTCACATCATAAAGGAGGTGATTTTTCAGGTTTGATCCCAAAAAACATTTATCCATTTATGACTCAAACATAGACTTGTTGCATATTCCTATATTCAAAAATGTTTAATGTTAAAATACTATCAAAATCAGCCTAAATCATCAACATGTTTTACTGAAAGTTTGAAATCAGTTGTCTTCAGTTGACGTTTACTTTACTTGGTCACTTGATTCTCTCTAAAACATCTTGCAACACCGGTCAGCGTTTGTTTTGCTGTGAGTGACTGATAACCCTAAAAATAATGAGAACAGTGTTTCCCGAGGCTCTGAAGGGAAATAATAGCACCTCACAGACTGTTAAATTTGATAGCACAAGCTGTGTAGTACGTCGGAATTCCTGGACGATTCCAAGCACATTCCATTTTCTGTTCAAGACATTTTCCAAAACAATCTCCCTGTTTTGTTGATGTTCTCTTTAAAAAATGTTCCAGCGCATGTTTAAAGGTTGTCTCTCTTTCCATTACTAACACATCTCCAAATATATGTCTTCTTTTAGTTCTGTACTCAAACCTCTGGGCAGATGAATGGAACTAAGCTGAATCTAGGGTTAGGGTTAGGGTTTAAATGACATGTTCATAGGGATTTCTTTGGTGCCTGCTTTTTAAATTTTGTAGATGAGTAAAGTTTGTCTGTGTGTGTCTTTATAAAAACGCATCTTTACTACCACCATAGAAATAAACTGGGACTGCAACGCGTAGCCGTGAACTCGTGCTAATCATACGTAATTTACATAATTTACTGTAATGTCGTGGTAAATGTATGCTTTGAGGTCGGACTCCAGAGCAGGAGGAGGGGAGCGGTGGCTGGAGTCGTGACGGTTGAAAAATCTGTATTTTCTGATTTGTTTGAGATTATTTAACCCAGAACGCTGAGTAGATCCATAAAAAGCTGGAAAATATCTGTCATAATTTGCTTTGAAATTAACCAACTTGCTAACCCAGCAATTTGGGTTATGAAAAACCATCCAACTTTCTGAAAATTACCCAGAAAGGTGACCCAACTGCAATAACCCAGCAAATGGGTAGAAAAAACAACCCAGGATTTTTTAGGGTGTATGTGTTAATCCTACCATGAGTTGGCTACTGTCCACCTAAAGGAGGTGAACAACTGTACTCAATTATATGTGCCGTCCAATAACACATTTTAAAAGGTTGCATATCATGGAAAATCAACTCTTTTCACTTTTTATCTACCTGATCTAACATCACTGCCTTATTCTAAATAAAGGATTCCCTGTGAGCCTCAGAAAACATTTTCTAAATGTCCCAGATTTGTGATGTCACAGATAGATCTCTGAGATCTTCTGCACTGAAGTCCATAGAGAGTATTATTTCACCCAGTTCCACGGTGTCACAAAACTTGGGTCCTCTTTCCACCACTGATCATTGCTACACACTTCTACAACACATTAACCACGCTACATAAAGCCAAAACATTGCAGCAGTAGAACAAGCAAAACAACAAAACCCATCCCCAAACTATTGTCATAACCATCTTTGCAAAGCGTTCTTCATCCTTCTTAAGCCTGAGTAATGTTTAGGAAGAGGCTGTTCTGTGTCTGCGGTTCATTATAGATGTAAACAAGAGCTGTATGTGCGGCTGGGGGAAGCTCGCCGTCGTGTTTTCCTCCAGCACACATTGAAAACATTTAGATCCATCACTTGCACCCGACTATTTACACTCGCATTAGCCTGTTTTGATTCACACGCGGCCACAAACATAATGGAGTGATTTTGTCGGAGTGAATTTTCAAAAGGCTTGTGCTTGTAATCGTGTGTCTCCTTTAAAATGGGACAGAAGTAGTTTGGGAAATGCATCTGATAACATTGTTTTTGTGAGACGGATATAGCAATAGATTGTGTTTATGAGACTTCAGAACATTCTAGAATCTGTACTGTTTAAAATGTTTTAGAGTCATGTCATGAGGCCAGATCATGGATGTATTATATTATCTGGATAGGACATTGCTAGCTTGTAGCTGCTCCATTGCTGCAGCAGGAAAATCTCTCAACAGCAGGGGTGCCCAACCTTTTTCAGCTCGCGAGCTACTTTTAGTCTGAGCACAGCTCGAAGATCCACTTATGGATTTATATTATTTTATTTATTAGCAACATTATTTTTATACAAGTCTTGATTGACACACAGTTAGATTTTTTTAATAGTGCAATATTATTTTATTAAAATGTAAGTTATAAACTTGTTAAAACACATTGATTTTGAAAATAAATTATTATGGCTACAACAACAAGTCATTAAAAAGTTCAAGCTATCCAAGTCACCTGGAAGCAGTTCAAACTACTGTCTTATAAGTGATTGGTGATTACCATGGTAACAGTGAGGGGAGGGGGCTTGAGAAAGTCAGCTTTCCAACAACAAACAAGCTGCTGTTGATTGGACAACAACACAGTGTGAGCAGGTAGGATTTTGTGGCACTACCAGTCTCCTCCTCCTGCTTCTCTCCTCTGTCTCATCCCTCTCATGAGAGTGTGTGTTCAGAGCCGCGCTGCCGGCCAATAGTGGAGAACTCTTGCTGCGACATATAAAAACTAGTGCTTGTAGATGGCGCTTGTAAGTATGCACATTTTACGCTTGTAGTTTCACGCCTGTGGCTCACGGTTCAAGTTCGGATTAACAGACGAGGCTTTGGGATCTACTTCCACTGTCTCAGAGATCAAGTAGTCGATCGCGAACAACGGGTTGGGCACCACTACTCTACAGGCTAGAACGCATTTTTCCCTAGAGCGCATCGCAAAAACAAACTGCTCTTGTTCGGCAGAAACAACATCTACAGCTTTAGGAAAGATTGATTTGGTGAAAATTCTTACTTAGAGTAGAGATGAGTAGGTACTAACAGGGAATCAGCCCCTTTGTTTCTTGACTGGCCTGGGAGCATCACTCCAGAAGAGCTGCAGGAAAAGAAAGCACAGACTCTGCCTCTGAGACCTTAAGGAGAAAGTAGAAGAATAGATGATGTATAAACTAACTAAGTATGAAGAGACACAGTTTAACCAAATGTGGCTAATCTACGTGAAACTGACTTTAATTTAAGGTCTGATAAGAAACAACAAGCTCTAAAGAAGAGACTAAGGTGGAGCATATGACTGTGTTTGAAGCGTGAGGCCAAGTTTGTCAGAATGTTTGATTAAAGTTCAAAGTTTTCGATGAGTCGTTTTAACTTGATACGAGCAGTGGATGTTTATATTGTCTTGTTTATTTTTCCCTTTGCTTGTGTTGTAGCCGTTGCGCAGCCACATCAGTGACCTCATCAGGAGCACGTCCAAACTCCCGTCCCGTGTGACGTTCATGTTTGATCCTGAGCCAAACAGCCCAGAGACTCCAGCAGCTTCACCTTCTGCAAACGTGACCACAGCAGCCTCTCCACCCAGCCTGTATCTGCTCTGGTGTAAAGGGTTTGTGTGCACTGACATGTTTGAAGAGCAACAGGAAGCTCTTTGGTAAGTTAGACACATGGAATTTTCAATTTATAGCAAAACCTGCTGTCTTTTAGAAAATTAGGTATTATATGTGTATGTATGCAGAGGGATTATCGGTCAAAGTCACTTTCCTCTCTACTGCGCATGCTCCATGCAGAAAGAGCCGCTGTCCGTCTGCTTAGCTGGGGAAACTTCTTTGAGTAAAACAACAAAACAGGGCGAGAGCAGCTGTTTCGATCAGGTATGAACCAATTTGACGGAAGTCTGGCTCCTGAAGCTTTAGACAGTGTTTTTCTCACTGCTTTTTCACTCACCTGATGTGACTTTTATGGGTCGTAGTCGAGTTTCATTCTGCACAACAGGTGTGCATCGCTCTATATATTAGAGTTTAGATTCTGGACCTGAGCCCGAACTCGGACTGGGCCTGATTTGACATATAGGTCAGGTTCGGGTCAAGATGCAGAGGCGCACTAAATGCGTGCACTCCTCGTATTAGCCACGCCAGAACACACTGCAGTGACAAAAAGCGAGTGTTTGAAGTCGCCAACTATACGACGCGAGAAGGGTAAGTGGGTTTGATGTGCACCGCGGAATGTGGAGGGAGAGACGAACGACACTGTAGACATGTAAACACGAGACACATCATAATGTGCTTTTTCTGTCATTAAAAGGCCACAGTGAAGTGAGTGGGCAGGGCAGGCTCGCTTTGGGCTGGTCTGAGTCCACTGTCAGAACTATCAGGCCTGAGCTTTCGGCTTCAATCATGGGGGAAACACAACTGTCCATGTCTGATAGCCCGTAGAACACCTAGCAAAAGGCTAAAGCTATCAGCCAATATGGCAGTGATGCCAGTGAGCAAAAGCCAGTGACACAGCACCAGCCATATTTGATCAGCGGGGCTTGAGCAAGACGTGCTGGTATGCTACTGGCAGTGTGCCACAATGCTAAGAACAACAACAAACAAAAGTTTGGAGTTTGGCGAACAAAAAGGGCATTATTAGACACAAACAGCACATTGCAGACTCATATCCACCTGAATAGATACATTAACAAGATCAGTGCGGGGGGAAACTGATTTTATGTTCTTTCGTTGATTTAGTACAGCACCATAAATAGGTGTAAAATGTATATTAAATTGAAGTTGCTAAAAGGATCTTGATACACTTCCCTGTAGCGATACACATATGATGCTCAAGTGCTCAAACACCTATTCCTGCCCACTTGTCTGTATTTTCAGATTCTCAGTAAAACATGTTGAGTTCAAAACAGTTATTTAGTCACAGGACGTATCAGCTCTGCAGCAGGCCAATGCACCTGTTTCTATTTCTACTTTTAAGCTGTTTTATTTGTATTTTGTGTTTTACAATGAACACAATGCAAATGACTGAGATCTACACACCTTTCCTGCAGCAGTGCCAGTAGTAGACACTCTGTGAATTCACTTTGTTCCACTTCTTATCGTCTCCTGAACAGATGGTCGCTGTTACATCGCACTGACAACAGTCTCAGCAATCACCGGCGAACGTGGCCTCGTGCGTCTGATTTGGACACGTCTAACCCATTGTCCTCTGCTCCTATTTATTACAAACAGACATGTCATGCTACACTGATGTCTTCGTCTCTCTCTTCTGACAGCTCGTGTGCCTCCCGTGATCCCTCCGTCCTGGTCTGCGTTAGCTCTCCAAAAAAAACCCAAGACCGCCACAAAATCTCCGGGGACTTTCATCATTAATATCAGCCACGTGCTAAAATAGAAAATTAGCAAAACATTGAAAATATGCAGTCGAAAAATCTGCATCTCCGTTTGAAGTTTAAACGTTCCCAGCTGCCGGCGAGGGTCAGAGTCGGAGCACGGGAGTCGGACTAAATCGGGAAGCTAGTGGAAGTTGATGTTCTTAATGCGTTCAAAACAAGAAGGATGATTAATGGCGACGTAATTCTGTTGGAAAAACGGACGAAGCTTCTGCAGAACGCTTTGTCTAAACGGGTTCAACACACTATCAACATCCTGGTTAGTTTTGGCTCTCCGTTTCACACAATGACATCTTGCTTCCATCGTGTATTTACAGCTTCATCTCCTGTTGTTTGTTAATCGGGTTCCATCGGCTGCGGTTCGTTGAGTTTTTGGCGTCTCGTATTCCGCTGGAGGTCAATATTTGCACTTTTGAAGCGTGTTGCAATCAGTCTTAAACCTAGAGCTGTGTTTTTCAACCAGTGTGCCTGAGAACACTAGTGTACCTTGAGAGACTGCCAGGTGTGCCTTGAAAACATTACTAGTTTCCAAAATTAAATCTATGAAAAAAGATTACACAGATTTAACTGAATCATGTTCCATTTTGGAGTGTTTTGGACGACATTTTCACCAAGAATGAAAGCAAATTTAATGAATAATTTTAACTTTTCCAACAAAAGGTTCTGTCACTACTTTGAGAGGATCATTCAAAGCACAATAATACAAAAAGCAGGCAATGAACTTCTCAAAAAGCCCCTTTAAGTGTTTTGGACAATATTGAAATATTTTGCTTGGTTTGGCCATGTTTGAGTAGATGGTGTGCCTCGAAAAAATTTCAAACAATAAAGTGTGCCGTAACTCAAAAAAGGTTGAGAAACACTGGGTTAGGGAACGCTTGGTGGTGGTCGGAGGCTGAGGCTCCTCACTTCTGCTGAGCTGCCCCAGGGCTGCTTGCTATCTTTGAGTGGGGAGAAGGGCTGCTGTGTGAAGCACTTTGGGAGACATTTGTCTGTGCAAATGTACCACGGAAATAAACCATCATTATAAAAGACGCTTCACATTATTCATTTTCTACCGCTTAATCCCGTTAGGGGTCGCGGGTGACTGGAGCCTATCCCAGTGACTTTGGGCCTTAGGCGGGGAACACCCTGGACAGTGGCCAACTTGCCGCAGGGTTAGCCAGACAAACATTCACTCTCTCATTCACTCACTAAGGGAAATTTACAGTGATGCCCAATTAACCTAAACATGCATGTTTTTGGAGGTGGGAGGAAACCGGAGTACCCGGAGAAAACCCACGGTGACACAGGGAGAACATGCAAACTCCACCCAGAGAGATTGTGTGATGTTGATTTTGGTCCGACCCGGGAGACGAACCCACGACCTCCTTATTGGGAAGCCAGAGCTCTAACCACTTGGCTACCTTCACATTATGCTTTTTTTTATTCATTACATACTTACAGACTAGACAATGTGGATGATGTGCCTTACCTATAGACACAACAATTATTTTCTCCACCATTTGTCCCACTATGACACCTCAGGATCCAGCATCTCCTATCCAAGTACTGCCCAGGCCAAACCTGTTTGAATTAAAACACAAATGAAATTCAAAAACATACTAGTGCTAGTTTTCATAGGACCCAGTGAAGGAAAAATCTTTAAAAGAATGTCACTTTTGCTTGTGAGATAGATTGTTCCTCTACCTTACCCCCACCCTATGGAACACGCTACCTCAACAACTCACAGACTGCACCGACCTCACCACTTTCAAGAAAAATTTTAAGAACCATCTGTTCAAATCTGCTTTTAATGTTTGATCAATGTTTTAGTTAGTTACAGTTTTTATATTACATATATGTATCTGCCTTTGTCTGTAAAGCGTCTTTGAGTGTCTTGAAAAGCACTATCTAAATACATTTTATTATTACTATTATTATTATTATTATTATTATCATTATTATTATTATTATTATTATTAAATCCTAGGAATGTAACGGTACACATGGTTGTAGCAAATGTGATTTTGCGCGACCGGGGCAGGGCTATGTTCACTATGTTCAGAGCTAGCTTATATTTTTGGGTTTTAAAAACTTCATCCGTGCTTCTTACTTGGTGCTGCGTGATTTACATGACTCCGCGCACATAAACACTTCAGAATCATCACGGGAAAAAGACGAACTGCTGTAGCACTCACAGTCACAGCTACACGGCTTTCTGTGAATAAACTCCTGCACAAACATCGCTCCTTGTGAAAAAAGTCCATCTCCACATTTACATTTCCGCTCGCACTAAGCATACTAGACTTTTTTTTTTCACAGATTTAGGGCGATGATTTTATAAATAAATAAATGCGAGCTCAATCTAAATAAAGATTTTGTTTCTTTGAGATATTCCTTCTGCAGGGCATCAGCGTTGATTTAAAGAATCATTTTCCTTTTACAGTGAAATGTACAAATATTTATTTTCCTTTTTAAAACAAAACCTGAACTGAAAGTGTAAAAAAAAAAATATCCGACAACTTTCAAAACAGAAAACCGAACCGAATATGATTGTAGCGTCCTGTCACACCCCTACTAAATGCAATTATTTGTGACATCAGAGAGCTCTATCACTATCACTCCATAAAAATGAAGCAAATGGACTTTAGCCAAAGAAAACACAGCTGTATAAAGGGGAATATTAGTTGGCCAAACTATTAACAAATAAAATAATGTAAGCTTTAGCATTAACACTGACAGACAGACACTTGGTGAAGTATTCTCCCGAAGTCTTTCACATGTTGAGAGAGAAAACCAATCACAACTCACTGTCTGATCCTTGTAAAATAACTCAGACACATCAGAAACTATATTTGCGCTTCATGTCCACCCAAAACGCTGTCTGGTTTCGCACTCTTTTTCAACACAGCGTCCTTGTGTAATCTGTAATAAAGTCTGGTTGGCGTGGTCACATCTGTCAGCGGGACAGAAGGACACGTCGGAGGTGGACAGGGTCAAGGTGAGGCTAAAAGGGGGGGACACCGGTGGCACGGGTCCAAGCGGGCGTGGCGTCAAAGCACGAGGGATATCCCCGAACTATTCTCAGAGCCTGTGAAGTGACGAGGAGCATGCCATGTTGACTGCTGACCCGCGCTGGACTTTAATTACCGTCTGTAGTGAGCAGAACCTCTAATTTCCCATGAATAATGTCCCGGCAGCGTCAGACAGCGGGACTCAAAGGTTGCTTTTCTCAGAGGCTCTGCGGCCCGGCCTAATACGTTCTTTATGAGAGCTGGGCCTAAGTGCTAGTCTCAAACTTCCTCAGCCGCTCCCAGCTTAGCGTCAGGTTCACCAGCAGGTCTGCAGTCAGATCAGGACTGCGTTTCACAAAAGGTCCGCAGTCAAATCACATTCACCAAAAGGACTACAGTCAGATAGGACCGCGTTTAACAAAAGCTCTGCAGTCAAATCAAGTTCACCAAATGATCTACTGACATACGAGGACCATGTTCATCAAAAGGTCTACGGTCAGATCAGGACCGCGTTTACCGAAAGATCTACAGTCAAATCACGTTCACCAAATGATCTACAGACATATAAGGACCGTTTTCACCTAAAGGTCTACAGCCAGATCAGGACCGCGTTTACCAAATGCTTTGCAGTCAAATCCTATTCACCAAATGATCTATAGACATACAAGGACCATATTCATCAAAAGGTCCACAATCAGATCAGGACAGCGCTTACCAAAAGCTCTACAGTCAAATCACATTTACCAAATCAACTACAGACATTTAAGGATCATGTTCACCAGAAGGTCTACAGTTAGATCAGGATCGTGTTTACCAAAAGATCCACAGTCCAATGACAATGATGTTCACCAAATGATCTACAGACATATAAGGACTATGTTCACCAGAAGGTCTACAGTTAGATCGGGACAGTGTTTACCAAAAGCTCTACAGTCAAATATTGTTCACCAAATGATCTACAGATAAGGCTCATGTTCACCAGCAGGTCCTCAACAAAGTTGCCAAGTCTGCTTCTTTATAGCGACTAGGTGGTTCTTTTTTTGGAAATTCGTTTTTAAATTTTGACAGTCACGGGTTGCAGTTTTTTGAGCTTACTCCTGACGTTTTTTCAGGTTGGATTCACAAATAATTACACACTGATGACAGAAATAAAAGACTTTTAGCATATTTACATTTTTGAAAGTCTTTATTAATGATCAAATGCTATTTAAAAAATAGCAGTCATTTTTTTTTTTTTTATGCATAATGTTTAATTAATTGATTATTTGAATTACTTTTTTATTGAGGGTCTGAAGTCACTCATTTTTTCCTCTCTCTATTACTTACTCTTTCTGACTTCCTCTCTCTTTGTCTCTTTCTCTGTCTCTTTCTAGCTTCTTTCTCACTCTCTCTCTCTCTTCACTCTTCATTCCCTCTTCTACCGACTGTATGAAATCTTAAATATAATCACATTATTGTAACTTGTCTTGTAATACATCTCCTTTCATATTTTACTTTTCCTTCTAAAGAGGTCAACACTTTGATCTGGAACAGAACTGGAAAAAGCCCTGTGTGAACCGAGTGTTTTGCGAGGACATAAATACACATCTCACTTACTTTACAACGTGACAGGCCTCGTAGTGACAGCTGCATCATGATATTAACTGACCTTTCTCCAGCGTTCCCCGTCGGCCATGTTTCATAACCGACCGTAAAAACTCTTTCCAGATATTAGAAGTGGCTTTCCGTCCCCCGGTGAGCGCAAACACTGCTTTTTAATATAAACTGCGTCGGTGTGCCATTAAAAACACGCGTGTACACAACAGGTCCTCACAGTGCTCAACACGGCTTCTGTTCGCAGTTTGTCCTCATGCATTCCCCGCTCCGTGTCGGGATATTTTTAAAAACGGCTTTATAGGAATCATTAATCCCAGAGCCGGGCTTGTTTCAGGCAGAGTAAACGCAAACTGGCATGACGACAAACACAGTAAAGTGTAAATACGGAGACCCACGTTAGGCAAAATGTCGTTTTTGTGAGGTTTAGTATGACAGGGTCGACTAGGTTTTCAGTAAAGTAGAGCAAACAGGATTATATTTGAGATTTTGCTAAATGTTTTGCTTGATATCACCCAATTAGATAATAGGGTTTAGAATTAGTGCTGGTCCTGGTTGTGCTTTTAGTTAGACGTTATAAAACAATTCTCCAACAATTCTCATCAGGTTTGAAAGTTTATTCACGCAAAGTTCTTATTGACACAATAGGCATTTTGTACATGAAAGTACCAAGAATTAGTCCCAGCATTCTTCCAGGTCCTGTTTAGTCAGAGGAACTACCCTGTCCCCATGTTTGTGTTCACACAGAAACAGTTTGTTAAAGTGAATCTAACTGGCTTTAGCATTAGCATCTGTAAAGTCTGGAACATTTAAATAAGTCCATAAGTGGTGTTGGGAAAACAAAAGTCTTTTTTGATTCCACATAAAATTATGATCTGCAAAAGCTAAAAACATAACTGAAATTAACAATACAACTAAAATATTTACTGTAATTCCTAGTAATAGTTAGGTCGCTATTTACAAATTTTATAAAGTTACGGCTTTTAAATATTTTTTTTCTTAAAGGGACTGTACCTGATTTTTGCATCCTAAAAATGTAAACAAACAGAAATAATTAATTTTAACCTTTTTCCTTCAGGCTACATGATTTCCTCACGTAGCTAATGCATTCTGAGCTTCAGAATTGCTCATCATGATGAGTTTTAATGTTTTATCACAGCTTTTAACAGCGAGGTGAGTCACTATGCTAACAACAGTTAGCCACAATGCTAAAAACAAAAACAGAAAAAGCCGCACACAAACGGGATTTTATTAGACATAGACAGGACTTTGGGGACTAATTTCCACCTGAATAGATACTTTAACAAGGCATCAGTGCTAGAGGGAATCTGCTTTTAAGTTATCTTGTTGCAAAAAAATCGAGTACAGTCCCTTTAAAGATAAAGAAAACTTGTCTAAAAAAAGTCCCTAATGTGTGGTCTCAGTCCACAAGGCCTTTTCCCAGTCTAACCCCCTTTTTTCAGTTCCTAGTACGTTTAGTTCCAGTCCCTTTTTTGCCGTGTTTACTCAGAACAGGAACTGTGGACTGGGGCCACACTTTAAGGACTTTTTTAGCTCCTGCTCTGGGGCAGGTACTTTCAGTCAGACCAGGATTTTTTTGGTGACAGAAGCACATTTTACAATGCTAACTGTTTGGAAACATGTTTTATACAGTCTCAAATTTAGATAAACTTCCTTTATCCATCTGCTTAGCTGGGGAAACTTCTTTGAATAAAACAACGAAATGGGACGAGAGCAGGGGTTTTAATCAGGTATGAACAGGTCTGACAGATGTCCATCTCCTGAAGCTTGAGACAGTGTTTTTTCTTGCCGTTTTTGATAAGTTTACTGAGTTTCAAGAGTAGTTACGGCCGTTATACCACAGCCAATGAGAATTCCACTGTTACCTGGTGTGGATTATTTTCATATACACGCACATGTAGTTGGGCAGGTTAAATCACCTACATATCAGTGCGCGGAATATATTATCAGATCATTTCCTAATTACTTTTCAGTTAATTCTTAAAGATGTCTCTGCTCCTCAGAATAAACTAAAATACAGTAAGTTACACAGTGTCACTTTGATTTGATTTGATTTTTTTATTTCGAGTTTAGTGCCAAAGAAATTTTACATTGTTTACATATTCATAAATACAGAATAGCACGACTCTCGAAAAGGAGTGGGCAGAAGACTAGCTTATGTTAACCCACCCCTATTCTTTACATTTCTATAATTTTATGGTTGCGTGTGGTTATGTCTGTTTACAGACAACCACAAAAGAGACAATCAAAAAATGTACAAGTGAGTATGCAAACTGCATAATCATTATAGTATTGCATAAGGAAAAAATATATATACATGTTTACATTGTTCAATATTTCAACACAATATACATATATTTATATGTAACTATCTAACATGTCATTGCATAATGAAAAAGTATTTAAACGGTTTAGCAACTATTTGAACAAAATACAAATACTTTTTTTTTTTTTTAATACATATGTGTCTGACACGATCACTCATCTTTATATTGTGAAAGCAATAGGTCTTTATATTTTCTTTTGAAGTTATGGATGTTTGAGCACTGCTTAAGGTTTTCCCCCAACCCATTCCACAGACTGACACCACAGACTGATACACACTGGCTCTTTCTGGTGCTTTTCACCAACCTCATTTTGAAATTTCCCCTTCCTCTTAAACCATAATGTGTGTCTTGTGTACAAAACAGTTGTTGAATTTTTCTTGGTAGTACATTTGAGTTTGCTCTAAATAGAAGCAGCGAAGTGAACAGTTTAACAAGATCAGCAATTTTTAGTAAATTTGATTTAAAGAACAAATCATTTGTGTGATCTATGTAACCAACTTTATGAATTATTCTTATTGCCCGCTTTTGTAGTTTAAACAGAGGAAAAAGCAGGGTTTTATAATTGTTCCCCCAGACTTCAATACAATATATTAAGTATGGAAGAATGAGTGAACAATACAGAATGTGAAGAGCCTTGTGATTGAAAATATATTTTACTTTGTTGATTATTGCAATACTTTTTGCAACTTTCGATTGTATGTATCGAATGTGCATTTTCCAGTTTAATTTTTTGTCTACAATTACACCAAGAAATTTATTTTCAGACACCCATTCAATATTCACACCATCAATATTAATCGCAATATCCGGATTTGTTTTACAGTTTCCGAAACACATTGCTTTTGTCTTATTTAAATTTAAAGACAATTTGTTTGAGTCAAGCCATAGTTTAATTTTACTCAGCTCATTATTCATAGTTGTTATTAGCTGATCATAATTGTCACCAAAATAAAATATATTGGTGTCATCTGCAAAAAGGATCATTTTCAATAACTCTGATGTTTTAAATGTCATTTATATAGAGAAGAACAGGTTCAAAGGTCGATGGTATTTCACATAATGTCTCCTTTAATAACGGCTGTGGCTTGTACGACTTAAAAGCATTAGGACTTTCACTGGAAGCCTAATATCTTCCAGAGCTTTAGGAGTGTTAGCTTGTTGAACCACATCTAATGAAAAGCTTTACACCTTCTCTGAGCTGCTAACACGGACTTAAGCTTTGTTTTCTTTAAGATTTGACAAGTTCAAACACAGACATGAGTGAGAGGAGAGCGACAGTGTGAAAATGCACTGATGCTTTTTTCATATCAGCCGCAGACAATAAAAGTTCTATGACAGAAATTAACGTCATTGGCAGGGAACAAGCTAAGGCCGATATGTAAAAAATCCAAATATTTTGCTGATTTTTCTAGGGATGTACCGATGGTTATATTGAGGGGACATCACAACATTGTCCAGGTCAAAACTTTGAACAGATGGAGTCATTTTTTGTTGTAATAATGAAAGGAAATGTGTCTACTTATTAATAGAAATCACCACATTGAAGATGCTTGTTCTTTAAGCAGAAAGCCTTAAAAACCCTGTATAAGATTTTTGTAAAAGCATGCCTTTCAGCCTGCTAGTTGCACACTGAGATTATTATTTGTTAGACAGTTGTAAATCTCCGCAAAATGCGTTAGAATAAAATATTCTTTATTTAGAAGTGCCGTGTGACTTCTGCTCTGTCTCCTCACATCTGCACTCCTCCGCAGCGCTAATAGCATTAGCCGCTTTAGCACAACAGTGAGCTTTCCTTCTGTCACCACAGCCACACTATTGTAAGAGGATTTATATTTTTCTGTGGTACAATTTTTTTATGGGAACCCCAATGTGAAATGAGGACATTCATTTAAAGAGAGGGAAGTATGTAAGAGGATTTATATTTTTGTTTATTATTTTGTACTATTTCTTGGTTGGAACTATTTTTGTGGCGCAGTAATACCGTTGTGATAGTGTTATAGTGTGTATAAATGGGGCATTGCCCGTTGTGCGAGAGATCTATACACACATTCTAAAAACTTAATTAACTGCCGTCCTGAAGAGCTGTCCCTCTCCTGGTGATTCTTCTTGCACCCACGACCATCCGACTCAGGAACAGACACGTAAAATAAAGTGTTACACTATGAACAATATGGGCATGCTATACCTCTTTTAAAATCTTACATTCTGCACTGTTCAGTCGCTAGATTTGTTTCTCAACTGCACTTAGTAACAATGCATGCACAAGCACAGAAGTGCCAGCAACACTTAGCCACTTTAGCAGCTACATATCATAAACAGTTAGCCTACGACACACTGGGCTGATATCTACAACTGACAACATTTAGAAGTTATAAATGTTTTCTTTCTTCATGTGTCACATCTGATTTGAGGTGATTTAGTCTGTCTGAAAGTTGACATTAGGCTAATGTGAGATAATATTGAACTGATCAATGCAGCGCTCAGTCGACTGGCAGTAAACAAAACTCCGCATGCAGGTAACATTAAGTGGTATCGGTGCTTGGTATCGGCCCGATACTGATATCAGTATCAGTGCATCCCTAGTTTTTTCTCTACTGTACTACTATATTTCACAATATCTGCTGAGGTTTTGTTCTCTTACTTTACTGTATTTTATTGCTCCAAACACTTTCAAAACATACATTCTTACAGTCAGTGAGTTTTAACACTTTAAAGTTGAATCTTAACACTGTAGATCTTCTTCCACAACGTCCTCACTTTTCACAATCACACACGACTGATGCGTCTGACAGGCTTTAGAGCAGGTCTGAGCTGAGTTCGCCGGGTCGTCTCTGATGTCGAGCGCCATGAAGGTCCAAGATGAGCCCAAACGAGTAATCAAGAGAAGACCTGTGCTCTGCGTCCAGCCGCTCTTAATCATGTCAGAGGTATGCAACACCAGATACACACACGGCGTCGTTCAGGGGCTGACACCTGATGACTTTTAAAGACTATCGTAATCAAATACAGTACAGGTCATAGTGAAGTTTGTCCAGCTCCATTCTGTACGCCCTGAGCTAAGACTTACCGCGCGATCTTGCCCCCGCCGGTCTAAGACTTTAGCTGAAAGCGCAAAGAGTTCTCTGTGTTGGCCGCTATGAGCTCCAGAGAGCAGCTCCAGCTCGTGGCACGGCTGCTCTGCCTAGTCTGATGCCAGTTCAATCAGTGAACCTGCACAACATAACCGTGGAGCAGTGCAAGAAGTTCACTGGAAATAAGAAATAATAATAATAATCATATTTTGCCATCAATTCTAATTTTGTCAGTTATGTAGTTAGAAAAAGCCACGTTAAATGCAGTTATTGAATTAGGCAATATATTTGTAAAATAAAATTGATTCACTTTTTAGTCAGACTTGGCTTCAATAAGTTTGTTCTATATGTTTTAACAATACAATGTTGTGTCGACCTAAACTTATAATAAAAATGATCCGATGCTCATGGTAAGACTTACCTCAGAATCTTGATCCGTGCGTGAAAAGTTTATGAATAAGCAGCGGCGTGTCCTCGTTATAATCCTTTTGAATGAGACAACTGCCGGTAAGCAGGCTCCCGGTCCCGGTGTGATGCGAGCGGAGGGTCTTTCGTGTGTGACCGCGTCTGCAGCCCCTGTACAGACGAGCGCAGGGTTGTGTCCACCTCGGGTCGGTTCTCTGGATGCGCACCGTGGTCCAGGTAAAGCACAGCGCGGGGCTCTGGTCCAGACTGTGCCAAACGGTTCAGCACTCTTCCTCGTGCTCACTCACAGTGGTCAGCCTCTGATCAGAAACGTCCAGCGGCCTGGTGCGCGTGGCCGCGACCCGCGCTGACCCAAAAAGCGCTGAAGGGGCCGGACCTCACGCAGCACCGTGCTCTCCTGGCTTTATCTCTCTGCTCTGTCGTGGGCAGAGCTGCATTCACACTTAACACTGTCTTATGTTCATTCTATAATCTGAGTCTTTTTATATTAAGTCAACAGGCTTTATGTAAAAGAAAATACATTTTTTTAGACAAAGTTGTTAAAGTTTGTCATTTGAATAGACTTTTACCAAATACATTTCTATTATTACACTTTTTCCCAAACTGAAGCTGTTGTAGTAACTTTTGCTGTGATATTAATGCACTGCTTACGTGTCACAGACATGACACATCTAGGCCGTTCACTGAATGAAATTGTACCCCACACATCTGGTGGGCTATGTGCACTGGGCATGTGCTGTGCTGTACAGCTGACCCCAGTGCAGTGCAGTGCGGAGAGTGAACCTTTCACCCAAGGAGGATTGGCACGAATGTGGAGCAACACGTACACATACTGTCAGCCTTTTTATTATAGTCTGTCTTTGTCTCTCGTTTTCTACCTCTGCAGGGAGATCTGTGTTTGTGCCTGTGTTTTTCCGTTTGTCTGCCTGTGTGGGGGAGGGCTTGGGAGGGTGTGGGAGGACCTTGGTGGGGTCATTGGGACCTTGTTGGGGGGGTCTGGGGGTACGGCTTGCTTGGAGTCTGGGAGTGGTCTGGGCTACCTTGTCGCTCCGGGTTTTTCCTTTTGGGTGTATCGCGGTGTCGACTGTGGTGTTCCCCGGGGTCGGCTTTGACTTGGGTACCCTTCATGATTGTTATGTAACTGATTGGAAGCAATTGATTCAGACCTGGAAGCTCCCAGATTGTTTTAGATTGTTTTAATGCATCATTTTAGAATCAGGGAAAGTCAAACTCCCACTCAGGCTGGCAGGACAATGTCTGCCTTCTTTTAATGCAACTTAGACACAACGTAGCAGCAAACACACAGCACACAAGACAGGATAAGTATAGGGACTGAAACAATTTCGGAGCGAAGGAAAATAAATAAATATAATCAGAGAGGGGAGGGGTGCCTGAGGGGGGCCGGCCCTGGGGGGCACGTGCAGTTTGCCCTGTGGTATGGCTGGGAGGGAGTCCTGGGGGTGGATGGTGGTCCGGGTCGCTCTCTGGGTCTGGTGGTCGTCCCTTGTGGCTCCTCAGACGTGTCCCTGGTGGCTTTCGTTTGGGTCCTCTCGCTGCCTTTTTGAGTTCTCTTGCTCATGGGCGGGCGGGTGGATGGATGCCGGGGCGAGTGTGGTCTCCTTAGCCGAGGTGGCAAATAATAAACAAAGACTAAACAGGATTCTGGAACAATGACATAATAAAAAGGCTGTACAACACAAACATACACAAAACACACAAGTCACACACACACTCATACACTCAGATCATGGGACCAGAGGGAGGAAGGGGGGAAAGAGAAGGGTGCCCTGTCTAGGCTACCCCATGTACATGGGACACAGCCTTGGTATATAGATAGATAGATAGACATCTGGTGGGCACCACACCTGCTTCACTCACGGCGTAGCTCTTGGAGAGAGCGCACTAGAGGCCAACAGAGGAATAACTGTCTTAACCGGTCTAAACGGGAAGTCTTAAAGGGGCAAGATCGCGCGGTTAGACACAACAAGATAAACAAGTGACATGTTTTATTGTCCAAATGTAGAAGAAGAACAACGTAAAGACTTCTATAATGAAAACATGTCTGAACTAGGGCTGTGATGCCTTAGTCGACTAAAACTATTTAAGGATTTATTTGGAACAGCAACAAAAGGAGTGAATTACCGTAATTTCTGCCCTATTGAGCACACCTGAATATAAGCCGCACCCACTAGATTTAAGTCAGAAAAATGATAAAGTACATATATAGGCCGCACTTTTTAATAGTAAGTCTATGAGAATCTATAATTTTGCTGCATTGCCGTATAAGCCGCAGTGTTCAAAGCTTGAGAAAAAAGTAGTGGCTTATAGCCCAGAATATACGGTAGATGGTTTGGGATCAATGGTCTAATCGGACTTCTTTTACATTTTCTGTAAAAAAAAAAGATTCCAAAACATTCTTTGAAGAAAATGCAGATATACAACAAAATCAACCAACTACTCCACTAAAAGTAACAGATTAAAAAAGTAACTAGTTACTGTAATATATTCCCCTTTTCAGTAACTAAGTAGTTAACTCATTACTTATAAACACGTTGACAATACATTACTAGTTACATTCTGAGTAACTCAAGTTACTTCATATAAATTACTTGCTTTTATATTCTATTGAAAGCCACATTTCAGGAACAAAAACACCATTAAATACTGTCTGTTGGCTTAAAGGTGAATCAAATATTATGAGAATGTGTTGCAACATCACATTTCCATAAACTAAGTAATCAAGTGTAAAAGTAACAGGATTAGTATTGTACAAGGTCTTAACAAATGTGTGATTAGCTCAAAGTAACTCACAGTAGTGTAACTCAGTTTCAAACAGGAATATTGTAATTCAAATTTCTCCCTGTAACTAGTAACATATAATGTATTGCAATTTTACAGTAGAGATATTTTGGGGCTGATATTTGGATTTTTTGTTTGTTGCATATTTCATCTGGCAGTTGTTTAAACAGTCATCTGTATGGTAGAGCTGCACTCACGGCATTGGCTGACAAAATGTATAAAAAAAAGCATCGTATCGGCCCAAGAAAAGCCCATATTGGTCGATCTCTATTTTACAGTAACTTACCCAACATTTAAAGGGGGTGTGGTTTAAATGCTAAAACTAAAAAGTATCTTCAACTCAGTCTGAAAAAACAAAACAAAACAAAGATAAGTCAAAAACGTATGATGAGCATGAGTCAGTATGCTACGAATAGTCAAAACGGAAAATAACCAAGCCCAGCCCTGAACTTACCCATTTTAGTAACTTGAAGCCTAAACTTGCCCATTGAACCTAAAGAAAATGTTCCCACGTGGCTTCAACGTAAACTCGGATACTAAACTTAAATTGGTTCTTGAAATCTACAACAACGTGGCTGGTTCAAACAAAAAAGGTCTAAAAATCCTCCCAAACCTTCCAATCTTACACGAACAACGCCGTAAAAATGACATTACATTTCAGTTTAACTTGACATGAGATAATCCTTTGTTCACAGCCTTTGCATTGCCCCGTTTCCAGACCCTTTCATATCGCCGTCACACTCCAACGAAACGATGGCAACTGCTTTGGTCCGTGGCCAGATAAAGTCTTGTAAAGATTCCCCCGAAACGCCAACTGTCTAAAACGGCAGACAGTGATGTATTGGCCGGAGTTCAGATGTGCACAGCTGTGGAGCAGAAGTCAGAGCGGGTTTCCCTTTAACCGGACACGCAGCTCTCCACGTGGACCCGCACCAAAACTCATATTATCCCCGAGTTTTCATCAAGCTCTTTTCATCGAGTTATCAGGAGCGCGGACCTGAGAGGAGACGGGGAATAGCAGCAAATCAACAAATCATCAGCGAGGCATTACGGGACGTCCCGTTTCGACCCGCGACTGATTGCGAGCTGCGAGAGTCCAGACGAAAGGATCCGGTTTCTGAGGGATTCTAAGTGGATGGTGAGATGCTTAAGCTGCAGGTGGTGCAATTATTTAACCACAGTATTATTGGATTGCATGAAATAAACATGTTTGGTAATATATATAAGCCTTTTACCAACCAGCTTGTTATAAACTAAGGATAACTATAATGTAAAAGACTCCTTTAAACTGTCTAAAAGGTTCAAACTTCTCCAGTTAAGTTGCATTTAACAAAAATTTTAAATCTGCCATATCAGAAAAACATAAAGAAGAAAAGGCTGTGTTATAACTACTAAGATGTGTTGCTGTGAGTATCTAAACTAAGTAGGTGGAGTTCAAACGTGTTCTTGATTCAAGATTCACAATTGGATACAGGGCCTGTAATCCCGGAGGAAAAGTTAGCTATTTGTTGGCCATGCAAGTCATCAAAATGAAGTTTGGATCTATTACAAGATCAACTGTGATGTATTCTTTTCAAAGAAACACTCTTGGGAACAAACAGAGCTTTTCTCATTTGTTTGACCAAAAGTTTTCTTCAGTTAAAACCAATGCTTTCTTTTTGATATAAAGGATAGTGTTTTGATTGAGAATGAGGCACTGGAAGAATTCATTACACAAGTTAGTAGTTTCAGTAACTAAGGTAGGGGCGTGGATCATTTTTTCTATTCCAAGGGGGGCACGGCAAAAAAAGTTTGAGAAGCACTGCTATTACTCATTAGTTTAAAAAAATGTTACAATAAACAATATACTGTTGTTACAAAGGAAAAGGTGGGCCATTTAAATAAATACTTTGAGCTGATTGGGCGGCCTACCTTAGTTTGCGCTTAATCAATCACAGCAGAGAATTGTAATCATGTGTCCAAAGTGTGTCTGGGATAAAGCAACATAAACATATACTGTACATCCACGTGAGCGGCAATCTTTGCTCTGCTTGATTCAGACAAGCCCTGGTGATCAAAGATGGGGGCGCTGTGCGTCAATAGCTTCTGCTCACAGGCGTTTGTAGCCATTATGGTCGTTAGCTTTAGCCTTTTGCTAGGTGCTCTACAAGTTATGGATCATGTGCAGTTGTATTTCCCCCCATGATTCTTGAGGAGTGGGATGTTTGATCCAGTTAAAGCCGGAGTTACAGAGCAAGCAGCGATAGCCGAAGTTAAAGCTTAAAAAGCTGTTTATATGAACCTAAAACTTTTTGAACCAGAAAAAAGTTTGCCACAAAATGTGACAGTTCCTAAAGTTATTGATGCTGTTTCTGTTGAACATGAACAGTTTGTGTTTGCATTGTGCTTTAGGGAAAAAAATGCTTTCTAGTCTGTAGAGGGATTTTCCCGCTGCAGTACCAATGGAGCGTCCACCGGGGCTGATTTACAACAGCACAAGGTAGAAATGTCCTATCCAGATCATATCATAGATCCATTGATTCAGGTGCTACAACTTTTCTCAGCTTGCCCTGCTGCAAAGTGATTGGACCATTCGGCTGGTGGGGGCCCCAATTGATTTCTCAAGTTTGTGAAATTACAAATATCATGACAATCCATGGCTGGCCAGGTTAAAAGAGAAATGGAAAAAAAAAAAAAAAATTTATTTGTTTTGTTTTTTTTGTTTTGTTGCATTTAGTAGTGTTTCGCCTTAAACGTTTAAAGCTGTCTTTCCCCGTTGCAGACCTAGTCAACTGGCCGGAGTGGCAATCCAAAAATTTTAACCAATTATTCAATTATTGCAAATATTCCAGATTGGTCAAAGTGTTACAATACAGAAGTTGCTAACTCATATTTTTCATTAAATTATTGAGATACATCTTTCCTGACTATGTATGAGGAAAGCGTCTGTGTGTGCATATTTTTTTTAAATTTCATTTATTTATTTTTTACTAAATGAGGCCAAAGAAAGTCCATCGGCGTTGTCATGTTTGTTTTGATTTTCAACATCCATCCTAACCACAATTCTGCGTTGTGATTGGCTTGGCAGACATTGGCGAGAATCTCTCCAGGTAGATTTGTGTCTCCAGACCTTTCTTAGAATTGGTTTTGATGTGCCAAATTGAAGAAATATCAGCAAAATGTCTTCTAAATCTAGGCCATAGTATCTGAATAATTTTGTGTTTTTGACATTTGCTTGTCTAAATGACGAGCACACAGCCCAACACTGCTTGTACTGTACGTTCAAACTATGTCAGAGTAAAGAGCAAAACGTCCCGCATTAGTCTGGACAGTTCTTCTCCCTAATGTGGTGTTACTATGATTCACGACATTTTCTTCAGACCAACGTCTCATCCATTTTTCCTCCAATTTAGTAATAATAAATGATGTTTCTGTCGCGGCATGCAGACACCATTTGTCCGTTCCAGTCTAGCTCTCGTCGGTCTGTCTGGGTGCCCAAACTCATCCCACACTGTCCCGGGCTCAGACAGAAGGAGAGGACTGATACCAGCGCTGACACATGGAGCTCTGGAACATTCACACCTGCCCGAACTGACAGAGGAGCTGAGGAGCTTAAATCTGTGTTTGTTTAAGTCGAAAGAGGACAAAACAACTGCTCATGGATATATTTCAATTAGTTTAGGTATTTCTACGTAGTACCATTATCAGTCTGGAGTGACATCAATAGTTCTAACTAAACACAAGTTTCGAACCAGCACAGTGGCTTGTTGTTTCTAATACAGAGAAGAACTGAGTGAGTAGACATACTGTGCAAATATTATCCCTCTCCTTATTGTTCTGTTTCCATGCCATAATATTTACCTCGAGATGTCTGTAAACTTAAAATTACCCCACGACGTTTGAGTTTGTTTTTTTTTTACAGACATTTGCCTGGGGATCATTGAGGTCTAATTTTTCTTGTCTTTACAGACTTTATTTTGAAATGGCGACAGATACGCCTTTATTTACAACAAAAACCTTTTGCTTCATTCATGACCAGGGGTGACAGACTGGGGGGTAAATGGTACTAGTTTCCCCAGGTTCCACATCAGGAAACGGCCCTCAAATAGATAGATTGCTGGCCTAATATTGTTTTTTCATTAGTGTCATTTTCTGTTTCCCGCACGATTTTTCTGTCCACTGATTCGCTGGTTCTCCTGTAGCCACGACCAATCAAACAACTGCATATGCAGCGACTGGCGATGCAGACTCTCCAAACAAGTCTTCAAAACCCGCCTCCACGACCTGCACCTCTGACCCCCGACAGCCCCATTCACACCAAACACACGTGGGCTGTCTGTCGGCAAAAGTTGCCTAACTGGTTCAGACGAGTGACCCTCGACTTGGTGTGAAAGACCCTTAAGTTCCTCTTCCAGATCTTACTTTAAAGACAAATATCCAAGAATGCTATGTGATGCTAACACCTCCAGCTCTACTGTTTTCTAGTCGAGGTCATAACGCTGGATGTACACAGACTGCGAGGTGGGTGCGGGTTGTTTGAAGGCCTTACTTTTTGGTTTGAGCTTACTTGGCAATTTATTTATTTTGGCTTCTTTTCCTGTTTGATGCCAAACTCAGTCATAAATGCTTTGAAGTGTATAGGATCTTCTCTATACAAAACGGCTCATATTCAGATTAAAATTACGGTATGCTTTGTTACTGCGATCCAGGCCTTTGTCACTCATCTGCTTTTGAATCTGGCCCTTGTCAAAAAATAATTGCCTACCTCTGAAATACAGTGTAGGAGAGAAAAAGTTGTGTTTTCCCAATAAATTGCCAATGACTGCGACATGTTTCTAAAGTAATGAGCCCGAGAGATCAAACATGTTCTTTATTCATGCTTCAAAATTACGCACAGGACTTTTCTTACAAAGCAAACGTAGCTATTTGCTGAGCATGCATAGTTTCAACAAAATTAAATTTGGAACTATCATAACTCAAGTGGCATAAAACAATATTTGGCCCAAGCATAACTTTTCTCATTTCTTGAAGCTTTTCCTCACAAAACCTTAAAACAATGCCTTCTTGTTGTCGATGCTCCCGGAGGATTACGACCGAGATGTTTATCCAAGGAAAAACACATTTAGGTTGGGAATCACGATCTTCTGGTCTATCTCTCTTTTCCCATCCAAGTTTAGTGAATCCGAAAAACACAGTAAACCTCTTGTTTGTCGTGTATCTGTGTATTCTTAGAAAGCCATACTTAGTCCATCAAGTGGTTACAGAGCGGAGAAACTCACAATTACTACCCATGGTGATTCTTAATGGCTTTGATTACTCCGAGCAGACAGACAGACAGAACACACACAAAAAAACTGGAATTGGCTAGTTTTAAACAACCTGTAATTTTTCTCCTCTCGGTCACTTTTTCCACTAAAGCTGGCAAAGTAATGAACAAATATGTCTGTGGTTGAAAAGCATGCCCGCAACATATAATTATGAGTGGGTTTACATGGTGGTATTAGGCCCTGCTCCACACAGAAAACATTGAATTGAACAAGCGTGGATTGTTTTGGCGCATGGCTTTTTAAAAATGGGTTGAAACGGAGCGAGGTGCTGACACGGCGCAATTGCTGTTTCTTAAGTAATGGTTGTATATCAAAAGTAGAAATATGAATGCGCATGATTGACAGTCCAGCTGTAATGATATCGTAAATCTTACTTTTGAAGATGTTTTTGGAAGATTGCATATGTAAACTTTAGGTGGATCACGTCAAGGATTGGTTCTAGTCTTCCTTACTCATGGATAAAAAAGTGTTTAGAAACTCTGGTTTGGGCTTTAGCTCATTCGTAAAATAACCATGAATTTTGGTTGAATTCTTGTGATGACATTGTTTAGTTTAAGTTTATTATTTGTCATGTGCATAAGGTGCAAAGTACCAAGCAATGAAAAAGAGTGCTCTGATACACTCTCTGCTGAATAAATAATTAAGTTAGTTTAAGAACAACACAATAATAAATACATTAGACAAAAAGTGGTCCTAGCTCTCTTAGGAGGCAGAGTTTATCAGTCTTATGGCCTGTGGATAAAAACTGTTCGCAAACCTAGAGGTCGTTGGCAGGATGACTGGGGTCCTGCATGATTCTGAGATATTTTTTCTCGCAGCTCTTCTTATAGATGTCTAGAATTTGGGGCAATGGAAACCCAACAATTCTAGATGCAGTTAAAAACAGCGAAAGCAAGGCTTGTACTGTTTCGCCCTCTAACGGCGCCATGTTTGTGTTGTTGGGGGGGTTTAACAAGTAAGTTCAAGCATCAAGTTACTAAAAAGGCTTAGGGTAGATTAAGATTTATCCGTTGAACCCAAAGAAAACGTCGTCACGCGGCTTCAAACTAAATCTGTGTTTATTTTACGCTTTTTTGTAACATATTTACGTAAAAAGGCATACTTCATACGCTTTTGACATTTCGTTGTATATCTACGTTTTCTTCAGAGACTGGGTTGACTGTGAGTATAGAGGTGAGAAATAAGACAATGGTTTTCCTCGAGGGATTCATTTATTAGATGACCTGACTTGAAACCTCAAATTGCACTGTCCACAGGCTCAGACTCCTAGCTTCAGTGTTGTCTTGGTACAAACCTGGCGCGGAAAACACAGTTCACATTGAGACGGCTGCTCCTCCGGTGTCACTGCTGTCACCTCTTTTGATCCGGGCACACACAAATTCTCGAAGAAATTCATTTTTGAAGGAAAAAAAAATCTGCCGCATGTATTTCGATTTCATTTCACTTCAGGGAAACCGTCTGACATCACATCATTGAGGTTTTGTTTGCTTCACAGTAGACGGGAACTTTTTTATTTAACCAGTCCCTGCTTTTTGGTCATTTTGTAGTCTGTGCTGTAAATTATAAACTTCTGTGTCAGAGATCATTGCTGTTTGTGTGAGCGTAACTTGCAAATTAAAAGCAACATATCACATTCTTAATATTAGGCATGAGATCAAAAGAGAACAATCTACTATCTCAACTCGGGTTGGTTGGCCAGATCTCACAGGAAAGCATACATTTACCAAGACCTTACAGAACATTGCGTATGATGCGTATGATCACAAGTTCACGGCTTTTTGCGTAATTATGATCACAATCCCAGTTCATGTCTATGGTGGTTTGATGTGTTCTTATTTATGAAAATTAACGAAATTCTTATCGTGATCTTATCCTACCCCAAGCCCCAGACCTAATCTTACCCATTTGAGTAACTTGATGTTAAACTTTGCCTACCCGTTTCACCTAAAGAAAACGTCCCCACGTGGCTTCAACCAAAAAAGTTAACGTAAGTTTGCAAAAAAAAAGGCGTGAAATCGTGCTCAACATACCCTGTTTTTGTGTCGTGGTAAATGTACGTTTTCTCGTGAGACTGCGTTAGGCCAACACATCACATTGCTTCTGTTCGCTCACTATACTTCCCAACCATACTTCCTGCTTTTGAAGAACCATCTGCAGGTCTTCGAAATTGACGCAACAACGTCAGTCTAGCAGGCCAAGGGGTTCAAAGTGAGAAAAGGGTTGTCAAGGAAAACTTAACAAGTCACTAATATTCTTCATTTTAAGTTGAAACTTGATCTAAGTATGTATAATATTAAATAAAAATGTTCTTGTATGGCTACAGTCAACAAACAACAAACATGTTCACCATTTGACTCCTATGACTACTGTCTCTAAATACTACATATAAAGTCCTCAGTCTGTATCCCACAACATAACATACTGTACATGCTCTTAACTCTGCCGCTCCTTGTGACTCACGTTTGGGTTCCACTGGATATTTTCACTTCCAGCGTGTGTGGAAAACTGTGCCGTGTTGAACTATGAAGCTCACCACTTCAGAGTAACCCCGGTCCATCTGTCAAACTGTCCCACAATCCTCCGGGAGCCGCTCAGGTGACCACCACTTCCTCTGGCTGACCTGACTTTGTGTTGCACCTAAGAATAAAAATGAACAAAGCCACTTAATAGTACGTCAGTTTGTTTCCATATGCAGAGTTTTCTATTCTGGGCTCATGGATTTCGTACATGTAAAGTGGTGACTGCGAGGGTTTACACTGTTTTAATGGTAAAGTGTTTGTAATGTGAAATCAAAGTTAGCGTTTGGTTTCCACCCTCATGATGTCAGATGCTTTTTCTTGGGCCTGGGGTGGGTTATAGCAGAGGAGACAGAGCTATACGAGGTTAGACTGGGACTGAGATCTTAAGGAAACATGACCTTTGTTTTATCACAAGTGATCACTTTTTAGCTTCCAATATTAATGTATTTAATACAACTATTTCTAAGACTATATCAAATCTTAACCTGGCTCACGTCGATTACTCACGGAAAGTGTTTGGTAAAAGATGGAGCGTTAAATGAAATACATCGAGCTGATTGGGTGTGATGCCTACCTTATTTGTGCTTAACTAATCACAGCAACGAATTGTATTGGCGTATGTATTTATGTTAAAAGAGAATCAAACGCAGCAGAAACACGTACATCCACAGGGGCTGCGATCTTTGTTTGGTTTGATTCAGGCGGTACTTCCAGCAACCAACATCCACATCCATGTCTCCGTGAAGCAGAACAAACAAGTTTGACGATAGTCCAAGTAAAAGTTTATGAGTAGGGAAAGCTTCCAGCTTTTATTACCCAGCGAGCGCACATTTGACAAGGTTATCGCAGGTGGAAGCCTGCATACCCTTTTTCGTATCCTGCATAGGATTTCTCCTCAAGACCCTCTTTTTCAGTGGACATAATTAAGAATGCGGCTCCTAATACACACGGGGGGTATTTCATGTAAAAGAAGTGATATTATGTGTTCAGGCAAAATTAAATGCCAATGGAGTAAGAAATCTTTTCTTTGCCTGGACAATCCAGACGATATACATATAAAGAAAAATATTTTGTCCATTTGTGTCCCTCTTTCGAATTTCAGTGGGCATGATTGACACAATAGTTAGCTAATTAACCAACATGACTGCTTACAACAACAGAAAAATACACAGAAAAACACGGAAACCTTTTTATGTGGAGCTGAAAATCTTCGCAGATTTCTGCTGAATAAATGAGTGAAGCAAAAAACAACTTTAATGTGAGATGAGTGAAGTTAGATTTTTGTCTAATGGACCGACCACCAATCAGATTATTTGTTTGTTCGTAGTGGAGTTGGCAGGGGGAGTGGTGACCAGACCCACTCTTCACAATTCGGTGAAGCTTGGGTTCTGGATTCCAAGCAAATGTTTTCTTACATCATGCCAAATTAGTTTTAAGTCAAAATCTCTTGTAAACAGCCAGAAATGTCTTGAACCAGGTGAAATACAATGTTGTGCCATTTAAGCAATTCATTCTTTGATCAAAGTTAAGATTGAGTTTCTGAATTCTAGTCCTTCTAACCAAGATTAGAAGTCTTTTTCTTTACAGTGTGTTGAGGATGAAGCCTGTAGAATTACTCAAGAATTAAGAACATTTAAAAACCTGAAAAACCATGCTTAACAGCAGTTTAGCGTAGGTCCGAGGAGAAACACATTAACTTACCCGGCTAACCTCTCGAACCTTAATTAAAGTGATTACACGACTGCTCCATTCATGGCATGTTTGCACGAGCTGCTAGTGAAAGTACACTTCCCCTTTTAAATGAAAATAAGCACAAATAAACAATAATTACAGCCACGTCGAGCGAATCACTACCTTGGATAAACCTCGGCTACATTGTTAGAACATATGAGTCAGAGGCCAGAATGTAACAGGCGAGACCCAGGGTTCAGGCCGGGTCATGTGACTGCGTTAGAGGAGGCACAGAAGCTTGGGTTGTGATGGCAGCTTCAGCTTTTTTCAATTTAGCTCAACTGGATGAGCGAGAGAGCAGCGATGCAAAGGGTCCGGGGATAAAACTCGAGTCAATATATACTTTTTTCTCTCATCTTTAATTTTGCGTGTAGAGACAAAATAGCTACAGGAGATTATATGCATCTGTTTCATATATATGTGTGCAAAGTGAATAAAAGAAAAAGGCATCTTGAAGTGAAAGTAAGCAAGACCCATGTGGTCCACAGTGCCTCACCAGCTGTAAACCTCACCACATGTCACAGAATTTGCCGAAGAGGTGAGTAAAAATGTTTGACTTCATTAGCAAATAATTTGGCTTGAAATAAGAAGAAATTTATTGAAACAAGAAAACACATCGTAGCTAGTCATATAATCTAGTTACATCAAATAAAACCATCTGAACCAGAAAAAATACCAAAAATCCAGATTTAAGAAATTTTAACCAATCTCAAAATGCATTTTTGCAGTGCATAAAGTTGGTTTGTGATGTTATGGTGTGTGAAAAATAGCAGAAAATAGAAACAAAACTGCAGAACTAATAAGCACTGCCTCTTCATTGCAAAAGTTTAACAAGCAGCCGATTTGAACGTACTCTCTTTTATTGTTGAGTAGTGATTACGAGACAATTTTGAACCTAATGCCAAATGGCTCGTTGGCAGAAACGCTGGTTTTGCACAGCCTGAGCAGTGTCTGCTGAACTCGCTCCACACAAAAAGAGTAGGCCCACACCTGTGGAAGTCTCACCATCTCTCTCACAAGAAAGCGTACATTTACAACACAAAACAGCGCATTTTGAGCACAATCTCAAGCCTTTTTGCGTAGTTATGTAACACCGTACACTTAGCACGATATAAAAAAGCGTTAAAATGACACGAGTTTGGGTTGAAGCCATGAGGAAACATTTTCTTTAGATGAAACGGGTAAGTTTAGGCTTCAAGTTACTAAAATGGGTAAGTTTAGGTCTGGGGCTTGGGTAGATTAGGATCAGGATTTTGTTAGAATTAATAAATAAGAACACATCTTAACAACCACCATAGAATGAACTGGGACAGCGACACGTGGCATATGTACACAAAACAGCTGTGAACTCGTGCTAATCATGTTCTGTAATGTTGTCGTAAATGTACGCTTTCTTGAGAGATTGGGCTCAGAATTCTCACCGTCTCAATACAGGACTACCTCAGTTAAGAATTTCAAATGTCTTTTGAAAACACACTTTTTTGCATTTTTACTACTTTCTCCAAACAAAACAAAAAACAGAACCTAATTTCTGCCAAATCTTTTTTAGTAAATATAAGGATTGGTTTTACAGCTGAGACCTGAATGACATTTGGCAGATTTTGGGTTTTGACAATTCCTTCTGCAAAAGCTGAAGGTAACTGAGGCAGATCTGACTCTAAATTAGAGGGACACTATGTTCTTTTAAACGTTAGCATTTCCAGGTGCTTCAAAGTTTGTTTTTATTAGATTTTGAACAAAAGGAATTTATCAAGAAAAAATGGGACGGCCCTCCGAAGTGCCCTGGGATTTAGAAGGGGTAATGTGCTATTACTGTGGAGCAGGCTAAAGGTTTATGTTAACAACAGGGATGGGACGATTCACTGAAGTCACGATTCGATTCAGTTTTAGATTTTGCAGCCACGATTTTTGATTTTGTTAAATTTTGTTAGTTTATCTATATTAACATCTATATTAACATTTTTTATTTTTATTTAAGACACAAAATAAACCATAATAAATTATGTTTAAAACTAATTGTTGTTAGTGCTGAGTATTTTTTGATCTACATTTGAATAGTGAACAGTAACACTTTGTGTCCACATTTAGAAGTTGTTAACTCAACATAATAATGCACATTCAGGGCTTGTTCTCACTATGTTTCTTCAAACCATGTCTATTATTGTATTATTGTTTGTATTCTACAACTACAGAGCGTGTGTGTAAGTCAGTGGCTGCATGAGCAAAACAGATCGATTCAGGCCTTTCGATTCGATCGCTGCATACTTCGAACGATTTTTGAAGCTTTCAAATGATTTTCCATCCCCAGTAAACAAACGTTTACTCATAAAATTATTAATTTCTTTTGTAATTCTTTTGCAGAGATAGGGAGTGGCTAAGCTAAAGATGAGAGCCATCTGTCGCAAACTTTTGAAAAAGTTACTTAAAGGGAACCCTGGTTATGAAGACAAATCTGGCTAAAACACTAGTACTGTTCATGCTTATTAAAATAAATTACAAACAAATATATAACTGCTTACTATTTTTTATACAATTGTCATTGTTTATGTTGTTTTCAAGCCACTGGGAGCCGCCATTTTGGTTGATGACATAAAATAGTGTTTCCATGGTTACTCCCACAATTTCATCTGTGAACATTTGCCACAAAAACACCACTGACAGTGTCCAGTTCTTGCCTCTTCCTCTTGATTATCTTCCGTTTCACTAGATTCCACATAATCGTTCTGTATTTGGCTTTGCTCTGGCTCAAACTGAAAAGGTTTAACCCAGGAATTCATGTTGCTTAGTTACCTGCTACTGCCTGTTACCTTGACAACATTATTTTATGTCATAACCGCAGCAAAATGGCAGCCTCCATGTCATTTCTTCATAATAATATTTTAATAAAACTACAAATACTTCCAAGGTATTTATCCTGTATTTATATAAGTGATGATATTATAAGTGTTTTAGGATAAACATGTGATTATATCCAGGGTTCACTTTAAAGCTGGGATACTAAACCTTTTTAGTTACACATTTGTAAATATTGTGTTTTTGTCACTAATACAGCACTTTGTGGAAAATGATTTGCATAATAAAGAAATGTAGTTCTCACCGGGAGACAAAAGCAGGGCTCTGATTGGCTGAGCTTGCAAACTTTCACTTTGCTGTTTGTAAAAAGAGTTGCTCAAGCTGTAATCACAACCAAAAATGAATACATGTCGTTATGAACCATGTGTCGAAGGATTTGAAAGAGAAAGTCGCCAGAATTAACCAAAAACAACTTGCTTCATTAACCGTGTTTAAAACTCTTCTTTCGTCTAGAGCCTTGTTGTTCAAAATGGTGGTTAAAAACTCAAAAAGTCATTATTAGGACCAACATTGAACACAAAACAACAAATCAAGTATAACACCACATTGCAGAACATTCCAGGTAAAACTTTTCCTTCTCCACACAGACAAGCAGGTGGAACATTGTTACACTTTTTGTACTCTTTCACAGTGTTTGCATTCACAGAAAAGGTCTCAAATGTGACTAAAAGCTTCTCAGGATTATGATACAGCTTCAGACTGATTACAACAGTATTTGGGTTGTCTGGCTGTGGAAATGTGTTTATTAAATACAGATTAGAGGATTTTTGCACCTCTGTTACAAAAAACTTGACTTTCTCTGTGTTTTGCCCAGGGTTTAATGCTCATAATCTGCAAAATATGGTTGTAAACTGTAATCATTGTCCATTTACATAACATAGATTTGTGTTGGAAATCTTGTGGTGACCTTAGAAAACACGGGAAATGTACAACAGACTCCAGGCAAGAGATGGAGTAACTTTAGGTTCCAAGTGGAGGAGTTCAAGTATATAGTATCTCAGTTTACCTTCGATCTACATTCTAACCCTCACCGATGGTCATGAGCTTTGAAATTACAATGTCTTATGACAGCATCCTTTTGCTTCATTAGTAAAATGAGCGTTTCTTGTGTTTTCAGTTTTTTTAATGTGAATTATCTTACCTGAGCTCTCTCTCATTAAATCCATAAAAGTCCTTCCATCTAAACTCAGCATTCTGTCCAAGCTTTTCCCCAAACATCCATCTTCTTAACCTTCAACGACAATTTCATTGGAGAATGCTCCGTGGTGAAAAGAAATAATAATTTAGTTCAAATCTGAAGGTAAAATAATTCACAGAGTCATTACTAATTCATTTATAAATCGTTTATGTATTGAAAACACAGACGTACGCATTCGCATCGCATTAGAATTATATGAGGACGTCTGAGTTTGGTCAAGTATGGTAGATAGAATTCAGAGGAAACTTTACAGACATTTTTTTACAGTGCTTTTTCCACTTTTTTCCACTGTTTGTGTCTATAAGGCCCGTGTGGGTAAACAAAAATCCCTCTATATGTGCGTGTCAGACGGACTTGACCACTGTTTATTCCAAAAGTTGATTTTTATTGGACTTTTGCCATCACTTTTTGTCAATCAAGCAGTGCAGTCAACTGAAAGTAGTGCACGTCTTGTTTAAAAAACCATAGGTGCACTATTTCACTGAACAAGGCAGGAGTAGGTAATGTTTATTAAGGACAATGTACAATTACATCAAGCACAATGGCAGAGATGATTCTAGATCTACAGCTATTCCACTATGCAGTGACTGCGTGATTAGAGAAAGAGTGTGGCCGATCGGACACAGCATATGTCTCTTTGGAAGAGCTGGAGAAAGTGTCTATGGAAAGGGAAGTCTGTGACTTCCTGCTCAGACTGATGCTTCTGCGACCTGACTCCAAATAAAGCAGAGGAAAATGGATGGAAGGTTGGGAGGATTTAGACTGGAATGAATTGAACTGTCAATGTCCACAAACACTGAACAGCTGCGCTTACACAAATCAACTTAGATTGTTTTATGCACATTTTTTGTTGTTGTTGTTATATCTGAATGGAATGTTCGAGGCTAAAATAAACTCATTTCTGTTCAACCGAAAATGCTGGATCAAGTAAAGTCGTCTCCAGTCACAAGACTTCAAGTCCAAGGCAAATCCCAAGTCACTGATCTTCAAACCCAAGTCCCAAGTTAGTCCATCGTTAAAATAATGACTCAAGTTTGACTCCTGTTTACGACTTGCCAACGCATATGTCTGTCAAAAACTCCCAGAACTTTGCACGATGCTAACGTTTAGCCACGGTAGAAGCTGCAAGTGTGTAGCTGCTTCACCAACAGCAGCACTCGCTACAGCAGCAACAGGAGCCCGCACCAGAGCCTGCCTCCTCCCGCCTGCTGCCTCTCACTTTCTCTCCCTCACTCTCCCCTCTCTCCCCGCCCCTGAAACGGTGTAAGACATCGGGAGTATGTTCGCAGCCTGGCCAGTGTAGCGGGGGAAACACGAGCGCGGGGCCGCATTCAGAGTCCGGGGCGGCGCCAGCTGGGACTTCAAAGGCTCACATCAGAGGGCCCGCCGTATAAAGAGCGCGAGGAGACAGCGGCGCGTGCGGTACGAGCTCGAGCTCCAGACGTGAGGAGCGCGAGAACATGCGAGCAGACGCTGGATTATTGCACTCACGCACAGCCGAAGAGACGAGAGGGCGCGCGGGACAGGCACAGGTAAGAACTTTACAAAACTTTTTATTATTTTTATTTATTTATTTTTGATTAGCTTGTTGTAGAAAACGTGTGTTAAAGGTTATTTGCAGAATAAAATAAAATAAAAAAGTAGGTTATCTTTCGATTTCAGAATAATGAAAACGTACGACTGTTGCCATAGTAATCAACTGTTTTAATAGGATATATACTAAAATTTGAATTTCAAAACGTTCTCGAAATGTTAGGCTACTTAAAATTGGTGGTGGAAATCCTTGCATGAATAGATTTAGTGAATTGGATAGTAATTGATAATCTTTACCTTTTGCTGTATTTATTAATTATTTATAAGCCTATTTGAATTTTTTTTTTGGTAGGCCTACAAAGAGTTGAGTATTTTTAGAATACCTTCAATTTTTCAGCAGGTTTTGTATTTCTTTTTTAATTAGACTACAGTAAAAACGTAAGTAGTGACAAATGCTTGATGTTTATTAAAAATAAAATATATAAAAAAAATTAAAATAATAAAAAATAATAATAAATACTATTACTAATAATAAGCTTACTTTAGCTTGGATTTTTAAACACGAAGACTTGATGCATGACATTTTTTGTGTGTTTTACTAATAAGATAAAGGTTGGCATTGAGACAATATCAGCAACATGATTGCTTGTAGGCTAAAATTACGTATCATGAACGTGCTGCTCACGCATCTGATTACGCAAATGCAACGTAACTTGATATAACATTTAGCACTTTTTGAATTACGCGTTTATTTCCACAGTGTCTTTAAACAACTTAGCACAATTGCAGGGTGTTTTAATTGCTGTAGTCTCGTGAAAAGTGAAATGTCGCACACATGTGGAAGCAGCCGGCGTGTAAGGTTTGTTTTCTCTGTAAAAAAAAAAAAAAAAAAAAAAGGAGCTAGCTAAAGCGAGGCAAGCAAAATAAACAGCTCCGAGTTTACAGTGACAGACCGCAAGGCACGCACGAGGCGCTGGAGGCAGAGAGGGCGCGAGGCAAGTGCACGTACGGCAGCGTCACGGCTCTCGTTTTACATCTTCCGTAAGAATAAGCTAAAATTATGATTTAAGCGAAAAACAAGTCAAAGTAGCTCGTAAATATGTCGAAAATAACGTAGAGGCAGTGCATAATGAAATATAAATCAAATATGTCGACGATATTTGTCAAAATGCAAAATGTGCCACCCTTTAGCGTAAATATCTTGGTAGAAGTTTGAATTAAGTGTGCAAAATAGTTACGTAAGTGTAGAGAAATCATTTCACCGTTTTTTCTTCAACATTACTAGAAGTTTCTGTCTCAAAAAGAAAGCCTAATAGTATTAATAGGCCATCTTTTTATTTTTTAATCTTCGCTATTGCAATTTTGGTCTTTTTTGTGTATTTTCAATCAACTTCCACTCGGACAAGTATTTGTTTAAATGTAGGATAAGAAGAATTTCATATAATTAACAACCTACATAGTTTTTGCCTTGTATTATCTTTAAAATTATAGACTTCTTGAAGAATGCCACTTTTCCTAGTAGTTATTGCTGACAAAGTGGCAAAATAAAGATACTGAGAGATTGGAACAAGTGCCAGGTCTATTTGCAAGGTACAAGTAAAAAAGAAATAATCTTTAAAATGTCTCAAGTGATCACATTGTCTTAGTATTTTTTTTTCAACGTGAAAGACTGTGATTTATGAGGTGGGAAGAGTAGAACTTATTTTCTATTGAAGAAATGTTACTTTAACCCAAGTAAATGTCTTGGTTAGGCTTCTCTCTGTGAGTAATTTTAAATGACAAAAATCCATGGGTTTCGTACAATAATCTACTTGATTTGTCTTTATTTTTTAAGGATATTATGATGCTTTATTTGGAATGTTCTTGTCATCTGAACTTGAACTTATTGTAAGCGTCTTCGACTTACAACCCCCCCAAAAAAGTGCATAAAAGCACACATGGCCTATCAAGAATTGGGTCAGAGCTCCATCTACTGCCTGCAAAAGAAACTGCTAGACGGAAATAATCAAACTGATCTTGCCTGATATGCTAATGTTGTAGAATGTTGTATTTAAAAAAAAGTCTGGATGATTTACGGACTTCAAAACAGAGCTGAAGATCTACTTATGACATCATCAATCTGTTTTTGATGATAAAACAATGTTAGTAGCGGGATAAAAACGACTGCTTTGCCTAGTATTGTTCTTTAAAAATAGAATCATGTTCAATTTTTACATTTTATATGTGTCCTGTTGAAATTACAAAAAGACTGAGATATGGCCTGACAAACTAACCACATTTGTATCTTAAAAGATCTTTGTAAACACTTAAACTCTAGAGTTAGTCATTAGTTTTAATGCAGAATGAAAGATTTGCCAAATTGCGATTTGATTGCGATAATCTTGCTGCTGAAGTGTGAAACTTAAAGAAGTGTGAATCTTCTGAAGAAGTGAATCTTGCTGTTGCGGTTAATCTGAAGTGAACTTAATTTAAATACCTTTTTGTACATTAATAGTTTTAGTCTTAATTTATGAAATGCTGTGTCTTGGGTTGTGTTATTGGAACCTCTTGGCCATAATCAGTTTGGGGTGTAACTCAGTTACTGTAACTTAGTTACTGTGAAAATACTTGTAATTAAAGTACAGTAACTAACAAAATACTTGTCGTTACTTTTAAGTAAAAAACATCTACAAAAGTGTCTTATTGTGTGAGGTAATACAGCTCAGAGACAGATCAGCAGCTGGAACAGGGATCAGAATAATTGTAATGTTGATTTGACTGAATTTGAGACGATTTAAGCAACTTCTATGTTGTTAGCATTTGTTTAAATGGCATTAATAAAATTATAAATCCCATGTTTGATCAATCTTTACCATAATACACATAAAATAGTTCTAAAGTTATGTAACTAAGTTACTTTCTTGGGGCAGTAACTACAACATTGGCCAGAACTCCCTTGAAAAAGAGATGTCCAAATCTCAATGGGACTATCCTGGTTAAATAAAGATTTTAAAAAAGTCATTTTTGTCCATTTTCACTAATTCAAGACATGTTTCTTTCTTTCAGGAGTAACTGGACTCCAGGCTGACGCACAAGAAAGGAATTGTATTTGATTTCCCATCACGTTTTTCATTTTAAATACATTTTTTTGTGAAGATCAAGGACTACTTACGCCAAGATGAACACCATTGTCTTTAACAAACTGAGCAGCCAGGTTCTGTTCGAAGAGAAAGCTCAGGAGGTGGAGATGAGCAGCCGAAATTACCTGGAGGTGATCGACGGGCAGCACCCGGACCTGCTGTCTGGAAACCCGGGTATGAGGGACAGCCAGGCCAACAGGCACAGACGCAACGGGTATGTACGCTATGCAGACGTACCTTATTTTACACGTTCTTTGTAAACGGCATTGTTGAGTATGAAAGTACCAAGAACCACTCTTCAGGAGCAACCCTACCCTCTTCCCTTCATGGACCTATTCCTCCCCTGGGAGCATCTGTAACTGTAAATTTGGTGATGTCAGATGCTGTGGTCCTTGATTAGTCAGACTGAGTTTCTTGCTTTGCTGTGGGGTCAAGCTCAGCAGCTAGCTTTCAGGATACTTGTAAACTCTGTGTGAGCTTGGGCTGGGCATTATGGCAAAAAATTTAAATCACGATTTTCTTAGAGCCAGATTATGGTTTCTGTTGCCTTTGAGGTAAATATAATCATCTACTGCACTATGATTGGCCTTAGCTGTCACTCACACAAAGGAGAAATGCTGACCAGTTGCCTGATCAGCCAGTCCCTACACTTTAGATTAGATCATCTTAATTTTTTGGCTCTGTCTTTGGTTCCAGACCCTCCTGCATTCGAATTGAATGTAGGAAGAGCTGGCTGGGCTGACCATTGTTGCCAGAATTTCAGAGAGATACAAGCAACCAAGCTTTTAAAAAAAACTCCTAAAACAAACGACCTCAGCACTTCAATAACATTCTTTAAAAATCTAATAATTTTAACATTGTGTGTCGCCTCTAAACAAGTGTTTTGCCATATTTTCAGTTTTTCTAACATTCATAACGAATTTTAGACATGAAAAATCCCTGTTTCAGTCATGAATGTCTATAAAATATGCTGTATTTGAACAGACAGGTAGTCACTCACAATTTGACAATTTCATCAGAAAAGGAGATTGTCTCAGAGAGATGAGCTCACGATTCCATTTTTATCACAATGTTGCCCAGTCTTAGTGTGAACTATTCTCCCTGAGAGGACCACTCCAACATAGCACAGTTTAGCCTTCAGAGAGGCAGCACAGCAGCTGAGATGAGAGAGCTGCACCTCCAGGTGGTGAGTGCAATGTGTTTCAGGGTTAAAAGAGCTGTTACTCTAGCCAGTATTATCAGAAATAAAAGTACTATGCAAACCTAAAACTTCACTGATGCCCATGTGCGTCACACAGAGGTAAAACTTGTGTTAACAGTACAAACAACGTTGTTACGTTGTCATCGAAATATTCTGGGTTCAAGAAAAAAGTTCTTGCTTAAATTAGTCCCTACATTGGCCTCCCTAGTTCCTGTTCCTTCTGAAAAGGTTACAGCATAAGAACAAAAAGTTCCTATATTGTGAAAACACCTTAAAACACGTACATTGTGTAAATATTGCTAAACATTATGCTTTGACATTTAAGAATCGTACATGTGTTAATTGCACTCTGACTTTGTCAAGTAATTGCATCAACAAACCTTATTTTGTGCGGGGCTAGAGGGTAGGTGAAAACAAAGCTTTGGAGAGCTGGGCAATACATAATAGAACTTAAGCACTGTTGTAACAGCTTTAGAAACTATTTAAAGATGCACAACTTTTTGACAAAAATAGCTTTTTTTTCCCTAGAGCGCAATGCAAACACAAACTGCTCATGTTTGGTAAAAATAGCATTTAGTTACTATTTCCTACCTGAACTGTGTAGTTGACTTTTTACCTCCAGAAAGTTACACAGTTTACCTTTAAAATACTTTTCTTTTTTCCTGAGCCCGTTAAATACTCTTCTGTCAACTCATAAAGCCTTTGAGCCTCAGAAAACACTGTTCGGAGGTTTTGTAATTTCATTGGATAGATCTCTGAGATCGTCTGTTCTCTTTTTAAGTCCATAAATCAACTTTCTGCAGCATTAGCATATCAGACAAATTAATTTTTATTTTATTATTATTATTTTTTTTTTACTTTTGCAGACAGTAAAGTTACTACTGTGCATCGTAATTGTTCTTTAAAACCAAGTCTCGTTCTTTCTCTAGCCTTCCATTCATATTTACAAAGCTCTAAGCACGTCAGCCCTGGAATGACCAAAGAAAGCCGTCAGCAGACTCCGTGCGTAGAGGCAGGAGCGCGATAAGAAGAGCCCAAACAGACAAGGCCCACGTCACGCTGCATTTCTGAGTAAATATTTTTGCTCCAATCAGCCGACGGATGTCCTCATTGTCAAAATAATCGCTGCGTGGTAGACATGACAGCTGCTTCCAATAGCTTCTCCGACCTGCTTCCCATTTGGGTGTTGTTGTTCGCAGCTAATCTTTGAAATTAATAAGTGGGTCAGAAATGTGCAGTAGCTTTCTTGAAAAAAAAAAACGTTCCATCTGGATCCAATGAGTGAGTTTGTCCTTCAGACTCCTGTGTGGTCGAGTCTGTCTGCTGGAAGAGTTTAGTGACAAGCAGCAGGTCGTCCGCTGACTTATTGTTGTCCAAGTTGAGTCTGTGTTCTCGTTTCTAATACGTAAAGTGTTTTGTGCAGTTTAGTCAGAATATCTAGAGTACGTACTGACAAATGTCGACTTGAAGAAGGAAAAGAAGTTTGACTTATAAGTTTTAGTTTGACTTATAAGAGGAAAACATCAGTCATAGTCTAACTTGAAATGAGAAAAATGACCACTTCATTTGAAATCAGACCAAATGACAGTGTATCAGATTCTATAGGCGAAATCTATTGGAAGAAATTCAAATTTATGCTTAAATCAAGATTAACATGTAGAACTGCTGTCGACTAGAGATAGACCGATATAAAAGCCAATAATTTTAGGCTGATATTTGGATTTTTTTTTTTTTTTTTTTATTGTCCACATCGGCCTTAATTACACAGTTTTTTTTAACAGTTGTCTGCACTGTAGAGCTTCACTCACAGCTGAGTTCCAAGTTAGTTTTGAAGAGAAATGATACGGTTTGTTTTATGCTGTGTTTTGAAAAGCAGCACTTTCTTGAATTACTAAAATGTTCTGTAATGAGCATAAATATGTTGTCGTCATTAAACAATAAGATAAAATAATTGTTTAGATTAAACTTTTTCTTTCTGGATAGACTATCTCATCTCAGATATGTTTTTTAAAAACTAAAATAAGAGAATCAGCCTCAGAAATCGGCCTAGAAAATTGTCCCTTGACATCGGCTGACAACATTTTTAAAAAACTGGCATTGGTATCAGCCAAAGTAAAACCCATATTGGTGATTTTATTGGTCGACTAAAGACATGTCCCAAAAAGGGGGCGTGGGTAAAGCTCAGGAGCTAAAAAAGTATGATTTTATTTGCCCAATTATAGGGCTGTAGTCCTTTAGTCGTTTGGCCGATTAATATGGAGTCTTAGCTGATGGAAAGTTGATGGAAATTAACACATTTTTTCAGAAGGATTTAACAAAAATGTGTGAGTTTGTTAAAGAAATTCAACCGAATCATTGCTCTAATCTGTCTTTTTTGTGTGTCTTAACTTTTGGGGATTTTTTTGTCTCTTTAAGCTTAGTTTGGGTGAGATACATGTTTAGATCAAAATGTACTTTTTAGCTTCAGAGTTTTGCCACACATTTTAGCCGATTAATCGGTCAATGAAACTTGTCTTTTGTCGACTAAGAATTTCTTTGGTCAACGACAGCCCTAGCCTAACCACTGGATCTGTGTTGAACTCTGATTTGAGTTCTTCCACTGTATCCATCTGGAACTTTACTCGCTGAAAGTTTAATGAAATACATCGAGCTGATTGCACATGCGGCCTACCTTATTTATGCAACTAATTGTAATGTCATATCGCAGCAGAAACACATACATCCACCGGAGCCGCCATCTTTGTTTTGTTTGATTCAGATGGTACTTCCTGTTGTCATTGCAACCAACCCCCTCAACTCTGCTGCAATGTGATTGGACCGACACATCGCTGTGTTGGACTCCAAACTAGTTGGTCTGCTGAATTCACAAATATCGTAAGAGAATCCAACTGGTTGGCCAGATTAGCCCCAGCCAAATAACTGATTCAAACTGTGCATGAAAAGACTAAAAATGCAATTCAGTTCAGTTCATTCAATTCAGGTTATACAGAAAATGCATAGGACACAGTGTATAAATACCTAAAGAGTTCAGCCAATTCACTTTTTTTGTTTCTACTCAATATTTAGTCTTGTAAATAAAATAAATGGTTGACTAATTCAAATGTTGGCGACTTATAAACTAGACTCATTTCAAGTTGTTGTTTTCTTATCTCTTAATTTTGCACAAACTACAAAACGCATGACTTTTTTGACAGTACAAAACACTAGCATGAATTGTGCTATCAGAAACTAAAAAAACAACATTATGACGCTGTAAAAACCTAAAATGTATGATCAGCGCCTTATTAAAAATCTGCTGGCTCATTAAAAATGAAATGAACTGCAGCTTTTTAAAGGATTTGTTTTATTTCTATCAATTATTTGGTCTCTACTCTGCGCCACAGTGAAAAAAGCTTGGACTCCACTGATGTAAAAGCACCAATAACAGTTAGAGTTACAGTTTCAGGCTAAAAGCTAAAATACGCACGCTAATAGTCCACCGAATGTTGCCAGGTTGGGTGTAAAAGTCTGCGGAGGTGTGGGGCAGTGTGTGTGTGTGGAAAGTGCAGGCTCCAGGATGTACACACACTTTCACATTACAAGGAAAATATTTGGAGAACATGAAGCGGAGAGTCAGAGCGGAGCAGCGCCACAGTGACCTCTACAGGACAGCTGCACTGCACTAGGTACATTTAATCTGTGCAGCTTCTTCATATTCGTGTTAAAGTAAGCCCATTAAGTTTAAACAGTACTTTTATAGAAACAAGACAATAACCTAAAATTACAAAATATGCACATAAAAAAAAGAAAAAAAAATATAGGATATCCTTTATTTGACAGTGTAGCAACTCACTCAAAATAGAAACATGCAATCAAACAAGATAATCTTTAAAATAAACTTAGCAAAAAAAACAAAAAAAAAACAGCGCTGGCTAGTGTTGCTGATACAGCTTGTGTCAATCAGCCGCGGCTTTTTCTGCCAACCTGTTACGCTTGCATCTCTCGTCTAAATAAACTAATAATCCCTAGAGAGAGAACAAACTGAATAAAAAATGAAAAAAAAAAAAAGTGCCTGTAGGCTACTGTAGTGTCTTGAGGCTATGCCCAGTTTGATGAAATCGTCCCAAAGTATAGTTTTAACGTTCTAATTTAACTGAATTGTGTAAATGACTTTTCACCTCCAGAAAGTTACACAGTGCACCTTTAAAATCCAGATATCTTGTTAATGTTTCTCTTCAGGTGGAATTTAGCAACACTGTCCTGACTACGCTTTATCATTTCCCGTTTCTTCACCCAAGTTTGTCTGTTGTTGTTGTTAGTAGTGTGGCTAACTGCTAGGGATGAGACGAAACAAACTGGGTCTACGAGAATGAGATGAAGCGAAATTTTGAAATAATTTGCTTTAATTGTTTTATTTAGACTTTTATTAGGGATGCACCGACCTGATACTGGGATCGGACATCGGTGCCGATAAGGGAAATTTTACTGGTATTGGTTCCATGATTTCAGTTCAGCCATAATCATAGTTGTGCTTTTAATTGGACATAATGAGACTTATTCATTGGATAGTGTTGATCCAGAACGTCTCATATTATTGGACATTTTATTCAGATTCAGTTGTTAAGTTGTGACTCGCAGAATAAATAACAGTTACATAACACAATGTGACAAAATGTCTTATGTTTTATAAGAAAGAAAGCAATTTCAGTCCATACACTAGTATCGGGTGATATCGGTTATCGGCAGATACTTAAAGATAAAGTGTCGGAATCATATTGAAATTGAAAAAGCTGGATCGATGCATCCCCATAATTTATATTTGATTTACATTTCATTATGTCTATAAGAGTATTATTTTATGTGCTTTGACTTTGACTGAACTCTGTCTCAGGCCCCGCCCCCTTTCTCTTACCCTCTGCTGGTGCAGACAGATGCTCACAGAGAAGAAGGAGCACGTCTATCCTACTTTTTACAATGGACTCAAATATCTCCTCGTGGATCCATTTTAAATCATGTTTAATTATGAAAAACTTCGCGCTGTTCCTGCAATGTCGTGACCCGCGTATATTTGACCGTATTTTTTGCACATATTTTTACAATGTTTAGGACTAATTATCTCAATATTTGTCTCATCAATACGAAATAGAAATTCAGACAGAGTTTAGTAGGGCTGTAGTCGACCAAAGAAATTCTCGGACTAAAAACATGTCCCATCGACCAATTACTCGACTAAAAAGGGGTCGCGGCAAATGATCTGAAGCGAAACAGTATTCGTTGCTCTGACAATTTATCTGACCAAAACTGTTTTCAAAAGACTAAAAATGTTATTGAGTTCATCCCAAAACGATAACTTGTTTATACCAGGTACAGGACCTTTAAGAGAAGGCACGGCTACAATGCTATACTATGTTTGAGCTACTGTACAAGAGCAGATGTTTGTATAATGTAAAGATAAACTGTGACATTTATAGTCAACCAAATAGCATATTTCATCTCACACTCTTACTGTAACCTCAGTGTTTTCTCTGTAGCCACAGCTGTTGTCCTGTGAGGAAAACCCAGCAGTATAATTTCACAAAGGTTGGCACCGACTCTGACCCTTCTACATTGTTCTTCCCCTTGCCTCTGTCGGCTTCAGAACGTGGATGTGTGTGTGAGGCAAGGTCGGCGGTCTGCGGGAGGGCCATCGTAAAGATAAACATCCAGCCGGCGTGTGATTGGACGGCTGCGTGTCCTCTCCAGACTAATGACAGTGCTTCGGGCGAGAAGATTACACGGCTGACACTAAGATCGTTTCGAGTGTCACAGCTAACAAGATTCAGGGACAAGACGACAGGCTGGGAAAGTTTGGATTGAGATTTTAAAGAGGGCATATTATACAAACTGACTGATGTGTTGTGGCCTCACAGAAAAGACAAAGTTGTGACTTAATTCCATCACAAACGTTTGTTTATTATTGATCTGTCTAATAATACTCCACGTTACATACCCAGCAGCCCTACACCCGAATAATTTAGTTGACAACTTTTTGTGTCAATGTTTTAGTTTTTAAACTAGAAGCCATGAAATGTTTTCAGTATTTTCTGTTGTATTGAGAAATTCCACAGTTAAATCAAGACTTTGGCGCAGTTTGACTCGCTGATGTTAATGGTGGTGAGCGTTTCTACTGCATGTTTTCTTAAATAAATAGAATCTAAATTATACTTGAAATATGATTTTTCTTCCTGGGATCAATCTGAGATTTACAAAAAGACGTGTAATAATTCCATATTTGTGTCTGTGACACAAAGGTCAGGCTAGTGCAAATAAGAGACTACTAGTAGAATATTGTCACGTTTTTGTATTTATTTCACTTTTTTTGCAAAATCTCTGCAGCTCTATGTTGCACTTTAAACTAGGGATGTAACAATATTGATGATATTGTGATATCGCGATACCAAAATGTCACAATATATCATCGTCATCACCTGACAATAATAAACAACATAACTTGCATCAAACATGTTCAAAAAAACCCCACACATTTTATGCAAAAAATTATAAAATTCTAAATATTTGAATAAACAAAGAAACAAGACGTCATAGCCTGTATGGTAAGAGAGCAATTTAGTCTGAAGTCATGAATTTGCACCTAAGAAAAGGAATCAGTGAGATAAAAAAGAATGACTGAAAAATATGACTTTAATCTTTATTAAATTGTAAGCAAAATCTCAATACCGTGAGCCCTCTGTAATATCTTGAGACCATGATGAAGATTATATCGTGATCTTTGCATATTGTTGCATCCCTACTTTAAACTTGTTTTGCGGTTGGATCATGTTGCCTGCATTATGCTCAGGATTGGAGTGTTTCACCTAGACAAACAGAAAACACCTGATGCTAACGCACTAGTCTATCAGCTCAAAGAACAAAGTTTCCTTCACTGGAAATGTAGCTTTTTGACACTGGATTGAGTCAGTGTTTGCTGAGCAACATTATTTGATGTTTCTGTCTGCTGATACAATTGATGTTTTGTGAAGTCATATAGATTTCTTAGACCTTCTGCACTGTTTTTTGTCCAAAAGAGTTTTTCTCTTTTCATTCATTGCGGCCATTAGTTGCAGCTCTAACTCTTTTCTTGTTGTGGGAAACACGTGGTTGTTAATTAAATGGATCTTTGCAATATTACGTCAGGTCAAAGTAAATTGCTTCTATTATTCGATCTTGATTCAACATATTCCAGTAATAAAAAAAAAAAATCAAAATTTTCAATGGACGTAATTGCTTGACTGGTTTTACTATTTTATTCTTTTCAACTACTGAAATAATTGTTCGTGACAGCCTTATTTTTCTCATATAATGTCTTTAAGCTAAACAGAATTCATTTGTTTTTTGTATTAATGCTTTAGTAAGTCTCCCCATAAGAAATGCACAGAATCCAGTCACTGACGAAATATTTTGAACCTAAAAAAAATCTTTCAGAGACTGCTCAACATTTCTTCAATGCAAAAAAAAAAATACACAATGTCTCCTTTAAGTTTGATCTTTCTTTTTCTCTCCAGCGGACGTCCAAGCGGAGGAAAAGTTCGGCACAAGCGTCAGGCGTTACAGGACATGGCCCGGCCTCTAAAGCAGTGGCTGTACAAGCACCGGGACAACCCTTACCCCACCAAGACGGAGAAGATCCTGCTGGCCTTGGGCTCGCAGATGACTCTAGTGCAGGTCCGACCGCCACACACACTACACACACCACTCACACTACACAAACTACACACACCACTCACACTACACAAACTACACACACCACTCACACTATACAAACTACTCAAAATCCAAGTCGTTATTAAGTCAGAAAGATGTTGGCAGCCGCATACTTTCCTCTATAATTTCATAAATGTGGAAAAGCGATTGTAAAGTCGGGTGGATGGCTTATTTTTAGATTGTCTGTTAGAAGCCAGACGCAGCATTAACTGTTCTTTTGTCACAGATTTTATTGTACTTAAAAAGACATATTCATAATTGACTTTTTTAAGCTTTTGATCAGCTTTTTATACGTCATATATGTCCCTCCTTACTCCTTTTAGTGACCGGAAATGTATTTTAAATGGAATCGTTACAATATAAGATATATTCTGTTATTTGATTTCAAGACTTGAACAGACTTGAAACTAAAATCAGAAGACTTGAACTAGACTTGGACTTGTTTTCTTTTGACTTGGGACGTCCCTCCATCCAAAATTTGCAAAGCTCTGTTCAAACTTTCTTCAAACATCCATCTTCTCGATCTTCCGTTTCCAGGACAACAGGGGTTGTACTTCCGGTAAATGTGGAACAAAACGTACATTTCTTTGGAGAATTATCCGTGGCAAGTAGTAATAATATTTTAGTTCAAATCTGAAGGTAAAATAGGTGGAAGAGACATTATTAATGATCGGTCATGGATTGAAAACACAGACATACTCATTTGCTCAACATTAGAATTACATGACTAGAAACTCATACACTTACATGAGGTCCCTGGGTAAATATTGTTAACGATTTTATTGATTTGTGTGATGAATCTTTTCTGTTTTTAAATGACTCAAAAACCAAAGACATGTGATTTTAGGAGACAGGCACCCCTACAGGATCTAACTATTATCAATGGACAGCCGGTTGAGTGTGTGGACAACTATAAATACCTTGGAGCAATCATAAACTTTAACTTGAGCTTTACGGACAATTATGACCAAGGTCACCAAAGATTGCCCTGCTTGAGGAAGTAGGTGCGATCAAATATTGACTGCACCATGCTGAGACTCTTCTACGGAGCTTTTATTGAACCTATGTTGTCCTTTACAATTGTGGCTTGGTTTGGCAACCTAACTTTGAGAGATACAAATTCTCTCTAGCTGTGGTGAAGCAAGCGAGTAGACTGATGGGTTTGCCCCAGCTCAACATGTCAGAGCTGTATTCCACTCAGCTCCTGCGTAAGGTCAGGGCCATATCTATAGACCCCACACACCACTATATGAGGAGTTTTTTGCTTCTTCGCTCTGGGCAACGTTTTGTGGTCCCTCGTGGGAAAACTAAACGATACAGAGACGGTTTTGTACCTGCAGCAATTAGATCTCTGAACAAAAATGGGGTTTGGAGGATCTCACCTTTGAGCAGAACCTTATGGCTTTGTGCGACCATTGGACGACTGTAGACTTAGGGATGTAATGTAATGTTTTACTTGTACTGTTTTGATTTTAATGTTTTTTGGACAGATGAGTCCTCTCTGCAACCAAGTTTACCTTTGGGTACTAATAAAGAAACCTTGAACCTTGAATATTATGTAACTGATTACACCTACAACCTGATTAGCTCTAGACAGAAGCTCAAATGGCAGCTTTAGCAAGAACGTAAAGTGATGCAGAACTATAAATTGGACTTAAAAGTTTTAAATCTGACAACTTCCTCTCATAAATCCTTTCATGCATGGCTAAGATCAACATGCATTCATTTTTGGTTGCATTTATGGCTTAAAAAACGCTTCTTACTAACAGCAAAGTGAAACTGGATTGGACTAACCCAAGTAAGTAATCTCATCTGCAGCGGGCCTTACAGTGAGTCTGCGCCCCTCCTCTGCTCTGGGTCAGAACAGAAGCCGAGGAATGCTTTGTGTTGGACCTCGGGACAAAAACACACTCACATCCTAGATGACTCCCAAATAACACAAACTCCAAACGGCCCCTTCCATCAATCGGACGTCGTGTTATTTTAAAACGCTTATCTCCCATCACGCGCACACCTCATTTCACACACATTTGGAATCGCGTCCGGACCGGAGCTGGAATGAAAACAGCTCTCTGAAAGATTTGTTGCTGATGAAGAAGCGAAAAAAAGAAAGTACTCTGCAATTTGTATGATTATTTGAGGAGATTTCTTGGGATTTACCTGTCAGCCGTAGCTTTTTTCATACAAGGCTAGCTTAAGAATAACAGGCTAATGACTCTTAGCCCTTAGCGTCCGTCAGCTGACAGCTTGAGCGACGGCTAGCTTTCTCAAAACTCGTTGAAATCCAGATATAACTGTGTTGAATGGGCCGCACTGTGCTTCTGGAGCTGTGGTCAGGCGTCTGTCCAAACCTGACCTTCTGCTAAGTTGTGCTAACATCGCTGCTTCACAGGTCATTAGCGTCAGTCGCTGTTGCTGCTAATTTTGCGTGGGCTGAAGCCAGAACGAGTCCACCGGAGGCATTCTGTGTGGTGTACTTCATCTCCTGGGAGGCAGGCAGGTGGCAGAGTCTACAACGGTAAAGTTTCATAGTGCACAGGTCATATGGATGAATCTAATGTTCTTCAAATCAAAACAGTACATTTTCTTCAGAAGCAATAGGGCTGAGTGATAAAAAATGAATATCATAGTTTTCTTGGAGCCAGATCACAATTTCAATTTGTAAACTGTCTGTATTAACATTTCTTTTGAGGTAATTATAATCATCTGCTTTTTTTTAGAAAGTTCTTTCTTCACAGTCAATGTCAAGTTTCAGAGAAAAACAAGCCATCATATTTTTAAATCAGACCTGAAAAATAGCTAAGATCCACCTCTTTTTATGACTTGAAAGTGCAGCCCAAAAACACAACCATCAAACTTCATAAAAGACATTGAAAAAAACAGCCCAATATCGCTATAAAAAAGAAAACTTGGTAACTCTGAGACTGAGAAAAGTAGTTTGAAAAAAAAAAAGTATTTTTTTGAACAGATGGATTAAATAGAGAAATGGGAAATCTCGCTATGACGACTTCATCAAAAAGTAAATTGTCACAGGGAAGAACTCACATTTCGATTTTTATCATGATATTGTCCAGCGCTAGTTGGACGTTTTCCAATGCAGTGTGAAATTTTGCTGCAACATCACATTTGTTTTAACAAATTGAAAATGCTGTAATTTTTTTAAACAGACTGTAACACTGGGGTAAACGAGTTGAATACCTTAATTAGTTACTTGTAGGCTAGGTCGCATCTAACTGGCCAGAAGACTGGTCCGACTCTAGGAGGGTTAGGACAGTTAATAAATACACCCGACACAAAGATTTAAAGTGCGGTTGGTACCATATATTGTAAGTGAATGAAAATACAAAAAGAAAACAATAATAAAAACCCAATATTTACAATCTGCAGATCGATCTGTTTTCTTTTAAGAAAACAGATCGATCATAAGCAGTATTCACAACAATTCAAGGGTTGGCTTGTTCCCTGATTGTCACCCAGAACATAACAATTCACACACAGTATATATTCAAAACCAGCTTCAAAATCTCAGAAAACGGCGAGGCACAACTTCTAGAATGTCCAAAGTGCCAATGTTATGAGTGTCTGAAGGCTTAAATGTCCATAGGAAAGGGGGGGGGGGGGGGGGGGGGCAAGGCTACCAGAGCCTCCTACCAGACCAGCAGGTGCGCTTGAACTGAGGTTTGTTCGGCTCCAATCTTAGCTCGCCTTCGGGTGGTTTCCCGAGCAGGAAAACCTGGCTGGCCTGTACAATATAAACAGGACCATATTCAGTAAGCATTCTCTAACTAGTTAGCTTCTGTCAGTGTACACCATAATCAATTCATTCATATTACTCTTTTAGCAAAAGAATAAATAGTTTCACATTTCCACATATTGTGCATTGATTTAAGACACAATAGAAAAAGATAGTTATTCATAAATAGCATAATAAATAACATTTCAAATATTTCCACAGTGTTGTCAAAATATAAATCACAGTGTAAATTTCAGTGCAAACTGCAGCTAGTGCACTTAAAATCATTGTGTTGTGTATTTATTAACTGTCCTAACCCTCCTAGAGTCGAACCAGTCTTCTGGGTCAGTTAGATGCGACCTAGCCTACAAGTAACTAATTAAGGTATTCAACTCGGTTACCCCAGTGTTACAAGACTCCATTTTGTTTTCCCCTGAAACCGGTCAGACCAGTTTTTCTCCAGTTCACATGTGAGAGAGTAAACTGATTGCTCTTGGGAGACTGGTCCTGCTGTGTCAGGTTCACTACTGCATGATTCAGACTTTTTTGTGTTGGACACTTTGTGCAAGGCACTTCATTGTTCGAAACTTCTTATTTTATTGCTGGAATTTGGAGTGGACTTTATGGGCGGTTATGAGCATGCTCAGTTACGTTTGTCCAGCTGTGGATTGATTCATGGAGGCCAGGAAAACCAGATAACTAGCCTAGTCTGATTGAAACCAGTTCTCCAAGGTGCATGTAAACCCGGGCAGACTGACTGAGGAGCCATAAACCTGTTTTTGGAAATTGTAGTCTGATTTTAGACGTCATGTAAACAGACAATCACGCGTTTGTGTCTTAATGCTAATGCTTACAGGAAATGCTCATGAGTACAGAAGTTAGCTATTTTGAATATAAACATACCAAAGGACGCTCCATCCACAGAACAAATTGTGCACGTAATAGTTTATAGTTACTCACGTTTTGAATTGAAAGATAAATGTTGTGTTAGCGCTCTGTTTTTAGCCTTGTTTCCTTCTTGACTCTTCCCTCTGTCCTCCACACACAGATGTTGATGCTAACAGTTCCACATCGGGACCCAGGCTGGCAGCAGGTGTTTCAGAGTCTAAATCTGTCATGTTCTCCACCTCTGCCAGGCCAGTCCATGTTCTCTTCACAGTTTGTACTTGCACACTGTTCCGTTTCTCCATTATCGAACATTAGGCGGTCACACTGCGGCTCTTACAGTCTCTTCTACGGAACACGGCACAGACACGAGTGGAGTAGTTCACCCAGAGCTCAGCGACCTGGCACAGCAGAATACGTTTGTTATTATCTAACACTGGCTGTACACACTGTGATAGTTTGGACTTGTTGGACTGGAATTGTGGAATAGGTTGTGTTCATGTTTCATCCACAAACTTAATCATTTGTTTGGGATTGGTTCTACAAATCTTGAATATTAATTCAACAGAAGCATTAGAAAACCAAAAACAGTCATTACTCAGAAACACAAAGTCAGATTGACCAACAACAAACAGGCAAATGGATAATTGTCCCAGAGCATTTCCTGTCTTCAGACCCTCCTTCTCGGCAAGGAAAAACTAGAAAAAAAAAAAAAAAAAAAACGAGAGGAGAAACACAATGGAGAGATTCACTTTCATGAACAGGCTGTAGATGTGACCAGGACTGACGTAGATCCTGATGCAATTAGAACTTTTAGTCAGCGAAGCCAGAAACCAGTGGCAGAGGGAAACGAATCATCTTGCAGGACGAGGACGGTGAATCAAAGAGAGTGAGGTGGGAGGAAATATAAATGGGATAAATGTTAGGGGGGCATCCGAGGTCCAACTTACATTTTCAAATGTTAAGAAATTCAGTACTACTTAAATGTACATATTTTATGTTAAAATACAATGGGTTTCTTTCATGACACGTTCTTACGGACAAATTTGTTCTTAAAGGTTTACAAACATTTACAAAATGTGTTCTTAAAGGAAAATGTTCATCTGTAAGAACAAATCTTAAGGACGCTCAAGAGGAGACATTTTTTGTAAGAACAACAAATCTGCTGATTCAGAATTGTATTTCTTATGTAATTCAGTCAAAAATTGTAATTCCTTTCAATCCATCTGTGACTTGAACATGTTTCTTCTGAGTGTGTTCATGTGTGTTTGGACAATTATAAAAGGCGCTGAAGTTTTGAATCAGCAATAGTCAAGAGATGCGCTGTGGCACTTTCTCCGAGTGACGTCTTGTGGCCGGCCCATTGTCATTAATCACAAAAATTGACTTTTGCTCAATATGTGGACTCACATTCAAGGGCGTGAACATAAACTCTTAAACTTATAGCACATTTCTAGTGGATTACTTTAATCTGATTCACTACCAAGGACCACATCACAACAAAAGAATGCAATTAAAATATTCATTGATGATGAAGGGATAGATTGATTGGAGAAACTGTGGCTGGGAGCTCTGTCTCCGTGATTCATTCAGCCAAATCAAGACCCCACATCTGTAGATGGAGATGTCTTCAGCAGGAGGACAGATGAGACATGGGCTTGGGGTCGAGGAAGCTGTGACAAAAGTGTTGTTACGACAGAACAATGCAAGAGGCTTCTGGGTAGGGCTGGGCAATCTGGGAAAAAATACAATCACAATTTTTTTTCTCATATTGATTGATCTCGATTTTCGATTTGATTTTGTTTAACCTTTTCAAAAACAAATGAAAAATGCCATTCATGAACATAAACAAAACAAAAACTTTTAATGTCCTATTTAATAGTTTTTTTGAAACTCTGAATTAATACTTTGCCTCCAAGTTTGACTTTTGCTCCACAATGCACATTTTTACAGACAAAAGATTGGTTTTCGATCTTTCGATTCAAAACCTTCCATCAAATAATTGATGATTTGGTTCGGTTCGATTCGATTGCAATCTCTCGATTTTCCGATTAATGACCCAGCCATACTTCTGGGTAACTGGAGGTGTGGCCAAGGAGGCGAGATTTGCTGGTCTGGGATGGCCCATTTTTTGACAGTATCACCCAGCCTTACGAAGAACGATGGCTGGTCGATGAAACTGGAAGTTCTGTCTCTACACTGAGTCTTATTTTTTCCCAGCATGGCCCAGACCTATACGTCCATCACCTTTAATATTTGTCCCTCCTGTTTCTCTTGTCTCCAGAGAGGATCCGATTGCAGATGCGACTTTGCCAGGCGTCTGTCACAGCCTGTACTCTCTCAGGCCTGCGGCTCGCACCGTCACAATCTGTTTTAATGAGAAACCCGACACACAAACGCATAAGTACTCTAGCATAAGTCCCCTGTCCCAAACCCTCCATAAGCCGCTGAAGTCTATAGAGCGTGAAAAGTTATTCTAGTATAACATCTAATACTCTCCGTTCCCAGCGAGAGAGAGAGCACCGGCTCAAGTGTCCTTTTTATTGCATCTTCAAGGCCCGCTTTGGAAAAAAAAAATCTATTATTCCAAGAAGGCAGCAGGATCCAGAATAAGCAGCGGGGATGTGCGGAACGTCGGTTAATGGAACGGCGCATTTGGAAAGTGTTAAATGCTTCTACACGGCCACTGATGCAAAGAAGATGCTCTGTTGGGCGTCTGGGATGTTTCTCCGGGTTTTTAGTCCATAGCTTCGCTGTAACTCAAGCCTTTTTGCCTTTCGCTCTTGTTTTTGTGAATGAGATGAAGCAGACCCAAAGCACACATCGCCGTCTTTGCGTTGGCTGCGGAACTGCTTGGACACATAATCATATTCTGTCTGTGTTGCGTGCAGGAGCAAAGAGAAAGTCGTGGCCTACTAAAAACAAGCCCTGTAGATCGATTTAATCTATTTTTCAGGATAACATACATGATTATGTTTAAGATTTTACGAAACGTTTTGCTTGTTTTTATCCAATTTTGATGAGGTTTGGTACTGTCTTTGGTCCAGCAAATTTGACATGTACAGACTACGTATGTCAATCAGTAATCGGGATTATTGAAGTCACAAGATAATCGTAAAAACAAAAGAATAATACTCACGACAATTTTAAACAATAAAGCAATTTAGTTCATTCTGTCGAAACTAAGGATGAGCAATGTATCAAGTGTCGACAGTGTTTATAGGAAAAAAAGATGCTATTTGAATGAAAAATTTTCGATCTCAAATAAATACATTTAGCTTTTTATTGTTTACTTTTGTGAAAAGTAACATTGTGATTTTGTTATGGCTTACAATTCCAACCATTGATATCGCCAACTATTTGCCACGCCAGGAAGTCAAATAACAGGTTTTGCCTAAAAGAAATGGAAAACATTTATAAAAATAATCCTTTTTTATGGTCTTTCAACCTTCTCTTTTGCAAGAGACCTGGCCAAGGTAGCAGCCAACACAATCAATACAATAGTATAAAAAGTCACAGAATGTTACAATACAAAACAAAAAAAAAAAAAAAAATCTCTCCTCTTATAAGGAAACAGAAGGATTAAGTAGTTTTAAAACAATTTATTCTAAATGTACAGTATGTATCAAAATGCTTTAGTCAGATAAAACATTGGTCATTCAGAAATCTTGATTTCATAAATTGTGTCACAAGCCTGAGGAAGAGTGATGTGTTTGAAAATGAGATAGAACGATTTCACTGTTATTTGGTTGTGATAATTCTGAATAATATTTAAAAAAAATATTGCCAACAAGGGCAAAATACCACAAGGGCTGCTTGATTATGGACATTAAAGGTTGCATGAAGGATTTTCAAAAAAAATATTTGTTGCCAATATTGGTCAAAAACAGCTGTATAGCTTTGTAGCAACTTTGTTCTTATATCAAACTGAAAAAGAATCATAAAAATATAAAAAATATTTAATTAGTGGACATCGTGCAGCCTGTAAAACCTTGGTCAATAGAAAACGAGATACTGTACCTCCTCATCTATTGGCCATTTAATCTGTCAGTCAAAATCACTATGTTCCTTAGTAGCTCATTGGTTCAGCAGTGGAAGGCATGACTGTGGGCCGTGGAACACATGTACCTCATTTGAAAAACAGCAAACAGTCCTTTCATTGTAAAATCCTCCATTTTCCCGCCTTCTCTCTCCTGTTTCCTGTCTCACTTTAAGATTATAGAAATGTGCACAATCTAGTTAAAATAATAACTCCACTAATAAAATATTGGCCGTCTAAATCTCCATCGACTGATCAAGTGACTGCGGTCTGACTCTTGATTGTTTGTTCTTTGTGCAGGTGTCGAACTGGTTTGCCAACGCTCGGCGGCGGCTGAAGAACACGGTGAGGCAGCCTGACCTGAGCTGGGCCCTGAGGATCAAACTCTACAACAAATACGTCCAGGGCAACGCGGAGAGGCTGAGTGTGAGCAGCGACGACAGCTGCTCCGAGGGTATGTTGGTTTTTATACAGCTTAGACTAAATAAGTTACATGTGCTGTGACTTTGAAACTGTCTGACGTCGCACCGTGGGGGTTGGTTTGCTGCACGGTACGCGGGGATTTTTTTTTTTTTGCTTTAACCGGTTGCTGCGCCTGAACATATCCATATTGTCCAAAAAGTAAAGCATAAACATGTGTTACAAACTTACAAAATAAAGGTACAAAATGAATATCCAAGTAAATACCTGATGTCATAGAACATAAACAGTCTGCTTCTGGTTCTAGCCAACACACCGCTTCGCTGTTTGGTCACTTGTATTTCCTGGTTTTGGAGAACCGTCTGCTGTTCTGCGAAACCTGCTGGCCCATCTACCCTGAAAACATTTATCAAACTCTGCAAACAAATGACTCAATCTACTTCTACAAACAGACACTGCAAAAGATCCTCTGCTTTTTCATTTCAAACTATGTAACAGTGGAATCAGCTTTCCGGACAGTCTGAAATTGTCTAATGATTTCATGGGAATCTTAAAAAAAAGCACATCCTTGACAGTCAAACGTGTCAAAATCAGTAAAATAGACTAAATGAAAGTTAGCATTTTAACTGTAAAAATGAACAACTTATTTTAGTTATCATCAGTATTGAGTATTATTTTTGTTTTTATGAAATTATCTATTGTTTGCCTAGATTAAAAATATATTGTCTGGCCAACGGGTCCCTCTTTCGGATTTCTGTAGCCGTGATTGACAGATTAATTAGCCAATCAGAGACACACATCTTCCGGCGTGTAAAAATCAACATGGCTGCTCCCAACGAAAAAAAATACATGAAAAAATATCACATGGAACTGAAAAACATCGTGGATTTCTGCAGAATCAATGAGCGAAGCAAAAAATGATTTTAATGTGAGGTGAGTGAAGATTTTGGTCTAAATGACAGACGACCAATCAGCTTCTTTGTTTCGTCTGCGTCACGCAAATAAGCTAATCTGATTGCTGGATTTGATCTGAAACGCAGGCGGAGGGCGTGGCGACCAGACCCACTCTTCGCAGTTTGCTGAAGTGTAGATCCCAGGCAAACCTATTGTACTGCTTGTGTATTTAGGATGTGCTAAAGATTTATACAAGAGCTTTGTAAACTGTATGTATTTTATATAGTGTGCTCACCAGCACAGGAACTGCAAATGGAAAGTAGAAATAGCTAAACCTGGTGCAGTTTATCTATTCTTTGAATAAGATTAATCAATTTAGAAATATTGAGAATTTTTTCTATTTTTGGTCATGTTGATTTGTTGCTTTTTAGTTTGGGGCTTTGAATTGAAAAATCGACAACCAAACTTTTGTCAGTAAAAACTTGTGGTTTGAGCAAAAGACAAACTATGAGGCAAAATATTTAGAAAATGGAAGTTGTTTTGTTTATGTTTATAAAATTATTACATAATCCATTGTATAAGATTAAAAAAATATTAAAAAAAGAAAATTAGATCAGTCAAAAAATATAAGCCAGATTTTTTTTCAATCATGGACAAAATTGTGATTATATTTTTATCCCAGATTGCCCAGTCCTAGTGTAGGCACTATGTGGTGTGAACCTGACTAGTGACTTTACCCACAAACTTTGCTCCAGCACATGCCTCACTCGTGTTGTTAGTGACAGAATGACAGAATATAATTACAGTGACACTGTGTAACTTTCTCGAGGTGAAAAATCAAATCAATAAGATTGAAATCATTGATATAAATCAGTTGCATGTCATGTGTGAAATATTTTAGCTAAAGGAACAAAGGAACTTGTCTATTTTTGGCTACAAAGCTACACAGTCTACATTTAAACATCTGATTCTGTATGTGACATAAATAGGTAATCCCCCCACAAAAAGAACCCACTCTAATCAAGTAACCAGTCCAAGATATGTAGAAACCCAAAGCCTTTGTCTTTTCCTGTACAATGCAAACATGTTGAAATAACCTGACATTGGTCTGAAAATGACACGCCTCTTGTTTAGCGCTCCAACACTCTAACCCAGTGTAGTGAAGTGAAAGAAGAGCAAAGGTTAGCTGGGTTTGGGTGTCAGGCCTGTAGTCCCGACGCTGCTCTTCACTGTGTGGAGTCCGTAGAGTCTGTGTGTCCCAGAGAGACTGCAGGCCGTCCACACACTGTCATTAGGACACCCCACAGAGCCAAGCCCGACTGCAGCCTGCAATTCAACACAACACTGTGATTTATGTGGACAGGACAGATGTAACACAACACAAACAGCTCCGTGTCTGATGCTTCAGTCCAACTGGAACAGGGTCGTTAAGTAGCTTTTACTAAATAAGAATGTAAAGTGGTGATGATATGTTTCTCAAGTTGTGAAATGTGAACTATTGGTGGTACACAGGCAGACTCTGGTGGAACTTTACAGTGTTGTAGTCAAGCTGCAGAAGGCTTAAAGTCTGAGATTAGATTTTGTGGTACTTGGAAGCAGAAATACCTTTTTAGGTGGTGCTTGGGAACCATTAATATACTATAGATTCTTCATTGTAGAATATGTTGAAAATCCAAGAGAGCATAAATACATTTTTACTTTTGACTACAACAGTAACCAGACTTATTTTAGGTGCTGTGAAAGGAAATGTAATTGTAATGGAGGATCCTATAGAAAAGAATCAAACATTTTTCGTCAGTCACATGTTTTGCTCACTTACCTAATGCATTTTGAGACCTAAGATCCTTCACCACAATGAGTTCTAATGCGGCTCTACCAAATGAACTCCCACCGTACGGTTAAAGATGGCTGCTGTGAGTCTAACCAATCACAGCGCAGCATTCAGGTTTGGGCAAACTGAAACAAACATGGCAGAATTACAGACTATTTTGGCTTTTAAAAAGGGAAACACGCGTGTGCTTGTCTCTTTTCACAACTTTCATAAGTCTGTGCAAGTTGAGCCTTGTTTGTGTGCTAATGAAGACTAGATCATGCTAAAAACATAAACAAGCACACTTTCTTGTTAGTGGGGAACAAAACTCTATTATGAGACCTAGATGGAACAAGACAAACTAATTTTCACTTGAATATATACAATATAAGTAGGGTTAAGTTATTATAATGTTTTAACAGAACCTTTAATAGATATATTAGGCACAATTCTTAAGTTTCACTGGAGAAGTACTTGTTGTACTTCATTCATCTATATATATTACAACACAGATATCTGAAGCAGGTGTTTGTAACCAGACACACTTGGCTGTGATCAGGGTAGTCACATATAAAATAGAAAAGTCATTAGCCACTGCTCGTTAGAACCAAACAGACCCAGTCTGTTTTCACCTGAGAGATTCACTGTTGCTTAATTTGTACTAATGCGTATTATATTGAGTAGAAAAAGCCTAGCCATAGTAACCTATAGCAACAAACGTCTAGTTCTATCAGCCATTCTCCAATTGAAAATTCTGCTGAAAATCTCATACAAATTAGCAGGAAGCAGAACTTTAAAACTACAGTTTCACTTAGAGACTTTTCATTATTGTACATTTATTAGTGTTTATGTTCAACCAAACCGAAAAAAGCATACTTATAATTTTAGGTAGTAAATCAGTTATAATTGTAAAGTAAAAATAATGACGAATGGCTGTTTCCATATGTGTAATGACACACACATATAGCTAAATTTATCATTAAATACAACACAGTGCAGTGTTTTTGGCTGAATAATATCAAATTTCAGAGAAAAAATGCCCAAACACACAGACAGGTTCTATTTATACCACAAAAATAAAGTTGTGCACGGAATGTCAGTTAGCTTGTCTATATTCAAACTAGCTAACTTCCATACTTATTACCATTTCCTGTTAGTGTTAGCATTTAGACAAAAACATGTTTCTTTATAATCTCTTTTAGTTAACTGGCTTTGTGCACAGAAGTCATTTGGCCTTTTTACTTAAATAAGCTATCATCTTGCCGGCAGGTTCATTTCCTGTTTAGTTCATTTCTATGAGGTTTTCACTGCCTCAGCCTAAAATGAAAAATGACTAATGATCAGGCAGTGAACGGTGAGTTGTTGGTAGTTTTCTCTGAAAACATGTTAAATACTTTACAAATGACAAGAATATTTCTCCAAATGACCAAAGTGTGTTTATAAAAAGATGTGTTTGTCTGTCAACGCTAACGCTAAAGTCTGACAGTTTGAAAATAAACAGCTTCAATGCACAGTCCGATCTGTTTTCTGAGACCTAACCACAACTGACTGTTCACTGTCTAATCTTCTGAGTATTTATTCATTTTAGACTAGTGAAAACCTCGTAGAAATGAACTAAACAGGAAATGAAAATAAGTACAGAAGTTAGCTATTTTGAGCATAAACAAGCTAACTGACGTTCTGTGCACAAAGCCTATAATCAATGCTATTTAAACTCTATATTGTATAGAGTTCACATGCAACATTTCGAACAGGCTAATACCATGTTAATATATTTTTTAATCTTTACGATGTATTTGTCCGCTAATTGAACATTACAATAACATTAATTCCATGACATACTGCGCGACTGAAGTACACGACGAGAACAAAACACAATCCACCCTTGGACATAATATCCAACACATGTCCTCTCTTCTCTCACGTGACGACTCTTTAATTACACATCCCGGAGAGGTGAGGCGGCCGCGGAATGTGCGCGCTGTTTGCATTGTGTGTGTCTACCACAGGCCACCGTACCACCAGGGCCTCTCTATATCTGCCAGGCTCTTCTCCTTGTCACATTATGGTCTCGGGAGCTTCTGTGAGGGCGCCAAAAAGAGCCTCCATTATGTTTGTAAGCCTGTGCTTTTGTCTCCCGGGTTATTTCTGGGGCCCTGGTGACCTCGTTGACCCTGTTCACATTCCGAATACACTACTGTCCTCAAACTGCGACCTGTTTGACACTTACAGCAAAGCAAGAGAGAGAGAGTGTTTAAAGAGAGACTCTGCAGGGAGAAAGTACAAAAGGACAAAGTACAGCAATTTAGAGATATCAGTTTGAAAGATATATTTATTCAGGTCTTATTATAATCATAAGTCATTTCAATTTTACTTTTACTTTTGCGGTCAAAAATCTTGATTTCATAAAGCTGGCCACATAAAAATGTTTTAGTATGTATTAGGAGCCCTACAGGTATTCTTCTTTATGGTTATTAACATATTTATATATGATAAAACAAAAAAAAATATATGTGCTGTGTCAGCCTGTGTGAAGGGACATGTGACACAAAAACAGGGACAGCGAAGAGAAACAAGAATGCACGTCTTTCAAAAATATGTTAAATATTCCCATCTTGGCCAATTTCATTTTCAGAAGACTCATAAAGAATATGCGCAGTTATTATTTAGATTGCTGACATTAAAAAATATATGAATTATCAACATTGCATCTAAAAAGCACCAACAAGCAGAAAGTGACATTTTCAAATAGGCCTACTTAGTAAAATTTGTGTATATTGATCTCGTTTTGATGTTTATGTAAATGGTGTTCCTCAAGGCTCCATTTTGGCACCATTACAGTTTGTCCTAGTTTGCCATAATTTCCCAGTTTCTGTATTTACCACATTAAACGCAAACACCGCAGGACAAAAAACAGCAGGTTGTGTTCAGTCAGGAGTGTTTTTTTATTCAGCCCTGTGCCTGTTATTATTTTACAGACAGTGCGGTCAACATCGAGACCCATTCAGACAGATGATCTTCCCTCAAACAGAAAAAACGGAGCGAGAGAAAGCTATAAGGCTACTCCATGTGGTTCTGATATATGGGAGCTATAATTCTAATTCGGCCCAGACTGAATCAAATGTCCGACCTGCCTAAATTACCAAATTACAGACTTGGCAGCGACAGAATTTGGACTTCTTTCTCCCTTGATTTCTCCTCTGCCAGGGGAGATGTGTTTTATCTTTCCCCTCGCTTTCATCAGGTACAGACCGGTGCTCAGATCAAAATTGTCAGCCACACGGAGCTTTCTGGAAATTATTTATTTCTGCAAGGGCATTTTAGACGGAGAGGAAATGGACTACTATCCGTTCTGGTTTGGTAATACGTCTCAAGTCTGGCCCCTGCTCTTTGTACTCGAGGCTGTGCCAGCGCCGGGGCAAGTGTGCCTGCTCAAAGTTTCCTCGCGCTGGGATTTAGTGATTAGTCTGAAATAACCAAAGTCTGTTTAAGTAGCTCTGAACATGGAAACAAGACAAGGTGTATTATGTCTAAAAGGGAACATTTGAAAATTGCTGTATTGTTTCAACACATGCACATTGTGGGAGAGTGATTCATGGTAACGTTAAGACATTCTTTCATCAAAACTAGTGATTGTAGTTGTCTGGAATAAAGTATGTCTGCTTTTTATTAAGGATGCAGTATAAATATGTGGATATGAAAATATAATCTAATGCAAAAGTAAAGTTGCAACAAACTATATACTGTGTAACATAAGGGTCTGATCAAAATCTTCATTATATTTCTGATATTGCAGTATTTTGAACCATGTTAAAGCATTGTATCTTGAATTTAGTTAACTTTAGTTTGAATATTCCTGTTTAAAGGATACATTTTATGCAATACTGATTTTTTGTTAATTCTTAATCTTGTTCCAGCAATACTTACTTATTTGAAAGAGCTGAAGTATTGTCTTTGATATGTATATTTTTGTTCTCTTCTGAGCCTCAGAAAAGGCTGTTATTAGGACTGTGATGTCATAGTTCTGCACCGTTTTAGGTCCATAAATCATCCAGACTTGTTTGGAGCATTTCTTCAGCATTAATGCATCAGGCAAGATCGATTTGATTGTTACCCCAGTGTGATTTTCTCTGCAAAAAAAAAAAAAAATAGAAAAAATAAAGAAAAATTAAAAAACTGCATTAAAGCACACTTGACATGATTGCTTTACTGCAGTTTTTCAGTTATGGGGCATGGAATTCCAAAATAGAGGAGCTCAGGAGCGTTTTTGAAAAAATTATATTTTGTCATATTTGTCCTTTTAATAAGGTAAAAAAAAATACTTGATTTCAAGTTTTCCCAGTTTTGTGACATCAAGTCTATAAATTATCTAAATGACTCATTCTTAACATTTTTGCTTCAGGTCACTTTCAATACACCTGTGTGTGAAACATGTTTCCTTTTGTAGCCTTCTCTGTTCTCATTTTCTGTTTTGGAAAATGTGTGACTGTCAAATATGTTTATAGTTTTAACAACTGGAAATGCTGTATCTAAAATTTATTTCAAATATTTCTGTGATCAATAATGCAACACTTAAAACCATGTTGCACACATTTTCAAATTAGCTAAGCCCTAATTTACGTACTTGTTACTTTTTTAATTTCCATATTTTTCACGGTATTGATCGGCAACATCTTTTGTATGTCATAGATGTGGACAACCCTCAGCGGACACAGAGCGGCCCCGAGGAGCTGAGCAAACCCATGTACCCCGGCGTGATCAAGACTGAGGGCTCATCCCGGACAGTGGTGGCCATGGGCATGGGCATGGCCATGGGTGCGGGGCTTCGGTCGGCCCCAGAGCCCGAGGACTACGTGTCGCCCCCCAAGTACAAGAGCAGCCTTCTACACCGCTACCTGAACGACTCACTGCGTCACGTCATGGTGGCCAACGCGGTGATGGACGCCCGCCGCAGGAACCACTCGGGCTCCTTCAGCTCCAATGAGTACGACGACGAGCTGCTGTCGCCCTCCTCCTCTGAGGCCGAAGCCAACTTTGTGTACCGCGCTGGTGAGACGACACTTTTCTCATATTCTTCTCCGCCTCTGCAGTCTACACTACATATAACACCCTTCACCCAGTCCTGTTCACGACCTTTTTTTATTGCTTTATCCAACAAATTACAATTTCAATGTGTCTGTAATAGGAGTTCCTCAAGGGTGCAGTTTGCCATCGCTGAAATTTATGTTAATTCACCATCACTTATTTGATGGCATTTATAGAAACATGCATTTTGAGTAATTCTGGGCATAATTAGCAATACATACCTACAAAACCATTCATTGCCTCAGAATGTGAGGTAAAGCTTAGGGACTACTTCTGACAAAAAAAGTAAAAACCGTTTGCGTTTCTGTAAACTATATTTCATCTATCAAATTCCACCCTACATCTCTCACTCAACTTAGCTTAGATCCTTTTTATAGTGCTATATCCAACAAATTACTATTACAATTTGTCTGTGATTGGTGTTCCTCAAGAATGCCTTTTGGGACCATTGAAGTTTGTTTAATTTATCGATTACCATATTTGATGGCCAAAAAAAGTGACTCCTGGGGATAGGCAGAAACTTACCAGGGGGTGTTTGGAAGGTTTTTAAACTTAAAGAAGAGGCATTTGAAAAAAAAAGGGGCTATAATTGACAATATACTAGTTTGAAACCCATTTGTTTCCTACAACTTCTGAGTCAAAGAGTACTCAGTGACACAGTCTTTAGGGACTACTTGGAACAAAAAAGACTGGGAAACAAATTCCTTGCTAAATCTCACTCAACTTCGGTTGTATACTTTTATAATGTTATATCCAACAAATTACAGCAAATCTGTAAATGATGTCACATGGTGTTTGTAGTAATTTACCATCACTTCTCGATTACCACATTTGCTGGTTGCATGGATGGGTTGGTGGGTTTTCAGACTTTCAAGAAGATCCATTACAAGTCGTTTTGGACATGACAATATACCAATACAAAATAATTTTTTAAAAGTACCTAAAACCTTGAATTTGTGTATTAAAATGTCATAACTGTTAGATAGAGGCTAAGGTTCCTTTAGCCCTATAAATAAATAAATAAACAAAAAAATAAATAAATAATGCATATATTCAAGTTTTATAAGCTTATTACAATGCATCTAAAAATGGTGTTCCTCAAGACTCTGTTTTGGGACCGTTTAAGTTTGGACATCATTAACCCAGCTACATTTCAACTCTGAAAAAAGAAAGAAATAACTGTTTCCTAGGCCTAATACAATTTCTCTGTTAGTGGTGTTCCTCAGGGCTCCATTTTGTGACCATTGAAATTTGTCTTAGTTGCCCATCATTTCTCCATTACTACACTTGATGATTTTCTATTAGATGTTGTAACTAACAGGACAAGCTGCTGTCGCCCTCCTCCTCCGAGGCCAAAGCCAACTTTGCGTACTGCGCTGGTGAGACGCCACATTTCTCACATTCTTTCCCCCTCCGATCCACACTCTACACACGACACCCTTCGCTCGGCTCAGTTCAGGCCCTCACATCTGCACTTTTGTTTGGATTACTCTGCGCTACATTATTTCCAGCTGTCCTGTGTCTTTGTGTTACACCACTTCTGCCATTTCACACTGTTCTCTCCTACTTCGCTTATTTAATTTAATAAATGTTAATAAGCACAAGTGGTAAAAAATATTATTCACTACTCATGGAAAAGTACAATTTGTCTAAAACAACTCTGGTATTTTGGAATGTTTCTTAGTTTATTTTGGGATTTTTAACTACTATCATTTACATTTGACAACACATTTTGCAGGCTTGTTTTTGTGGATGCTAGTGATGAATTTTTCTTCTAATACCGATACTGGTTAAACCTAATTCATGAAGATATCTCACTAAGTATAGGCTAAAATAATTTACAGTAGTTTCTAAATGGACAATCTGAAGTTGACACAATTAGATCAATTCTAAATCCAGCTGTTGGCATCATTATTAAAACCAATGCCTTGCCTTAACATTTTCATATGCATATGAGTATCAACTAAGGGTAAAAAAATAGGCAAAAAGTCAACTACACAATTCAGTAGAAATTGAAAGCTAAAACTATTTTTTGGGACATTCTGAATGGTAATATGTAATATATATGAAAAATACAGCTGGCCATGCAAGCCTTCTCAGAGTAAAGACTTAGTAAGTAAGTAAGTAAGTAAGTAAGTAAGTAAGTAAGTAATCTTTATTTGTACACCGCATTTCACAGACACAGAGTCACAAAGCGCTTCACAGTGAGATGAACCCCTCCCCTCCTCACTCAGTAACAGTAAACTGCCCTGGGGCAGCTCAACAGAGGTGATTCACCTAAACACCTGGCGCCTCAACCTCCGACTACCACCAAGTGTTCCCTAACATGCATGTTATTGGTTGGTGGGGAAACCGGAGAAAACCACCCAGACACGGGGGGGAACATGCAAACTCCACACAGAAAGGTCCCGGGTAGTATCAATAATCTCATCTATAGTAAACAAATGTCCTCAAGGTTTCATTTTGGGGCCATTGAAGATTCTACTCTTGGTTAGCATAATATAACATCAATTAGGTTTAAAATGCAACAAAAAAGCATAAGTGATGCTACAAATTTTCAGCCAGCCAGGGCAACTTTATTTGCATAAACACATTTCATACACAAAGTAATGCATTGCTTTACAGGAAAGTAAGGTTTGCTGCACATTAGCAAAAAATTGACAGACATTTTACATTTGTCTGATAATTATTCTCTTATAATTAACTTGAAAGCATGTTTTAACACATTTATGCAGGACTGATATAATATTGTCCAATTATCATTATCACAGTGTGCAAAATATACATCAAGATATTCATTTTTGTCAATATCACATCAATGTCCATGCTGCTGCTGCTGCTGCTAGACATTCTTGTGCCGTTGAAAGGCTAAAAACAGTTGTATTAAATCCTCACGCACGCTCACAGCGGTGGAGGAATTCCCCCGGCCGGCTGCTCTGACCAGACCCAGCGTCCAGACACAACACTCTCCGGCAGGGCTACTGTTTGGCAGGCGTCAGGTCCTGCTGTGCTCCTGCGTGTTCTCTCAAAGCAAACAAGCTATTTTAGGATCGCACTCTTTGTAAATCTGCTCAGGGAAACTACTTTTGCAGTTTAGTAATGCCACATACTGAACATCACTGTGTCTGACGTGGTTTATCTTTTCTTTGTGTAAGAGCTATATACTATATTGAAGCTTTTTTGTAGGGCTGCAGTGATTAGTAACAGATCAGGATTAGGGGTTCAAATTATTGATGTCAACATCATATTGTCAATGTTGTTTTGAAAACATGCAAAATTTGAACAGTATGTATATTGTTTAGAGTTAGTTACATCTTTTAAAATAAGGGTTTAGGAGCAAGACATGGCATTTGTGGCACTGTGATTGTTTTCGTAGATTTTTCTCTGACAATGAAACCTCAACTGTTTTGAATATATGACAAAATGATTATTGAATAGACTGTTTATAAAAAAAAATCTACTAAAATAAATAGTTTAAAATAATAAGTCTCTTAAAATGAATGAAACACCCAACACAGAGATTGTACAACAGTAAAGTCATATGTTTTTCAGTGTCCATGATTGGCTAATTAATCTGTCAATCATGGCTACAGAAATCCAAAAGAGGGACACGGTGGCCAGTCGATATATTTTTATATATACAGTATATCGTCTGGATTTTCTAAGCAACAAATTCATGGCTTCAGACTAATTTTAACGTCTTGTTTCTTTGTTTATTAAAATATTTAAAATTGTATGCATTTTTTTCTGTTTTGCATAAAATGCGTGTTAATGCTCTGAACTATTTGTGATGTAAAATCATGCAGTTTAAAATTCTAAGGTGACGGCGACAAAATCTTGAGATATTTGTTATCGTGATATCATCATGATATATCATCACTTCTCTACCTGTTAGAAATCTTTACTGAACTCATAATGTCTGTGATGTTGCTGTCCCTGCTTTTTGATTGTTTTGTTGCTTGTTTGTTTGCTGATTGGCAGATTGCATTTCCTGGTTTTGGAAAACTGTTGCAGTTTTGTGATACTTGACCAAGTAGCTGGAGTGAAATGAAACTGAGCGGAGGCACTAGTATGCAGTTGACCTTACTTGTTATTTTTAGCTCGTACAATACAAAAAAAAAACAATATTCTTTCCTCTTCTTTTACATAATTTTCCACATACATAGCAATATTGTAATTAATTTGTGACAGCCAAGCCACAAAATGTCCTGACAAAACCTATGACGCTGTTTAGATACACAATGTTGATGCACTTTGCTGCGGTTTGTGAAAGTCAAACGCACGGCCAGCGGAATGACAGATATGTTTCAGATTCTCCGAGCCAAGATTCTCCTGTGCCGCTTCACCGACAGCGACAGTTACAGTGTCCAAATTCTTCAGACTGTGTGAGCGGAGATGATTTTTCACTGCGAGGCACCTGCAGATGTGACGGAAACACAGATGTGAATGAACCAGGAGAGACTCGTTTTAACCATTTGTAAATTGCCAAAGAATTCATCTAGAATACGTTCTTCAGTAAACCATAGAAAACATGATTGTCTTTAAGATTTCTCGAAGCATTTTGCCTGTTTTTACCTAAACATCAGCATCAGTTAAAAAAATCTACAGCATTCGCTTCATTGACTCTGGTCACGTGCGAGGAAATGAAGTCAGACCGAGTACATAATGACTGATGAGATTTTTTTTTTCTTGCTTTGGACGTCTTTGCTTTGGGATGGAGTTAGACAGGCAGAGGCAGGTGTTCTTTCCCATGAGTCAAAAGTGCCGCGGAGAAGTTTCCACGTGCAGATGTAGCACAGTAACACTCTGGACAGATCCACGACGGAGGCCAAGACGTCAAAGCTGAGGAAGGATACGAAGAGTAGAGATAAAACAGTGAGAGAGGATTGGAAAGCTCTAAGCAACCTGGCACGTTGGATTAAAGATATTAAATATTGTGTGTGTTTTTAACATGTATTTAGTAATGGTAAAAAGTCTCTATTTATATGGCAGCTTTCCACTTTATAAGGCTATATATAATCTGGATCCACTCATCTGTGTATGCAAACACTGGAGCAAAGTGCGCTTTGTGTCTTGCTCAAGGATTGCAAAGACAATTTACACAAACTGATTCACTGGGAGCTTCCAGGTGGAGAAGCTAACTTTTTATTTGAACAAAGGAAGTTTTGTCCCCTCCACTAAAAAGCATTTGAGATCGACCAATAAGGGTTTTTCTTTGGCCAATGCCAATTTTTTCAATTTAAAATTTTTATTTTGTGAGCAGATACCGATATTAATGGCCGAATTTCAATGTCGAAGTTTCTGAAGTTTTTGAAATTGAAAAAATCCAAAGCACAATTTAATAAACAGAAACATAAAAGCATTCTTTAGAAGATTCTTATTGGGGAAAAATAGAAAAAAAAACATCTAAAGAAGGTGCTTTCCTATAGAAACAAAGAACAAAGAGGAGGCCCACCTCCAAGTCAAATAATAGTTCATTTTGTGACCATACAAGCCTGCTCATGGTAAAGTCAGTCATTTTTGTTATTTGTTAGTGCTGCAAAACATCTAAACAAAACAAGCATTTTTAATAGATCAATGTGAGCACGTTGTCAGACCAGATCATGTCCCATGTTGTTTGTTTACTGTGTTGCCAGATTCTCACAGCAACAAACAACTAAGCCTTTGAAAAAGCCCCCAAACAAGCGACCTTTCAATAAAAAAGTTATTAAAAAATTCCAGTAAACAATCCCCCTTTCCCTTGATGTGAGAGGAGAACAGCAGCATGTCAATACTCACCGCAGGTTTACGTTGACTTGATATTAAAAATGAATGCAAAAACGCAAATACGCTGTCCAGTCTGAACGCACCATTAGAAATTGATTGGTTGTTTAATATCTGTGTGTGAGCAGGTGGCCACTTGAAATTTCTTTGGGGATTGACGGTTTATCTACAGACAAGTGAGTGAGGATAGTTGGTAGGTGAAAACAGAGATTTTCAGCTAACCAACCATGAGAGAACACCATGAGATGGCATTGTCCATTTTACAGCATATGTCCGCTTTAAAACAAATGATTTCTCACTATGGCCAATTGAAGAAAAACACAATTCCGTTCCAGTGCGCGTTCATGTGCATCACGACTCCCCGCTGACCAGCTGCGGTGCGCCTGCCTGCCTGCCAGCCGTGCGTCCATGTCGTTATCCGAGGCCGCAGAGGGCAGTGACACGTGGCAGGAGACCCACACTCACCCCCACGGAAACTTCACACAAATGTATTCAGGTCCACACGCGGCCGCTCTCCAGTCCAAACACCTCCAGCGAACCCTGCAGGGAACGTCACAGAACACAGGAATTCCAACGCTCCGGCCAGAATCCAGCGCCAAATTAGTCTTTAATGGGATATAACATGGCAGGAATCTGGAGCGGTGGTTCTCTTCATGCCCCGGACCACATTCGAGACGTCCAACCTCGTATAGATCATCGTGTGCTAAATCACTTCGAGCGTTTTGTGGACGGGGCCCGAGGGCTTTGACCAGACTTTTTAATATGCCACTTAGAAATGTTTGGACTATTCATTATTTAGACCCTGTTGTGTATTTAGGAGGAGAGGAATGAGCCCTGTCGATGCATTCCTTAGGTTTCTATGGAAGTTTGAATGTTGGATTTTTAGTGATTAAATCTGATTGCGACATGTTATGCAGAATTACCTTTCATGAGCTTTTAAACTTGGTACAACAGTGTTCAGCAGATATAGTGTTCCAGATCTGTGGCCCACTTACACTTGAACATCAGATGGATTCTCGCAATCTTTCTGAATTCACAAACTTGAGAGAAATCCATCTGCGCTCCCACCAGTCTGATTGGTTTGCAGTCCGAAACACTGATTTAACTGCCCAATCACATTGCAGCAGGAGGGTAGCGGAGGGGGTTGTTAGCAAAGACGACTACAAGTAGCGCCTGAAACAAACAAAACACAGAAATACAGAGGATTTCATTTTTGACAAAGAGTGACACTCTCTCACAATACGGGATACACCATTAAAATGTGTTGCTGTGTTTGGTTAAGCACAAACAAAGGTAGGCACTAGCTGACAAGTCACCCAATCAGCTCAAAGTATTTCATTAAACGCCCCATCTTTTCCCAAACATTTTCTGTGGCAAAGTTCCAGATGGATAATGTGGAAATCAGAGTTCAACACATATCCACCTGGGGTTAGTAGTGACAATATACTAGCTGTTAGAGTGAAATGTCACTATGATAAGATGGGGCTTATCACTCTGAAGACGCTTTGCTAATGCTACAATAAAGAGGTAGTGCATCTTTGCGTTGAAGCTGTCTGTGGAGGTCAGATAGTCCAGCCGACTTTAACGATTGTAAAGGTTACGCAATTAAGACTGAAGTAAGTTGCAACAGGGTAATTGATTAAACACAACTAATCGATGACTGAAAATAGTCCCAACTAATTTAGTATTCAAATGCTCTTTAATTGGGCTTGGCATATTGTCATTCTCGAGTAGGGCTGGAAAAAAAAAAAAAAAAACGTTTTTCCTTATATTTTATCATAAACATAAATAGACTTTTAATATGGACCATTTAACAGAAAAAAAATAACGTATTAATAAGTTGGCTCAAATCTTTAGAATAAAAACCCCCAACTAAATAAGTGACAATTTGACATGAGTGAATCTCGACCAGTTGATCGACGATCACTTTTTTGATTAATTGTCTAGTCCTATCTCAAGTAACGTAAATACTGTTCATATTTTGCATACATGTTGTATTAAAGCGACTGTCCCAACAACCAATTGATTAATTGTATCACAATTTTCTTGGAGCTAGATCACAAATTAAATGTTATTGTGATTCTTGTAGACTGTTTTTCTATTATCTATTAGATGGTAAAATTACAGATTTTTCCAGAAGGTTCCTACTTCCCTGTCTACGGTCCACACAAAGCCAAGCTCAGGCATTTCAGAACTAATCTTTTACATAAACCAAACATCGTCCACACAAAGCAGGAGTCTAAGGACACTGAAAACGAATATTTCTGAAACCATGTCCCAGAGTAAAAAGATTTCTAAACTCCTCAAGTCTTCCTCTAGTTTGGTGACTTTCTGTGTCAGCGTCACAGCGCCACACTCTGGTCAGTTACAAGCATTACTACAGCTTAAGGCTGGTTTACTGATTCATGTGGACAGCCGTCTTTTCATGCAATTCGTTTTTAAAATTATCATAGTTTTGTCTTCGTTTGGCCTAAATCCAGCTGTCAGTCACTCAAAGGACAAAGGTTGACCAATAAGACAAGTTGGAAAAAATGTCAAAAAATTGTGCATTTGAACAGACAGTTGCATCAAATGTAACAATTTCTAAAATCAAAGTTGTCTTAAGAGTTAAACATTGGAGGCTAACAAGCACAACCTGGTTGTTTGCAGCCCAAAAATCACAAGTTAGAATTCAGTAAAACATCTTATTCTCAATAATTACTACGTACACTGTGTATATGTTCTACTTTCCTCTTCCAGAAAAAATGACTGTCTAAGTATTTAATAAGAAAGTATGACACAGCATTCTCCAACTTTTACACAACCCAATGAAACCTTTTTACTGCTGATTTCTATCTCAGTTTAACACCTACAAATGATTACTTTGGAAAACAAGTGGCTTCAACAGCACAAGGTGGTCCCAGAAGCAGAAGCCAATTTCCAGCGATTGGATTTTTACAGTCCTTCTGAAAACCCGACCATCAAAAACCACCTTATAAATATTTTCAGTCACTTTCATTCTCCGCTGCTCCCGAAGTCATTTCAACGCAATTTATGTGTCCAATTTGCCCAAATATTTGCCCGTTACTACATTTCACGACGTCTATCTGCTGTTTTTGGCCGCTCGTGCCAATGAAGTCACCGAGTTTTTTTGTACAGTCTTCAAGTGACTTATTTCGAGCGAGGGCCATGTTTAACACATAAGTTTTCTCAGAATGGGGTTCAATCAAAACAAGAGCTCTGGACTTCGGCGGCTGAGATCCCCGAGGACCCTTCAAAAACTGGATCTCGGAGACTTCAGCGGCACTTAACGGAGCAGTCGTTGTAATGTGGAAAATGAGGCGGCTGTTTAGATTTCTATAGTCTCAATACGAAAAGATAAAGACAGATTTGGTTGTCGGTTAGCGTAATGTTCGACGTCAATCACAATCGTAGAAAACGTTTTGAGTCCAAAAAGAAAGCCTGCTGTTATGATTTAAGCGGCAGCCATTTTGGAGAAAGTATTTGTTTTTGAGTCATTTCAGGAAAGACAATGGACAAGCAGATTTAAAGGGAATCTGCTTTGTAAAATCCAAATTTATGAGCTGTAGCCATGTTCTAACAGCGTCTCTCATCATTAGTTTACTCAAAATTTGGCCAATAGATTAAATTAACTTGTGTTGGTATACCTGGACAATGTAAGATTTAGACTTAGACTTTTAAGTTATAAAGGACCTGGATGACAGGGGAAGAGGGAGAGAGAAAGAGAGAAAGAGGAAAAAAGAGAGAGGAGAGAAAGTGAGATTAAGAAGTGAAACAAAGTGAGCAGGAGAGAGAGAAAGGAAAGAGGAGAAAGAGAGAGAGAATAACAGAACTTAGAGTTGAGTGAGTTTAATTGACATAAAACTTTGAGGCAGAAAATATACTTGCATATTTAAACCATTAACACTGTATTCGGTGCAGATTCCAGCAGGTTTGAGTATTCCTGGATTGTTCTGCAGCTGATGTTCAGGTGCTAAGAGAAATTCTTGTTTTTGTTTCTATCACCTATCCCCACCGCCCTGTCTGCTATCTGTGTTAGCAAAAAAAATAAATACATGAGTAAAAATTTGATTTTGAAAAATGTCAGCGTGCGGCCACAAGTTTTAGGATGAATAAGACATGGGGCTTATTATTATAAAGAGGCAGGGCTTGAAAGTTCTGCACGAACAAAAAGTGCAAAAAGTAAATGGGCCTGTTTAAATTTCTAAACTGTTCTACGACAGTTTTATGGTCTACAGTGAGTAATTTAGTTTATAAGTTAAAAAAATGCAGTTTTTGTTTAAAAACAAGTGATTTTTTTACCCTGAATATTAACATTTTTCTCACCTAACTGTGCTTAACCTTGAAAAAAAAAAAACAGTTGATTTTTATTTATAATTATTTGTCAATTTTATTTATTAGTCTTTAAATCCTAAAAACATCATTGACAAAATTTTCCAGTGCATTTTTTTCTTATTTTTTTTAAGATAATAATAAAACACATTCATCTAAAAAAGTACATTCAGTGAATACATTTTAATATGATGATCCAATAGTGTTATTTTAGACTGTAAAATGTACAATTAAATGAGGTCGCTATTGTTTGTCTTTGCTAAATTTACAGCAAATTCTGTTTTCTGGGTTGAATTTTTAATTCTATGCATTGGTGGAAAGAAAAAAAAAAAATCCAACCACTTTATTTGAACCATCCTGAGTGAGAAAGAATTTTGACAGCATCTACAACTCAAAGTCAGACGATGTCATTTGCTTTCCACACAACCCTCCCAACGTTTGATGAATGCAGTGTCCGTGTCCAGTCAGGGTCGATGGCTTCTTTCCACACTGAGCTGGACCAAGGCTTTAGGAATCAGCCCTCGGAGGCAGGACAGGATACGGTCAGTCCAAATGTAGCTTTTCGAGAAGATTCCGATAGTAAAGACAGCGGCGAATGAGTAATGGTGATCCAGTCAGAAATGTGACAGCGAACCTCCATCTCACAGCAGTAAAGTGGAATTGTTTTGGAGCGTATTGTTTTTGTGGATCACTTCTGTGTGCTTTGGTTTGTTTGTAACATTAAAAATAGGGCCAAAGCTTCCCTGAAAATGCCTTCACCTTACCTTTGTAATTTTTGCTCTATGAAGCTACTAAATAAGTCAATAATATATCAATTAATGAAGACATTGACAGATTAAAGTTGAAAATCACAAGAAGTAATTTGAGTTTTAAAACCTCCACATATGTTGTTAAAAAAGCACCAAAAATGCAAAGACAATTTACACACAACTGACAGTTTTCTTGAGTTTAAGCAATCACTTACTAACCTGGCCAGTCAGATGGATTATCTCACGATATTTGTGAATTCACAACTCAAGATAATCCATCTGGGCTTCCAGCAGCCTAATTAGTTTGGAGTCCGACACAGCGGTGTGTCTGCTTAATCACATTGCAGCAGCGGCGTTGAGGGGGGTTGATTGCAACGACAACACAGAGTACCGCCTGAATCAAACAAAACAAACATGGCAGCTTTTATGGATGTACGTTTCTGCTGCGTTTGATTCTGTTTTAGCAGGAATGCAGAGCAGAGATGTGTGTGTGTGTGTGTGTGTGACATTTGTTCTATCCCATGTGGACATTGGATACGCCATTGCGTTCGTTGATTGGCTAAGCATAAAGAAGCTAGGCTGCACAACCAATCAGCTCGATGTATTCCATTAAACGTCCCAGCTTTTCTCAAACGCTTTCAGAGAGTAAAGTTCCAGATGGATTCTGTGGAAGAACTCAAATCAGAGTTCAACACAGATCCATCTGGTGTGAGCCAGGTTAATCATTTACCAAATTAAGAATGATCATTTGTGAAATCATGGGGATTTGCTAGGTAACAGTTGTGGAATTACCTGTACATGCCTTATTTGCTGTGCAAAATCTCATTAAATTAGCCAAATTGGGTGAAAAAGCAACACGTTAAGTACAATCTTAAATATATTAAAATCATAACCCTATCCCTCCACTCAAATAGTTGAAAATATTTAATAGAATAGTCTGTCAAAACTCTGGCAAAAACTTTCAAAGTTCTACTTTTGGCTCTGCCAGTTATAGCAGTCACAGTTATCTGTGAATTTTCTGTAGAAATATGTTTTCTGTTTTTCCTCAAAGGCAATGTACATAAACTATTAAGACAATTGTATTTTAAATTGTTTTGCCATGTTGCTCAACCCTAAATGCATGAGTGAGTGGTGGCCACCTAATCAAAAGCAATATAGGTATAGATCCAATAGATAATTTGTTCTATGATTAAACATAATCATTGCAATTCCAATGCTTGTCCAAAGACATCACAATCAGATCTTTTGCCAAAACCATTTCCCCTTATCTTACCATGTTTTTTCCTATCTCCACTCTAGCTTTCTTCATTTGGGTTTTTGGACATTCACTTTATTCTGTATCTGCTGTAAGATCTCCACTCTTACTAAACCTTTCCAAAACCCCCGATACTCTAAAACCCATTCATTACGTGCAGATGAACCTTGAATGATTAGCCTTTAGCGTGAGCCATTTTCGGTACAACAATGACTTTCCCAAATTTTCCCTGTGGATATCTGCTATTTCTATAAAGGCTCCGGGGCGTGTTCTACGGTGGGAACGAACGCGAGCTGGCAGAGCGGAGCATAATCCTGGCATTAACGTGCGGCGAACACGAATGGAAAGGTGGTTCTTAGAGACAGAGAGTAGCTTATTGGAAGATGAGAGGTTGGCTCCAGACCGCGGCGGAGTGGACAAGTGTGAACAGACAAACAACAGTGTGGATGGAGAATATAAACTTCCCAAAGAGTGCACAGTGAGGAGGAAAGATCACGAGACTTCTCAAGACACGCAAGCAAGAGGTAAATGGAATGTTATCGAGCAATAGGCGAAAGCAAACAACCTAAATTTCTATCTTCGTGCAGAAGAAATGTCCAAATATTCCAAAAAGAGCTCTTGTTTTTGGTAAAATTGAAAGTGAAGCTAATCCACAAACACATTTAAAACAACTGGATAGGCGTGAGGAAGGGGTGAAGGGATAGGCTGAAAGTGGAGCTGAAAGCAGTTGGTTTGGATTACACAAAAAAACAGGATTTTAAAGTCGGCCCAAATTTTCCTTTGTCAAAATACTGTTGTCATTATCGCCTGACTTTTTGTTTGGTTTTGACAATTCTTCGTCAAAAGCTGAAGCTAATTTCATTAAAATTAGTTTTATGGACATGTAATCCCTTGAAATAGATTAGGTGAAGCCCGTTAAAAAGTTCTATTACATTTGAGTAACTTTGGGATCATTTTTATTTGTACAATTTGAGAACAAAAAAGATCCCGCACACCGTCAAACCATGCAAAGGTATTTAATTGTGCAACGTTTCGACCATGAGGTCTTCTTCAGGCAAATGGGCATTTGCCTGAAGAAGACCTCATGGTCGAAACTTGCAAGTAAAGTCGGTGTCGCCAGTTGCCGCAAATGCAGCTGTTTGATTGGCCCGTGGTCACAGGAGAACCAGTGAATCAGTGCGCAGGAATATAGTGCGGAAAACCGAAAATAACGCTTACGGAAAAACAGTATTTAGCCAAGCATGGATTGTTGTTATTTACACGGGGTCAAACGGGACGTAACTACGAAGGAGAAATGGCTACTATTTGGTTCGAGGAAAACACAGGGGAGTTACGGGGACCGCAGTACCAAGGCTGGACTGTGGAGGGAAATACGAGTTGAGCTTAATCCGTGAGGTAAGATTAGAAACATCTGTTTGCCGTCAAAGTTTGACAACTACTACTCACGTGCAACTTATGTTTCGTCATTTTCGTCAAACGTTACATCACGCGCATGCTCACTCGGCATTTGTTTGACGACTGGTGGCTGTTTGGGTCTGAATGTTCTTTCACATCGGTGCGCCCCAAAGAGATGTGAACAGACAGTGCGTCGCTCCTCCCTATCGACAGCGACTGGGGGTTGTGTTGGTGTGAAATACCCTTTACATGCCAGATACAAACTCCATATTCAGCAGAGTTGTTTATGTCTTGCAAAAGAAAAATCGCCATTGACTCTCATGTGTTTTTGCCACTCACTGCTAAGAATTTGACTGTTATGACGTCGCTTGCAGAACTTCTATTGGTTTTTAAAATTAGCAATGCATCGATCCAGATTTTTCAGTTCCAATACTGATTTTGATCATTTGGCTTTACCTGATTGACCGGACTGAAAATAGTTCATATTCAGATTTTTTCACAGACATTGACACGGGGATATTCAAGGCCTGTAGTTTGCTTTTTTTTTTTTACAGACTTTATTCTGGAAATGGCGACAGATACACCATGTTTTTTGACAACAACCTTTTGCTTCATTTCTTATGCTTTTCGGTTTGTTTTATCTTGAAATAATGTGAGTTGTGGCAGGATAAATGCAGTTTGTCATTTTATATTGATCAGAATCACATTCACATGATGAAACTGCCGTAGTCTCTCTATTTTGATCCATTTACTGTATGGTGATATAGTCCCTCTATCCAAACTTCGCAGCGCTCTGTCCAAACTTTCCCCAAACATCGATCTTCTCGACCCTCCATTACCATGACAACGTTGCTTAATTTTTAGCTTTTTAATAGTAGAAAAACAAAAATTTCATAGGAGAATGATCCGTGCCAAAGAGTAATAATAATTCTGTTCAAATCTGAAGGTAAAATAGTCATTATTATTTAATTTATAAAGAGTTCACGGATTGAAAACACAAACATACACATTTGCAGGTGAGTAGAATTACATAAGAAACTTTACAGACATTTTTACAGACATGAACGATTCGCACAAGACTAGAAACTCAGACGAAATCAGTAAGAATAGGACATAAGACAAAACCAGCATATTGGCTGAATCAATAGTCTGGGACCATTACTCGATATAGCAAAATTTGATGGATCGGCATTGATATCCCAGTATTTGATCGGCCCATCACTATTTAGAATGTAGTTATCTCATTTGAAACGCAGCTATAAATGGTGTGTCAAGAATTGCCATTCTGCAGCCCTTGGGTAATCCTCTGGACTGACCCACAAACAAACATGGTGTTCCAGCGTTCTCACGGGACAAGCCGAAGTACAAGGCCTTAATGAGAGCAGTGAGGTGAGGATGTCTCCACACAGGGCGTCCCGGGCCGCTCCAGGCCACCACCGAGCTGTGAGCGCGTCGCAAACATATCATTTGGCCTTCAGCTCCCCTAAAAAGAACTTAAGCAGGCCCGAGGAAAACACTTGTGAATCGGAATAATGTTTACTTGCGGCCGGTGTCGTAGTCTCTAATGTGCGCCGCAGACAAGAGCCCGAGGAGAGACAATAAACCGTGATGTCATCCGTACAAAACCAAAATGGGCTTGTCACGGAGCCAGACGTCGTTACCATATTTGGGGAACAAGAGGATTCCAGCTTAGAGTAGATGTTTCTAAAATGCAATGGGATTCTGGCTTCAATACCTTTATTTTCTTTAGCGTTTTATATTTTAATCATATCATATAATCGAATTCTGCTTCTACAACTAAATCAATATTTTTTCATAAAATAATAATAATAAAATTAACTTTTCGAGCTTTTCTGTCAAAAACTTAAGTGGAGCTGTATGTATTTATTTTTTAATGTCATCTCTCAAATCACGTTCTTTACAAATATGTTGTGGCAAGCTAGTTTTTATTTCCGCATTTCGGCAGTCAGCGTACAGACTGTTGCAAGTTAGTGAAATATCAGTGATGTAATGGATATATGGTTTTTTATTTTTTTCAATCACATTCAGCTTCAACTACAAAGAAATCTGTAATCTGTTTTATAAGTCGTTTTTAGTTTGAACCTCTAAAATATGCCGTTTCAAATTGGCCAGTTTTGTTTAACAGTGAGAGCTCAAATACGCATCACTTACTGTAAATACAAATTAAACGTGAAGGTAAACGACTATAATTTGGCTGGCTTTTAAAAGTCAATTTTCTATAAGAGGTCTCAAAAGCAGGTTTAAAGGATTAAAACAATGCTAATGTCAAATGTGTGTTTTCTAAAGTGGACATAGCATGCAAAATAAACTTTTCTGAGTTTGTAACCAAGTTCAAACAGTGTTCTCTCTCCAAACTTTGCCGTAACATTCTCCTGCTCATTGCTACAGTTGAAAGCATAATCCCAAATATGAACACTTGTGGTGCGAGTCTGAATGCAGCCAAACAAGTACAATGCTACTTGCCTGCTCAAAAAAGTCCTGTTTTCACCCACCACCCAGCTATTATTATTCAAAGTACATGGATGCGAAAAACACAATAAGTCTCCTTTAATCATACATAATGTCATTTCATTTATTCACTTTCACTGGTAGGAGGCTGTTCTGTTTCCGAGTGTAGGTTTGTCACTTCAACTAATTCTGCAAAATCTTAAAATGTACTTGTATCTTTCCTTCCCGCAATGACTCACTGTCTCTCCATCTAATCTAATGATGATGTCGGTTCTTTTTTAGCTTGTTTGCGACACCCATCCACTGGTTTGGGTCTGGTTTAAGCGTTCCTGATTGCTTTCTCCGTCTGTGTACTGATGCCGGTAAACGCAGGACAAACTGGCACGTCCCCACAAACTGTTATTATTCTCCCATCCGTTCTACAAAGTGGAACCTCTGACGCTGGGCTGTGTTATCCACCACGAGCCAAACCACCGTGCCATCTGGATGGGAAGGTTCAAGACAAAACAGACACGCTTTTTTATCTGTCGAACTGAGCAAAACGTGAGGAACTGAGCTCATTCTTAAACCTATATTATGACAATAGATAGTTAGAGAGATAGAAAGCCATATTCGCCAGTTATGTCCATGTAATGTAATGAAAAAAAACATTCAAATGCCCTGATACATGTGAGGTGTTGCAAAAACCGCAGGATTTTGGGCCAATTGTAAGGTCTAAAAATGCAAACCCGACACAGTAATGGAGTTGTTAGCACTTTGCTTTATAACAAGAAAGTATTGGGTTAACTTTGGGGCCTTTCTGTATGTGGTGTTTCCGTCTATGCTAACCCGGCTCTACCAGATGGATTCTCGCGATATTTTGTTGTTTTTACAGATCCCCGCCGTACAATTAAATATGGCCTCGGTGACCTAGACCAATCACAGCGCACTATTGTTGTTTAGGTGGAAGTGCACATTCGAACCAACCAAGAATTACGGACTATTTTGACTTCTGAAAAACGTTCGCACTTTGGTGATTCGTGCATGAACAGACTGAGAAGATGCTTTTTTTCTCGATTGTATTTAAAAAAAGTAAAACATGATTTATTGTTTTCTTCAGACGCTTTGACCAATCAGATTAAAACATTTCTACCCCTCAACGCCATCATATTCTAAAATGTGAACGCAATCTATTGAAGCATTGCGTTAAGAGTTTGCCCTTTCTTTTACCATTTAATAAAGTTTTGCTTGTAAAACCTTCCCAGTCATTAAATGCATCATAAATAAAAGTGTCCTTTCTGGAGTCCGATTGCCGCCCTACCCTCCCTCGCGGAATCGCATGGCTAAAAGTGTTGTCAGCGTGACTGGAGAAGGCATTAAATTCACACCATGGCTGATGTCTTTGGCCGGCCCACTCCAATTGACAGTTTAGTTATACGGGACCTCAAAACGTCTCACCACCCTTTGAGACCACGAGGGCTGATCCAAAGCCTGGCAGCGCTCGGGCCGGTCCGGAGAGTGCCAAGGCTCGGATCGGACTTCATCTGCAGCTTCGAACAAAAGCACACGTCTCTCGCAAAGAAAAATATTACGAGATAGATGGAGGATACGGTGCCAAAGCCAGTGGCGAGTGATCACTTTTACACCCCGAGGCTCTAAACTTTAGCTTGGGCCACAGTCAAGCAAAAGACTGGAAGAGAGGAAGAGTTAGAAATGTCCAAAGGCATACGTGTCACGATTGGGAAGCGCAATGAAGGAGGCAAGCAAGGCAAGGAGAGAGGAACCAAAGATATCAGAATTTAGCCGCTGTCTTGTTACCGAAATAATGATTAATGAATTATCTATTTATCTATCTGGTTGTAAGTGGTTTCATCGAGTAGGTTTTTATTGTGGACTATTGATCTTGCACTTATGAACTGCACTTTTTTGCGATGTTGGTCAAAAGACAGGCTTTGGAAACAGAGCAATAAGATATTTCAGAAAACTGATGATCGTAATTTTTCAGGTCGTTGTGACATCTTTAACAAAGTTATTTTTAGGTAATCTATAGTAAATGTACAATTTTAGAATGAAATAAAGGAGGGGTTATGAACAAAATATGAACAACATATTTATGCACATTCAGTCAGGTCTTGCACAAGTTCAGGCTTTGTTTCTTTAAGCTATTATTGTATTATTTGTTTTATACAACTATAGTGTGTGTAGCACAGTGGCTGTCTGTGTATTTTAGCGCATGAGCTGGTTGATTCTGGTCATTCGATTTGATCGATCACACCTCGAACAATTTTCAAAGTTTTCAATTTCTTTGTCATCCTTATTATGGTACAAATCTTCACAAAAATATTTTGTTATTCAGAGTCTGATTTCAGAAAGATCACAAACTTGAGAAATCCCAGTTTAGAATGTGGGAATTTTATTAATTCTATATTTTTGCAGGCTGGTCCCTCATAAAAACTGTGTCATACAAACACGCTTTTTGCGTGTCACCAACTCCAAGCCTCAGACCTAAACTTACCCATTTTTGTAACTTCAGAACTGAATTTATCCGTTCACCCCAAAGAACTCCTCCTGGATTGCCTAAACCAGAACACGTCTATATGATGCAAAAAAAAAAAAATGGGGCGTGTAATAGACTGGCAAGAATAGGAAGAAGCATCACCAGGATGCGCTATTTTTTAGGGGAGGTATAAAGTCGCATTTCTTGAGCGAGTCGACGATCGAGGCAGTTTCTATGAGGTAAACTTATATACTGAAATGTACAATAACATATTCCAAGCTAATATTTGACACAGTCTCCAATCTCAACTCAGCCTTCACTCCTATCCACTGATTGGTCCATTGTACTTGTACCTACTTTTGGGGAACCATCTGCAGTTCTGTGACATCTAATAGCTGGAGTCAAATGGAAATGAGTGGAGACACTAGTTGGTGCCAGCCTGGGTATTTTTGTTCCCTTCTCTTAATTTCAAGTCCTCAACTCTCAAAGCCCAAATGAGCTGATTTTCAGATGCTTTAGATTGTAGCACATATGACATGGAAAAATAAGTGTTAATGATGGGAAGTAGCTACTATTACCTGTTGAAATATGATACAGGAGAGACCACAAGACACACTCTTGCACCGGGCCTGATGATGTTTCGAGACTCTTCTGTTTTTGGAAGGCGATGACAATGACCATTTTCGCAGAGTTCAATTATGTTGTCCAGTGACTCACCTGCCTGACAGTAAAGTCTGACTCATTCTCAGCGTTCAGCTTTTGCTTTTGTAGAAATGTGAGAAGTTATTAAATGATTCATGCTCAGTGTTTCCTCGGGTCAGTTTGTGAAGTCTGACAAAGTACTCTGCGTTTTATCACAGTCTGGCAAAGGGCAGGTCTGTGGTGGAGTTTTATTCGAGCTGAAGTTGGGATGAAAAGAACACAGAAATGAGTTAGCGAAGGCACAAAATAAAAAATGTTATGAATGTCTCTCATCAGATACACATTTCAGATTGGGTTTAATGATACTTTTATGAGTTTAGATGGAGCTTAATATGCAAAATCCGCATTTTTGAGTTACCAAGAGGTATCTTAATGTTTTAATTAATGGCATCCTTGTAATTTTGAATGTAATCCATTTGTTCAGAGTTGCTGGATGGCTCTGGCTTGAGCGATTTTGTCATTTTCGTGCAGTTTGGAAAAAGTTGATTCCACTGTCATTTCTAAGTCAGAGGGATTTCTTAATTGAGAAAAGGATTGAATTGTGACGCAAAATAATTGCCCCATCTTTAGTTCTAATCTTTGGAAAAAAATATTACCCCAATACAGGACTTTACGTGTAAAAGGAACAGAATATTACAGTATTTTTAATAGAAATGAAGGAATAGTAATCCAAAAAGGATTGTTTTGGGTAGCACTACAATAACTACACCGTAATTAGCCTTAAGAAAGCCGGAATATAATCTTTATAAACATGTAATTCCTCATGAAGTAATGGTTAATTAATGGGCGAAAAAGGTGTATTAAGGCTTAGTAACTACTTATTTATTTCACACCCTATCCTCCAACACTAAATTCTATATTTAGGCTCCTTATTTTGGTAGTCAACTTCCATTAATTCACTATTTGTTCATTGATAATTAAGACTGTATTCAGGTGAAGTTATTATAAAGTGGTACTTTGATTTGAGAACAAGTCCAGAAAATGTGTTTGATTAACTTTTTTGCGATGGGATAATAAAAAAGTGAATAAAGTTCTTCCAGTTAAAGGTTCTAAACCCAATTTTTGCTTTTATAAAATTGTAGACAAACAGAAATCATTCATTTTAAACTTCTTACATCAGTCACATGTTTGGTTACTTACCTAATGCATTCTTGTTCACCATGTTGTGTTTTAAGCTTTTTTCACAGCTGTCGGGAACGAGAATTGCCAGTATGCTAATGGAAACTAGCTACAATGCTAACAACCAGGGCTTAATTTGAGCCGATCTGAGAATTCTGTATTTCAGCTTTTCTAGGCCCGTATGTTCAGTTATTGTGTACGTTCCGGTGAAGGTCCAAAAGCAACATTTGATTTACAAAGTAGGCACTGCTAATAACAATACCAACAGACGAACTTAGAGAGATGAGTGAACAAACAGAACATTATTAGACATAGTCCAGACATTGCAGACTAATTTCCTCCTGAATAAATACATAAACAAATAGGGGGAAAAGTTTTTCTTTGTAAAATATCAGGCATAGTCTCTTTAATAGAAAAGAATGAAAAGTGATCCAAAAAGGTTTGATTTGAGAACAAGTCCAGCAAATATATGGGTATGATTTACTTTTTTATAAATGAAGTAATAAAAAGTTAAGAACATTCTTTCAGTTAAATTCTCTCCATTTCAAAGAAGTAGTTAAGGACTTCGACACTCCACACACTCTATCATTCCTGTTCTGAAATAGTGGTGGATATTTACCTTTTGTTTCTTTTATAAAATATTCTCTATTGCAGCTTTGACCTAAATGAGAATAAATGAATTTAAGAAGGAATTCATTTTTCCCCCAAAATTTGCCAAATGTTTCCAATTTCTTTTTTACTCTTTTGCACACTTGAAGCAATTTCTGTTTGTGAGGTCATAGATTCTGCATTATTTTTGAACTTTGGAAAGACCCAGATAGCTCTCCACACGCACAACATGGAAGCAATTATTGACTTCTTAATACACTCAAAATATTGTAAACTGGCTTCACTCATCTCTAATTCAGAAACGATGCTGCGGATTACCACCTGCGGCCAATTTGTGATAATTTGCGCGCGTGTTTATCTTGTCTAATTGAACCCGCGCCATGTTTGTGCTGGGTTTGTGTCTTGTTTACTTCTGCCGGTTGCTAACAACACTAGCTCCAGATGCTAACGATGGCACGCTAACCGCTAGCTGCAGTTTGTAACAGGTGGAACCTTTAATTTGTGGGCTCAAATTGTTTTATTGGAACCATACTGAGCGCTGTCTTCTTCTGTTCTTGTTTTGGTCTGATGTCGTCATTCCACACAGTCATGTTAAGGGAGACTAAGCTAACTTTAAAAAAGAGCTTGTTCTAAAAGTTAGCATCATTAGCTTACTCAAAGGTGTATTTGAGTTGATTGCTGCGTGTTTGAAGAAACAGGTGAATTGCTCAGAAAAATTTGATTATCTCTCCAAACACTAGCATTCAAACTGTGTTTAGTGTGAATATTGGAAAGAAAAAAAAAAATAAAAACTAATGCTAATGCAGCAATAACAATTACTAAATCAAAAATGGAAATTCAAATAAAAGAAACACAAATTCAAAAACAAATACCACAAATTAAAATAAAATCAGCGTTAACTTCAAAACAAATTTGGAAATTTGGGGAAAAAAAAAAAAGTAAATTCAAAAATTCTGAAATGCATGCAATTTCAAAAACTACCATTCTGTTTCTCAGTTTATGTTTGTGGTTTTGAAAAGGCTGTGTTAATTTATCCTTTTAATTGAGTCAAAATAAATTGACGCATCGATTGATTTCACCTTTCTCTCTTTCACACCTGTGCGCACAACACTAGTGCTGCCACTTGTACACAAACACTTGTTTGTTCTCTTTCTCTCAGGGCTCTAGCTCTTTTGGTGCTCTTGGCAAAATTTCATTTGAAAACTGTAGAGTGGCCATAGCCCTCTGCTCCTTCTCCAGTGCTGAACATCCGTTTAATCCTCATGCAGGATATTGTAAACAGAAATTCTAAAAAGCCAGAATTTTTTTGTCTAGGCAAAAAGCTTCATGTACATCGCTGCGGACGTAGAAGTTCATTAGCTTTTTGTAGTTATAACTCAAAGAATATCCTCCTGTGTCCTATTGACATGAAATAAGAACTGGCAAATAGCTTATGAGTGATAGAACTTTATTTTAATATTTTAGGGCAGCAACTTGGTGCCGTCAGCACCAGATGACGCAGGAGGCAACTGCCTAGTTTGCCTATGCCCAGGGTTGGCCATTTCTCTCTGTTAGGTGATAACCTAACTGAAACACTGTTTCAATAAAACACAGTGGAGTGGGACAGTGTGCTGGAGTTTTTGTTGCAAATTCTTTACGACGTGGTTTTCTCCTACGCACCTGTCGCCCAGTCAGGTGTGCAGAGTTTGTGTCTAATAAGCTCTGTGATAACCTACCATTCTGCCTTTTTCTTCATGGTGTGTCCATATTTGTGTGGCATGCGTGCTCCTCTGGAACACTGCTGCAGTCGCGCAAACGTCTTTTGGTGTAGTTATGCACATTATGCTTTGTCGTTGCACACATGTTCTGTGCTTCCGTGCTTTGATTTACGGATTGTTTTTTCACTGAACGATCTTGGCATTATCACTGTGACTTAAAGGAGCAATAACAGGCTCATTAAAGGATCCTTTGTTTATTTCAATACTATAACGTGTGTAGTCTAACTATAGAACCTAAATAAAGTAAAAAGGCAATTATGTAAATATTTAGTCTTGTATAAGCAAAACTGTGTTTATTTTTTTTATAGGTCTATCAGACTGTATGGAAAAAAAACTTTGCAATAAACTCTCATTCAAAATAAAAATTTAACATGTCTAAGTTAACTATATAAGGCAATGAATTAAGAAAATAAAGCAATTTGTTTGTGATTAACTGCAGTAAAAAAAAAAAAAACAACTTTGATTATTGCAGTTAAATTGAACTAATCACAAATAATTACCTACAGAAGCCTACGATGCATTAAGCATTAAAAGATGATCTACTTATGCAACACTTCAAGACTAAGCTAAATATAAACTACCACCACAGCACCATACGTCTCCTTTAAGTGAGCTCGTATTTTAAACGTCCACAGACGCCAGCACACTTCAGACATCTTCTCTTTCCCTCTCGGCGGCCCGCAGTGTTCGGTAGCAGAAATAATGAAAGCTCTCCGTGATTTATGACTGATTTATAGAGTCCTTGGCACGCCGCGTGTTTGCAAAAATCCCACTTCGAGATGTTTTAGGCAGAGAGCGGTGGAAATGTCGTTTTTGTATGCACCCAGGCGCAGAACGAGGGCCTCGGGCTGAGTTTGTGGTGCCCTGATCCTGGGGGGTTCTGGAAGGAAAAGACCCACTCATTTGTCATTCACTTTTTCTTTAAACTTAACATAATAAAGAGAGATTTTACTGGAGATTTTTTTGTGAACTTGCTCGTCATACCAGACAAATTCCTTTTCTATTACACTCAAAATGTTTAGTCTGATGTAATTCGGTTTAGTTTGGAGTTCCAAGTTTGGGTGATAATAAACAAAAACTTATATTTTACAAGTGACATATTGTGTAAAATCTTTTTTTTTTTACATCACTGATTTACTTACGGTTGTATTTGGATGGATTCATGCATGTATGAGCTATCCCCGCCCACTTGTCTGTATTTGGTTTTGATTGGGTAAACTGTGTGGACTTTATAATGGTCATGTAGCCACGTAGCAACAGCAAAGATGAGCAAGTTAAAATGTGCCGCTAATGGTTGAATTTAACAAAGAAAAGACGGGAATTATCACTACAAAGAGGCGGGGCTTATCACTGTAAAGAGGCGGAGCTTAGCACTGATAAAAAGGTGGGGCTTAACATTCTAAAGAAATTGGGTTTATCAACTCTGCAGTTTTGAAAAGGAAGTCAGTGGATTTGTTAAAATTGTGTAGCCATTTTAGAGAAAAGATAAAAGAAAAAAAACTGTTGGTTTCTATTAAACATACGTTTGTCATGACCGAGTTGTTTTTTTGTAAAGTAAGAACTGACAGAAAGATAAAACTCACTTTGTTAGAATATACAGTACTAGTAGCTCCAATGGCGGCTTTACACTGACAGTCTCACCAGAAAGTGTACATTCACCACGACACAAAAACAACATATTTTGGGCACGATTTCAGGCCTTTTTTGCGCACTTATATTTAGCACGATATGACATTTCAAAGCATAAAAATACACGAGTTTGGGTTGCAGCGAGGTGGAGACGTTTTCTTTAGATGTAACGGGTAAATTTAGGCATCAAGTTACTAAAATTAGTAAGTTTAAGTCTGGGGTAGGTTAAGATTAGGATTAGGGTTTCGTTAATATTCATAAATAAGAACACATCTTAACAACCACCGTAGTAATTAACTGGGACTGCAACGCGTTAGGGTTAATCATAATGTCGTGGTAAATGTACGCTTTCTTGTGAGATCGGGCTCGACTTGGAGGCTTGTTCGAGTCTGGACATGTACGGGTTTCTTGCATAGTGCCTGTTACACCAGCTGCTGTCAACGGCGGTCCGGATTCGTCCAAAGCCACACGGATTCTCATGGATTCCCGCGAGAATACTCATATAATGACTTGAAAGGCGCATCAGTTTTCGGGAAAAATGGTTCAAAGACTTTCAGATCCTGACCCACACTGAACTCACACTCAGAGTACACAGTGTTGTTTGCTTTCTCTGACTGTGAATGGATGGTGAAACTAATTTGTGAATTAAAACATGCACCGTTTTCCTCAAATAAACAATATACTCAAAATGCTAACTTTTGCGAAGAACAATTTGACTTCCATCTAAATAAATATTTTTGTATTATCTTGACTGTCTTAAATCGTTTGTTGTTTGAAAATCCAACTATCTAGTTCTGTACATGTTCTCATTTTCCATCCTAGCTCCCATTGCCTTGTCAGTGCTCTGCGTTCTTTCTCTTGTACCCCTTTGTTTTCAGAAATACTACGAGTTTTTGTTGCCTCTACAGCAGACTTTCCTGTAATTGACTCCATTAAAGCGTGATTATCTCCACGTGCTGGTGCTGTCGTCCCGGTGGCCCATCTGGACGGAGGCAGGCGATGGAAACACTTTAGCCTTTAGCGTGGAAAGTGTCTTCGCGAACAGCCGTCGTGACCTCACAACAGTGCACGGAGCGCTCTGCTTGTTTAGCTTTGATGCTAGCTCTGTGAACAAGCCTGTCACCGGCAGAAGAGTGAGCTAAGAGAGTCTCAAGAGAGTGTAAAATCAGTCCCTACGGAGATGCAAAGTCATGAAGGTTGGCGATGGATTAAAGAGCAATAAGTGTTGTGTAGTTGAAGTTTGTTTAGTGGAACCAGTCATTGTACTTTTGCAAACTAAAACTGGATTGAAAGTGCTTTAATTCTAGCTAAAGCTGTAAGTTGTTCAGAAGATTAGTGTTTTCGAGTCAACTTTTGACAATGTGACATTAGCTTGTGCTGTTAAAAAAAACATGGCGTAGATTTTATTCTCAGACTTTGCACTGTTATTGAGAGATCACATGTATCATTTTGATACGGAAACTCTCATGAAAGGAACAGCAAACCTCTCTGGACTTGGATGAGTCAAAAGCACACAAAAGATTATAGTTTTGATTTTCAAAACAATGTCCTACGTGTGTGTACCTTATGATAATTGTGGTAACTTTAGCAGATAAGTAGATGGGACTATCAATCTTGGTCAAGCAGCCTCAAGACAGGGGTCTCTATATCGCTCATGTCCCCAATAACAGAACAGCGGGCTCTTAGTTTCAAAGCTTCAGAAACTGTGGTCACTTCTACTCTTCTACTCTTTGTACCAATAGGTAAATCCACACTTGATTGCGGTGCAGACCTAAAATACTTACTAAAATGTGACCTGTAACCTTACAAAGTCAAAGATCCGTCTAAAATAACAATATGATCTAAAACAATGAGTCATAAAATATGTCTTGACTGGAACTTGTGGATATTCCTTTCAACTGTACAAAGTGAACCATTATGAAAACACGTATAAGGGAAACTCTACATTTACTTTGGCCGGACTGATTCTCAGCGGTCGCTCACTTTGTACCGAGATCAGTGGGTATCGCCACAATCCTTTTCAGCGGAACACGGACGGCCAGTGACCCTGCGAAACACCAATAATGGAAAGTCAATATGAAGGCGATCTGATAAAAGTGTGAGGGAGAGAGATGTGACCAGACCAGGAGGTGAAGATTGTGTTTGGAACAGATTAACATATTCAAATGGGAAGTCTCCAGTCTGCGGTTTGGGATTCTGGGTTATCATGTCCTCATCTCAGTCTCACAACCGCACTCACACTTCAATGGGCAGTCTTTCTCTAGGTTCTTTTCTGTAAGTTAGAAGACAGAATTTAACTTTTGAAATGGTCACGTTTAGGGATTTGTTTATTTAACCAATACTGATATCTGTTACTTCAAGCGTTCCCAAACTTTTCAGCCCAGGACCCCAAAATAACTGTGCAACCAACTTGCAGCAAAAATATAAATACTCTTGTGATAATTTTAAGTTACAAAATTTGGTATAATTTAGTTTATTTTGATAGTGTATTTATTTGACCCCAATTCCCCTCGAAAATTGATTAAGGTCCAAGTCATAATTGTAAAAAATAAAACAACACCGGATTTAGCTTCGCGACCCCCAGATGGTTCCCAACTCCCACTTTGGGAACCATTGTGTGACCTCTTGCTGTGGCAAACCAGATGCCAGTATTTGGAATTTTATGTTCATAACGTGGCTTAGAAATCACAAATGTATCTGATAGAGCACATTTGCAGCAAAAAATCATCTTTTGTTCTACAAAAGGCCAATACCAATACTGCAAGATTCCTAGTTTCTAATGATCTAAAAAGATTTAAGTTTGCTTCAAAAATGGTCATAATTATTCTTCTTTTGTTCTTACCATTATATTGTGTGATTGTAATCACAATCATTGACTAAACAGATTTTCTTAACATGCCTAGGCCTGGGCGATATTGATATAAATGAATTTCTTGACTATTTTTTTTCTCTAATGATATCCAACAGTAACGTTTTAAAACTTGTCTTTTTCAGGTTCAATAGGTTGCATTCATTTTGTTGAATATTATGTCATAAGTCTAGATGGTCAAAGTCAGTTTTTGTTTTGACTAGAGCCATTCACTTTTTGCACTGGAACAATACTGCATTCAAACAAGATTCATTTAACTGCTTAACTTGTACATTAGCACTTATTGGTCTGGAGAATGTTGTAATGCCATGTGAAATCGTGACTGCAGCCTATTGTCACAAAAATGTATGTTCGTAAAATGAATCACAGAAGTCCAAAAATATTACAATTATAGCCTTAATTCAAAGTTCCCAGCATCATTTTTTTTTACAATGTTATGTTTAATTGGCTCTTTTTGTGGTATTTTTTTAGGATAAATGATAAACTTGATATTGATTTTTTTTTATATCTTAAAACCAACATTCACAATATTATCTAAAAGTCGATTTATTGCCCAGCTCTATGCCTACTCAGAACAAGTGTGTGCTTCATAATCCCTCTGCAAATAAAGTGTACCTGTCTTGGTAAAAAAAAAAAAAAAAGAAGTAAAAAGTGTCCCCAAGTGAAAGTGACCAGACTTTCTGCTTCTCTTGATAATGTGAAACCCAGAACATGAACCCCTTTCTTTTGTTCATTTATTGATTGAAAGTTGGCAGGTTGCGTAAGTCATCATGTGCTAAGTGATGCATACTATTAGCCCAGACTTGTAAATATACAGTACCATAAATCTTGTGATACAAGGCCTGGCCAGAACAATTTACATCTTGATAAAAGCAGCGTGACTGTGCAAAAATGTGTCCCCAGTGTGATGCCAGATCAGAACAGCTGCAAATTTTTCTTTAGCTAAAAAAAAAAGCAGACATGGTACAACAACTGTTTAGAATATTTATTTCTGGAACCTTGCGCGACAGTGCGATGGCTAGAGGAGAAATAGTGTCCTATGATGTGAAAGAGCTGCTCAGGAACAGCCCACCAAAAGTTAGGGCAACCGTTGAAATTCACAAGCATCAGTAAGAGAAGTTGATGGGTAAAGAAGTAGGTGAATTAAATAGAGAAATGGGAAGTCTTGATATGACGATTTCATCAAAAAAGCAGATTGTTGTCACGATATTGCCTCAGCCCTGATTTAAAGTCAGTAGATCTGCAACTAATTGACTATTTTAGTAATCAGAAGAGTGATTGTTTTTTTTGATTAATTAAATAGTTGTTTAGAAAGCAAAGGTCACTTGAATACAGACATTTGAGCTGAGGTAACATCGCTTGAGGACGTGCTGGAGATTACTTCTTAAGGCATATAAATACACCACAGCACACTAATTATTTTCAAATTTACGCTAATACGGTCATTAAAATGTGTTTATTGTGAGAACATGGAAAAAGTCTCTAGTGTGAAGTTATCAGTTTAGAACTCTGCTCTACTTCCTGTTTGGTTTTTTTTCAACCTTTTCTTTACAAACTTGTTCTTGATTAACGCAAAACTATATATATTTTTATTACCAGTGTTAATCTTCTAAATTAAATAAGAATGGGAAATTCTTAAAAACCTGTCATAAGCACTTTGACGTTAATGGGTCAAAATCTGATATTTTCTGAGGAACCAACCAAAACTAGTTTAAAACCAAAAAGTATTTCTAGGTAATTCTTTTTGGTTCGAGGGCCATATTCAGACCTGGACAAGTGGTGGAGGACTGGACTGCGGTCTTTGGTGTAACAAATGATCATTATTTCAAGCACATTTTTTTAATCTACTATTTTGACTATTTATAGTGATAAGATTGGGAAAACAAGCAAGGATACATGCTCAATAGCCAAGTCAATCAAATTAAAGAAACAAAAAGTAATACCTTTTCTCAAAAAAAAAAGCTCATGGGATGTTTGGAGCCAATACACAGACCAGTTAAAGTAATTTAATAATTTCGGAAAATGTATTAGTTGTGATGAATTGATTAACTAGTTGCAGCTCTAAAAGTCAGTATTTTCTCAATCCTGCGTCTTCAAATCAACTTTTACAATTGCATCTAAAATTTGAAGTATTGCCCGCCTTTATTTGCAACCCATTTGAAACGGAAAAGAAATCCGCCATCAGTCTGTCTCTGCCACATTTCAGTTCCACTCCGATGCTTCCAGTCATTCCTGACGGCTCGGACCGCTCCGTCACTTTGGCCCGTTTGTTTTCCGACAAAATATTAGCGCGCGGAACCTCTGACTCATAACATCGTCTTTCATCTCAGTCCCATTCCCTCACCTACTTTTCCCCGACGGCGTTCCTTAAACCAGAAAGAGACAAAGCAGAGACGCACATGTTATAGCACGGAACACGCTCGGATTGTTCTGAGAGTCGGAGAAATTAACATTCTTTTTTTTGTGTGTGTGTTTCAGAAACCACAGACCACGGATCAAGTAAATGTGACAAGTAAGTGAGCTTTTCCAAATATGTGATCGGAATGTCAAAGTCTGCACTGTGTCCACCTGTTCTGTGCACTGACGTCATTTTGTTTTTTTGTTGAAATTAGTAACTTTGTGTATTCTGAAAAAAAAAGTCCACTATGCACTGAGTGAGTTGAATTATTTTAGTTCTTATCAGTAGTTGCCAATCAGCAACGCTCTGATTGGCTGTGCTTGGGTAGCCATAATTGCAACCAAAATTGAAATATGTTGGAGTAGAAAAGTTTGTGAGAGGAAGTAGACAACTTATAATATATATATTTTGTGTTTAACTTCTTAAAGCACCTTGGGTTTGTCTCTATCTTTTATTAATCTCATAAAAATCTATCAAATTTAAGAAGATTTTGAAGTAAAAGCAGTAAATGTCATTCTCTTAGTTACAGTCAAATAAACTTGAATAAATCAGTGTTAAATACTCTTCTGATGAACCAAAAAACAATAATAATAAATGAGACCTTTAAATGGGCCTTTTCCCCCTCATTATTACCTGATGTAAGACAATTAAAAATCCAAAAGTCATTTGGTTCTCTTAAGCCATAAACTACAAAAATAAATGCAGTTGGTTACATGGTTATTTTGGGGGTCTCTCAGGAAAGTTTGGGGACTCCTCATTTAGACATTAGAGGTCAAAACTTCAAAGAGTCCAGCAATTTACTTGTGCTCCAAAGAATTCAGGGTAGCACTTTAAAAGACCTCCACGGTACCTACCAGTTAAGTACCGTGTCAGTTACTAGCAACTAACAGTGACACTTACTAGTAATTACTCTGGTACTTACTCTGGTACTTACTGTGGTACTTACACTGGTACCTAGAGTGGTACTTGTACCAGCAGTTACTGGTACATACCACTGGTAGTTACTGGTACTTACTGTGGTACTTACACTGGTACCTACAGTGGTACTTAAGGTGGTACTTGTACCATCAGTTACTGGTACATATCACTGGTACTTACTGTGGTACTTACACTGGTACTTACACTGGCACCTACAGTGGTACTTTGAGTGGTCTTTGAACCAACAGTTACTGGTACATACCACTGGTAGTTACTGGTACTTACTGTGGTACTTATACTGGTACCTACTATGGTACTTTGAGTGGTACTTGTACCAGCAGTTACTGGTACATACCACTGGTAGTTACTGGTACTTACTGTGGTACTTACACTGGTACCTACTGTGGTACTTTGAGTGGTACTTGTACCAGCAGTTACTGGTAAATACCACTGGTAGTTACTGGTACTTACTGTGGTACTTATACTGGTACCTACTATGGTACTTTGAGTGGTACTTGTACCAGCAGGTACTGGTACATACCACTGGTAGTTACTGGTACTTACTGTGGTACTTACACTGGTACCTACAGTGGTACTTTGAGTGGTACTTGTACCAGCAGTTACTGGTAAATACCACTGGTAGTTACTGGTACTTACTGTGGTACTTACTGTAGTACTTACACTGGTACTTAAGGTGGTACTTGTGTCAGCAGTGACTGGTACTTACAGTGGTAACTATTAGTACACTTACCACTTTTATTAATTTGTGGCACACACGTGTTTCAGTGGTGGTATTATTGGTACTAAATTAAAAAAAAGTCGAGCTTATAAATTATGAATAACAACAAAATGCAAATGTTAAAAAAGCACCAATGTCTTTATTTATGTCACAACAATATTGGGTATTGAAAAATACCAAAGTAATTATTTGTTTCAGTAAACAAAACAAAAGAAAACAATTTACAACAATCTTAGCTTTATTCCAACATTTATTGACAAATACCATGATACATAATGGTACATAGTGGTACTACAATGGTACTTATTACAGTAGTTGACAGTTAACTACTGGTAACAACGGGACCTTTTCTAAAGTGACACATACTGGTACTTGGGTGGTACTTACTATAGTAATTGACCGTCAACTACTAGTAACAACGGGACCTGTTCTAAAGTGACACATACCGGTACTTCAGTGGTACTTACTATAGTAGTTGACCATCAACTACTAGTAACAACGGGACCTGTTCTAAAGTGACACATACCGGTACTTGAGTGGTACTTACTACAGTAGTTGACAGTCAACTACTAGTAACAACGGGACCTGTTCTAAAGTGACACATACTGGTACTTAAGTGGTACTTACTACAGTAGTTGACAGTCAACTACTAGTGTGACCGGTAGGATCTTGCACATGCCCTGAGTGGGAGTTGAACCCGGGTCTCCTGTGGGGCGGTCGACCGACAAACTCATTGAGCTAAAGGGAACGCTCCCCTCAGCCCAGTTTGCCGGTCAGATCTTATCTGAGGGGAGTGAGTTTATCCCCACCACTACCACACACTTCTCCAACTTGGTACCTCATGTGGGTTAGTAGTTGACTGTCAACTACTACAGTAGTTGACAGTCAACTACTATAGTAAGTACCACTGAAGTACCGGTATGTGTCACTTTAGAACAGGTCCCGTTGTTACTAGTAGTTAACTGTCAACTACTGTAATAAGTACCATTGTTGACACTATGTATAATGTCAATAAATGTTGGAATTAAGCTAAGATTGTTGTAAATTGTTTTCTTTTGTTTTGTTTACTGAAACAAATAATTACTTTGGTATTTTTCAATACCCAATATTGTTGTGACATAAATAAAGACATTGGTGCTTTTTTAACATTTGCATTTTGTTGTTATTCATAATTTATAAGCTCTACTTTTTTTTTATTTAGTACCAATAATACCACCACTGAAACACGTGTGTGCCACAAATTAATATAAGTGGTAAGTGTACGAATAGTTACCACTGTAAGTACCAGTCACTGCTGACACAAGTACCACCTTAAGTACCAGTGTAAGTACTACAGTAAGTACCACAATAAGTACCAGTAACTATCAGTGGTATTTACCAGTAACTGCTGGTACAAGTACCACTCAAAGTACCACAGTAGGTACCAGTGTAAGTACCACAGTAAGTACCAGTAACTACCAGTGGTATGTACCAGTAACTGCTGGTACAAGTACCACTCAAAGTACCATAGTAGGTACCAGTATAAGTACCACAGTAAGTACCAGTAACTACAGTGGTATGTACCAGTAACTGTTGGTTCAAAGACCACTCAAAGTACCACTGTAGGTGACAGTGCAAGTACCAGTGTAAGTACCACAGTAAGTACCAGTGGTATGTACCAGTCACTGCTGGTACAAGTACCACCTGAAGTACCACTGTAGGTACCAGTGTAAGTACCACAGTAAGTACCAGTAACTACCAGTGGTATGTACCAGTAACTGCTGGTACAAGTACCACCTTATGTACCACTGTAGGTACCAGTGTAAGTACCACAGTAAGTACCAGTAACTACCAGTGGTATTTACCAGTAATTGTTGGTACAAATACCACTCAAAGTACCACTGTAGGTACCAGTGTAAGTACCAGTGTAAGTACCACAGTAAGTACCAGTGGTATGTACCAGTAACTGCTGGTACAAGTACCACCTTAAGTACCACTATAGGTACCAGTGTAAGTACCACAGTAAGTACCAGTGGTATGTACCAGTAACTGCTGGTACAAGTACCCCCTTAAGTACCACTTGAGGTACCAGTGTAAGTACCACAGTAAGTACCAGTAACTACCAGTGGTATGTACCAGTAACTGCTGGTACAAGTACCACTCTAGGTACCAGTGTAAGTACCAGAGTAAGTACCAGAGTAAGTACCAGAGTAAGTACCAGAGTAAGTACTAGTAAGTGTCACTGTTAGTTACTAGTAACTGACACGGTACTTAACTGTTAGGTACCGTGGAGGTCTTTTAAAGTGCTACCGAATTCAGAAACCAGTTCAGTTTAGATTTTAGACTATTTTAGTGGGGTGTTTTTGTGAAAAAAGGACTTGTGTTTGGTGTCACATTCATTTGGGGTAGCTGATTTTCATCTTGCAAACACAATTTAGACAACTTCCTCTCCTAAATCCTTTGACACATAGTTAAGATCAGCATGTATTCATTTTGGTTGCAATTATGGTCTATAGACTAAGACCTCTCTTCACTCTTCTCTCACCTCACATTAAAATTGTTTTGTACTTTGCTCAGAAATTCTGATTTCTTTATAAAAACTTGACATGGTGAAAAACTTGTAATACACACTGAATGTGAATGTGCAAACACTAAATTCCTCATCTGATAAAGTGCACCAGCAGTGGTTACAATGACAAGATACACTGTCCAGTGTAACAGTCTAAACATGGAATGTAAGACGCTTTTGAACAAGTGACGTAGATACTGAAGGTCAGAGTCAGAAACACAGTGAGATCTGCAGCTGTGTGTGCCGGGGAACACGAGTGTGCTTTAAGATATCGCTCAGATAGATAGATACAGTCATGTCATATTTGAGACTGTGCTTTGCTGAGGGGAAAAGTCAGGTCACACGTCTGACTAAAATCGTCTCAAACTAGAACTGGTTTTGGTCCTTTGGAGCACAAGCAAATGTCTGGAGTCTTTGTGAAGCTGAAACTCTGTAGTTTTAGAGAGAATCTAAATTTGTTTAGGTAAATATAAGGATTGGTATATCTGCTGTTAACAGCTGAGGCCTGAATGACACTTGATTTGACATATTTAAAGTTTTGACCATTCACACGCTGATTCCACTGCATCCAGCTCTGCTCTGTTTCGCTCAGTTCCGATCGTTGGAGTAGATGTGCAAAGCTGTTGTCAATGACATCCTGCACATCCACTGTGCCAGAGTCCGCCTCAGCTCCATCTCTCCTCCGCCGTATGACCAAAATACGGATCAAGGCTATTTTCTTCTCTGAGTCCGGCTAAGTCAAGCTCCTTAGATCAGAACGCACCAAACAGGAAAAAAAAGGTGAATTGTGTCCGGATTTACAAAGTAAAATCACTCCGCACAGACTTTATTTTGACCAGATTACAAAAAGTTTGTAGTTCTTTGATATTTGGACACAGCAGAACGCTGACATACAGACGGAAAACACAGTGATTCATGTGGACGCTCACAAATACTGAGCCAGCTCCATGTTTATGTTGTTAGGACATGACCTAAAGTATTGTCTTTGTTTTTTTTCTTGCAGCAGCAGCGGGGGCAGCAGCAGCGGCACACGCACAGCCCCTCCTCACAGGCACAAGCTGAAGGGCAAAGACGAGACGTACTGGAGAGAAATCAACGCAGCCATGGCCCTCACCAACCTGGCCCAGAGCAGCGACGGGACCACCAGCTGCATCATCCAGAAGTCGTCCCACATAGCAGAGATCAAGACTGTCAAAGTGCCACTCATGCCCAAGTACTGAGTAGCTGGGACCAAAAACACTCGGGACCAAAACACAAGACTCTTTTTACAATCTTAACTTATTCTCATAAGTTTGATATTTCACTTTTTTTTTTATATGTCGTGTTTGCCCAAGTGCCTTTGGGATTGTTACTGTGCCCAATGTAAACTACACGTGCCTATTTCAGAAGAACTATTTTCAGTTGTGCCTTAAAAATACAGTCTGAGGGTCTGACAGACTTTGCATCAGTCATCTGGAGGAGTGGAGGAAAGTGCTGTGTTCTCCAAATTGAAAAAGATGCATTTAGAACAAGGTAATGTGAGCATTTGTGAGCAATTATTTGTTGTGCGACAGTAAAAAAAAACTATTAAGTCCCTGACTTCAGTAAGTAAATAAGCTAAAGTTTGCACTGTTGAACACAGAAAAGCCATTATATCCATCTTATTTCGCCCTCCTTTTCTACCGTTACACACAACACTCAGAAATGCACTTCCAGTCAGCTCCTCCCATTTAATTTCATTGACGTAAACAGCTTAGAAGACTTGCTGCAAAATAATATGCTTGAAAATGATCGTTAAAGTATTTAAATAATCGTTTGCCGGTCGGATTGCTGCAATAGACAGCGGTTCGCCTAAGTTACATTAGCCACAATGTAACACAATGTAAATGTAATGATTACACACAGGGCATACACACATGCTATGTATACTTTGTTTGAAAGCTTAGGACTTGTAGAATTCAGTCGCTGGGTTTGTTTTAACTGTAATAAATAGTGTTTCAGATGCTCCATAAAAGAGATAAACAAGAAGAAGCGCTATCTTGTAGGCTAATTGCAATTGAATACACTGACAAATAAATTCAAATAAACCCAGCGACTGCGAATTCTACAGGTTCTAAGCTTTCAAACAAGCAGCAGCAAGTGTACATTCCCTGTGTGTGATCATTACATTTGATGTTTGTTTGTGGTTAATGTAATTTAAGCTAACCGCTGTCTATTGCAGCGATCCGACCGGCAAACGATTATGAAAATACGTATTTTATACTTTTCGTACAAGTATTTTCGGCTGTTTACGCCAATGAAATGAACGATGGGCGAGCTGATCGAAAGTGTTGTGTGTAACGGTAGAAAAAGTCGGTGGGGCGAAATACGATGGATACAATTTGTGCCAGTCATACTTAGTCAGAATTCTTCAAATAAAAGAGTGCCTATGCATAACATCCTTAATGGAAGGCTATAGTTCTGGAAACAAGAAGTGGGCGGTCACTGCTCCATAGTCTGGCGAGGGCCAATCAATCAATCAATCAATCAGCCAAATGAACCCAAACTGCTACGACAAAAGAACACAGCACTATGTTTTCTAAAACGACACAAGGACACTGTTTTAAAGTCTTTCTCATATGTAAACAGCAGGTGTGTTTACAGAACACTCCGATCTCGCCTCAGATGGAAAATGCAAGGTCTGCGCGGCCCCGATCGCACGCACAAACAGCGCTTAGTCCGTGTTTAGGCTGGAGTCTTCCCCTTCCCGCTGTCAGCCGCGCCGCTGTTTTGACTTCCAGAAGCTTCCACGCGTCATGTTCGGCGCGCAGAAACGTAACGTGAGCGGAGATAAGCAGCCTCAGTACGGCCTTGTTGCACACTGACCCAAATTCTCTCAAGTCTGATGCCGGAACTATGCCATCGCCTTAAAAGGGATGTTTTTTTTTTTACACGGCTCCTTCACTCTGCTGCCTTTTCGCCACATGTTTAGCTCTACGTTCAATCGACTGTTTACAAGAGCAAAAAGAGGCTTGAAATGAGAAAGCTCGCAAACCGTTTCAGTGTTAAAGCTGCACTGACGACAAAATTTTAGTTTATGTGGTCTTTTTTTGTTTGATTCAAGGTTGGATATGTTTACAATTTGTTATTACATATTTGGCTGCAGTTAATACATTAAGACTGTTTTTATTTTCCCAGTCAGGCCAATAGTGCAAAAGTTTTAAGTCATTAGCTTACTTAAAGGTGCATTGTGTAACTTTCTGAAATACATGATTTAGTAGAAAGTTTTGAACAATACTTTGAAACGATCCTGGTCCTAATACATTTTTGGCTGCTCGTTTTATTAGTTATTGACTTATTGATAAAAAAATACAAATCTACATCTTTACTTTAAACAGGCGTGCATGGCCACTAAATGAGCTGTTATTTGGTCCGGAGGAGGCCCGTGGTGGCTAGTGCAGCTGTATCTTTTCACATTTTATGATAATGACATACATGATTAGACCCATTCAGAAATATGGTTTTAACTCTTTAATACTAGAAAATGTATAGTTGACGTTTCACCTCAGAAAGTTACACAGTGCTCCTTTAAGAAAAAGTGAGAGGGTCCAATAAAGTCCCTCTAGCTCATTAGTGTTACAGTTTATTACTATTATTTTTTGCCATGAAGTTTTTGGTCAAAATGTTATACAATGTACCTTTAAGTTGATGACAATATTCTGAGTAACAAGGTTATTACATTTAAAGTGTGTATGACAGGTTGTCTTATTTTAACTTAAATTGGAAAAATTAATGCCTGTTGCAAATATAAATGATAGTTTTACATGAATTAAGAACAAGACTGTGAAGAAAAGTCTAAAAATATGTTGAAATTAGTAGAGTTCTAAACGGATGACATCACACTAGGGAATTACATTTTTTAACTTTTTTCCACAAAAAGAGTGTATTGTCGTGTATTTTGATATTTGAAGTAAAAAAATATCTTGTCATATTATTTATTAGTATTATTCAGGCAGATTTTACACAGTTTTTTAAGTGTAACGTCATCATTTAATAAGAGAGACATTTTTAATCGTGTTACACTCTTTCTAGGCAACTTCCTAGTGTGATGTCTTTAGGTATTAACGGGAAGTACATTTTCAATCCTAAAAAAATAGCCTGTAATGAAATTTGTAAAATATTTAGTAGAATCTTATAAAATGGGACCTCAACTTCGTTTTGAGTAGCTCAACTTGTCATATGCACTTTAAAATCTGACAATTTTACTACAATATTTGTCGTTAGCACAACAAAATCAGGTACAGAGATTTTATTTTGGCAGAAAACCGAAGGACACAAAACGCAAACTGTGTCAACCCCATCTAACTGTTTACAGAAACCCTTCTCAGTATTATTTCTTACACAAGCCAATATTTGTACTGTATGATAATTGTTTTTCGATCAAACTGTTTTTTTTTGTCACATTGACCGAGCTGCAGAAAGTCCTCCTTTTGTCAGCGAATGGAAAGAATGTCTTTTATAGAAGCGCACTAATGTTCTGTGCATATGTCGAACGTCGCAGTGCCAAGACGTGGAGCAGGGGGAAATCAAACGGGACTTATGGGAGAAAGTCGGGCTTGGCTCCGCTCTCCGGCTGCTCTCTTCTATATACAGTAGCCTATATATTTGGAAGGTACGGTTAATAAGTGTCAAATTGCACACTTTTGTACTGTTTTTTCTAGACAAACGGTCACAGACTTTTGGTGAAGCTGCACAGTGAGATTTTGACGTGGAAATATGAATGTTACAAAATGTGGTTAAGGCGAGACACTACAGGGAAATTCAAATTACTTACATTTGAGATTAGTTTGTATTCTTAAAGGTGCATTGTGGAACTTTATGGAGGTGAAAAGTCAACTACTTGATTCAAAGTTAAAAAATAATAATGATAATTATGAGTATGCCATATTTTATTTACAAAAACAAGCTTTTTATCATGCATTGTTAAAAGTTCTATTCACCCTATTCTGCCCCGCCCACTTTTCTTGGCAGTGCACTTCCTGTTTAACTAAATTTAGATAGATTATTTTAACTTTCATTATGTCTATTTGAGATCACCCAAAAGACAGACAAGCTAACATGCTAGTTATCTTAACAGAAATAAACAGGAGGTGCTCTGCCAAGAAAAGTGGGCGGGGCAGAATAAGGTGGATATTGCGCAAAACTGACTTCTGATGGAATTTTACAATCTCATCAAAAAACACTTATAATTGTACTTCATTCATAAATGTTTGCATAATTTTGCCTTTTAGACCATTTCCAGAGTTCAAAATGCTCTGTTCCACCTTGTGATGTCACTATGTGTTACTGTAGTTTTAATGTTAAAGTGCTCATGACAGGTTGAACTACTAATTTCAGTTAAGAAATATAATATAGTAATTCAGTTTTTTTTAAACATTTTGCAAATTTCCTTCCAGTTTAGCTATTGTTAGGATTACAAACTTTTTATAAATAGTGACATCGCACTAGGAAGCTACCTAGCAACAATGTAATAAATTAGGCCAAATTTACTTGAATGAAACAGGTTTTTTACTTAAGATTTTTGTTCAGTTCATGCTCACAGGCTCATAAAAATGTGTTTTTAATGAGAAAATCTTATTCTTAATGTACTGGTCTCCTTACAGTTTATAACTCTGCCCTACTTCTTGTTATTTTACATTTTAACATATTTTCAAACTTTTCTTCACAAACTTGATTAATCTAAAACTATCATTTATATTTACAAAAGGTATAAATCTACCAAATTTGGACTAAGATTCGAAAATTTAACCTCAATTAAAACCTTGAATTGTGGCAGTTTTAAAATATTTTGTCTTGTATTTTACTAAACAGATTATGTCACTGAAAGTCCACCAGTACGGTTTGATGTACCAAAGCAGTTTAAAAAAGCCCTACACAATAGCTGTAGCTTCAAAGATGTTGTAATTCCAGGCGTGCATTGTTCATATGGCGACTTTATTTTCCCCAACGCAGGTATGCCGTGTCCAGGTTAGCATGCCTTTCCAAAATCCCTAAACTTAACCAAATCAGTTTACCCTGAGCCTAACCCAACTACCCAACTTTCTGATGTAAGTATTTAAAAAAAAAAAAAAAACTTTTGCTAGCATAACTATTGATGCAAACGGATGGCAGTGCAGTATAACCAAGTTGGAGAAAAAAAAAAGGACGTTCAATTCATTCTTTTGAAGGTGCACTTTGTTTTTTTAAAGACTGTTATTGATACTTAATGACATCACAGGGCAAAACAGGGTGTTTTTGGTTAAGAGATGGACACAGCCTAAATATGCAAGTATTCTGAGTTAAATAAGCATAAATAATAAGAAATACAACTCCAGGTAAAGTTTTGGTGAGTAAACAACATAACAGACTTTCATGTGGGAAAACTAATTTCTCAAAATGCAGAAACATAAAGACTCATCTTAGCTTCATTTTCATTTCAATACCAAAGTCAAATTTTTGTCAAATTTTGGTAATGTTTACAAACAAAAACTTGACATGATGAAAACTTGTAAAACATTTTTCTTACATTACCATGAGTAAACTACACCAAGTTTCAGAATACTATCTTTAAGTTGAAGTTTTTCACCATACACGTGTAGTGTCTAGCCTTAAAACAAACAATACTTTTGGAGCTTGGAGTTAGCATGCCATAAGAGTGAACCCCAGCAAAGTAGCTCGTCCTCAGGCTGTGTTTGCTCAGCGGAAGGGGTCACATGTGGTTCTGATCCAGCTCTGGGCTCCTTCTGTGTGGAACATGGAGCACCTCACACCTCCAGGATAGTCTGTGGAGTCCGACTGTACTGGGCGCTTTCTGTTTAGACCTCTCACAGCTCCAGGACAGTCTGTGGAGTCCGACTGCACTGGTCTGTTTGTGTTTCATCCCCTCATACCTCCAGGACAATCTGTTGAGTCCGACTTCACTGGGCTCTTTCTGTTTAGACCTCTCACAGCTTCAGGACAGTCTGTGGAGTTCGACTGTACTGGGCTCTTTCTGTTTCGACTTCCTATATCTCCTGGACAGTCTGTGGAGTCCGACAGTACTGGGATTTTTGTGTTTAGACCTCTCACAGCTCCTGGACAGTCTGTGGAGTCCGACTGCACTGGGCATCTCCTGTTTGGACCCCTCACACCTTCAGGACAGTTTATAGAGTAACCTGGTGCTCACCACAGGCCAGACTTGACTGGTTTGGATGCGATATTTGAGCACAAAACCTGAATTCACAGCCTTTCTGAAAACAGGAAGTGAAGGCCTGTATTATGAAGCCTTTAAATTATTTTGAACTTTGTCAAACAAAGACAGTGTTTTATATATTAAGTTAAATTCAGATGTTTTTCATTTTGATAGAGACTGGATTTACGATCCAATGACCAAATGCATATCTCTTGTTATGTTTAATTTGCTCTTATGTTCTTGTAATTTGTTTTTTATTAAGCTATTTTTGTCAAAGCAATGAATAAAAGAAAATAACAAAATAAAAAAAAAAGTTTCAGTTTCTTCCTGCACACTCTGCATAAAAGGCAAGGGCTCCCAGAACAAGTTCTAGAAAGTGTTGATGTCATAAGTTCAGATGGTCATTTCACACATGTTCACGATTTCCATTAGGTCCATTCACTTATTGAATATCTGGATGCATAATCAGTATCTATCAGGCTGGACAGTCAAGTTCAGGTGAACTCCGGAGACACGTCGCAGTTTCAGTGGTGTGTGGTGGTAGTATTGGAACTGAAGAAAAGGTCAAAGAAAAGGTCTTTATTATAACTAAAGCTTATATATTATTAATTACAAAAGTTAAAAATGCAAATGTCAGAAAAGGATCAATGTCACAACAATATCAGGTATTGAGTAATACTTTTTCAGTAAACAAAATAAAAAATTATTTCAATCATCTTAGCATACACATTTATTGATAGATAACACAATAATGGTAAATCGGGGTACTAAAAAAGTATCCACTGCATTCAAAATGATATAAGTTACAGTGACAATAGATCTACAATACATAACAGTTAACTACTAGTACCAACGGTACTTATTCTAAAGTGACACTTACTAGTACCTCAGTGATTCCTAACTACTGGTACTTATAAAGGTGGTACCGCAATAATTATTGCTAAGTGTTTCAAAATGTACCAATACCAGTATCACTACAAGTACTGGTAAGTGTAATAGAACATACCACTGTAAGTATCACCAGCTATCAGTGTTATATACCAGTATCTGCTGATACAAGTACCTCTCCAAGTACCACCCTAAGTACCACTGTAACTACTACTATGTATCAGTGGCTAGGAAGTGACCCAGTAATTAACTGGTAGGTAAAATGGTGGTCTTTTAAAGTGCTACTAAAAACTCACAACCCTTGCAGTAGGGGCCACAGCAAAGTATACCCAGGGCCCAGAATTTGGTGTTACGCCCCTGTAAATATCATCCAACTTAACTAAAAACAAAAAGACAGTGACAGATGCAAAGACCTAATACATTTATTCACTTGTTGCGAGTCACCAATTCCAATAACGTAGGAGTAAAGTGTATATTTTTGTGCTATTTTGGGGTAAGTAAACCAACGTTAATGTTCGTGACACAAAACAGCTTTTCACTCCAGCTTGCTATTTTTGGAGACAGTTGTTTATTATTCCCCAGGCAGTGCGGTTGTGAGAGCTAAACAAGCTAATCCTGAAAGAGTTACATGTATACAACAGTAGGCTATGCTAACCGTGCACACATATTAGCGGCTTTGGCTTGTCTCTTGAGTATTTCGACTTTCAGAGTGTTGTTGACTGTTCTTGATTCAGCAAAAAGATTCATTTCTTATTTGCGCAGAACAGAACCAGAGAGCAAAGGAAAGTAAGCATAAGTGAAATATGAATTGAAATCATATAGAAGATTTATGGCAGAGATTTTAGTCCTGATTTAATACAAATAAAATATATAAATCAGTAAAATTCATCATCACAGTTATACCGATGGAGCAAAGAACAGGTTTTAAAGCGAATAAAGTGACAAGTGTGACATGCCCCTGGTTGACACGGCCTGTTTGCATCGATTACTCTGGAGGCCTACAAGTGTCTACTTTCAATTTTAAAAAAAATCCTACCTTTATCCATTCATTTTTATAGGCATTTGAAATTCCTTGTTTTATTGAGAACAAAAAGTAGAACAGAGGAAAACGACACTGACATGAAATTTGATTTAGAAAAAGAACAAATTTCTCAAAAGTTTCTCGTCAAACGCTAAAGAAAAAAGAGAATTTTAAATGCACGGAAGGAGGGTCAAAGTGAGAATAGAGCTGGAGGTAAAAGAGTTAAGTTAGTTGCTCAAAGTCGTCACCAGCCGCCACTACACAGCTCAGACTTGACTTGGACTTGCCTTTCTTCATCTTGGGACTGAGGCCAAAAACTTGAGATTTGCAAAAAACAATGACTCGACCCCACCTCAGTCACACACTTTTAAAACTTTTGACATAATCTGATTACAACACAAACCTCTCTCTAGCCACTCTTCTGTATTCCACCAGCCCATTTTCCATCCATGTGCTCTTAAGTGTAATTCCACTCCACCTGTTCCCCTGCTCCAAACATCACACGGTTATCTCGGCAAACCCAGACAAGTGGACAATCTCTCTCAGCCAAATCTGCTTCTACTTGACGATCTCCAGACTTCACCGCGCGACTCGTACTGCCAGCAAACCCACCGACAGAAAAAACCCAACTGAAACCGGAGCGCACAGACATTCCCAAAATCATTTCCTATTTGATGAAGAAACGCAACTCTGCTGGCATGCTGAAGTAATTAGCTTTACTGTGAAGGATGCTTTCTAGCTAGCTTGGATGCAAATGTGGAAAATTACTCCGCCGCCTAATTGTTGGATTCAGAAAAAGTCTGGTTTTGCAATTATTTGAACAATTTAGCGATACGGTTGATGTAAAAAGCGGAGATAATGGCGAGGAAGTTCAACAAGGCATCGTTTGCTAGTTCGCAGACGGGCTACGGATTAGCATAACGCGCTAAAGGGCAGGTACGTCTGAAGACAATCAACGAAGCTTGCACTGGACCATCTGCTGATACGCTACGTAGCATTAGCTCGCGGTGAAATGCTCGGTTAAATTGTCCGCAAATGTTATTGGATTAAAAGGAAGGTGCACTCTGGGAATTGCAAATGTGGTTTTGTGTTCAGTTTGGATGGTTTGAGACTTTGCCTGGGTTGAACCGTGTGGAAAAGACATCTCCAGTTGAATGTGAATGAATTAGAGGTAATTATGGGGACTTTAATGTTCATTTGGATAAAGTGTTAGCATTTCTGCAGCTCGTTTTACAGACTGGAAGAATGTATTTTAACACGGAACTCTACAGGCAGAGTGAGGTGAAAAGCTGTGTAAATTAGGTTCAAAACGAGTTGCTACAAGCATTTGTAGGCTGTTAAGGTGTGAATAATACATATATAATTATTTAGATTTTGGACACTATATGCTAAACACGTCCCTGTTTTTTATGTTTCATTATCTACTTCAATAGAGTTTAGTAAAATATTGTAACGTCAAGACTGTTTACTCAAAATATTTTTTTTTTCACAAGCTCGTCAACATCTGCCCCTAAAGTAGCTCCTATACACACACCAAACTTTATTTTATGCGTTGAGGTATGCTAAGCATACACTATTTTAGAGTGTTTTGCATCAACAATCAGGAGGAGTCTATGCTTACGAGCACCAGCTATCTTTTACAAAGTCTATTGGCTCAACCAAAACGGGCCCTATGCTTATTATGAGTACTTTTCGGACCGTTTTTTTTGTGTGTCTATTACACGTCTCTTTTTTATGTTGTGAAAAGCATCAAATAAAGACACTATTAGCATCTTACAGACCTGGTCCTGGTTTAGTTCTGGTTCAGATCTTGTTCAAGATGCACAGGTTTAGTCTAGGTCTGGATCTCAGTGCTGCCTTGATATGTTCTTGTTCAAGCCTATTTTTTTTTTTTTTTTTTTGACCCTGGGTTGAGTCTTGTTTTTATCTTTTTAAAATGACAGCACCTTTTTGTATTTTTGAATTATTGTCAAAGAAAGCAGAACATTTCTAGTAAATACTGTCATTGCAAGTTGTTTGTGGATGCTTTGTGAAACACATTTTTAATCCAGCCAAAGCCCTCAAAAAAATCTAGCTTACTGGTAATAGCCATAATGGCTAAGTTTAGGTCTGAAGTTATAAAAATGGGTAAATTTAGGTCTGAGGCTTGAAGTTGGGTAAGATTAGAATTCGCATGTTAGTATTTCTGTGAAATTGGGCTCACTCAAGGATCAAAACAGCATTGTGTGAGGAGCAGTATTTTCCACTTCACCTGAGCCTGTGTTTTCTCTTGTCCGATCAACGAGCTCTAAAGGGGGACTGAAGTGAGTCGTGGGTCAACTCTGAACTTCCACGGCTCACTTCAGTCCCCGTATCGAGGAGAAAACAAGAAAGGTGATGCTTATAAAACCAATGAGCCCTTGGGTTTGACAATATACAGTCGACCAATAACAATGCATTCCGGAACAGAAGTGGGACCGAGTCTTATTTTTGCTTTTGTCTCAAGTCCCAAGTCAAAGAAACAAGTCCAAAGTCAAAGAGAGACAAGTTCAAGTCAAGTTTTATGTCAAAAAGAGACAAGTCCAAACTAAATTCTAAGTCAAAGAGAGACAAGTCCAAACTAAATTCTAAGTCAAAGAGAGACAAGTCCAAGTCAAGTCCCAAGTCAAATAGAGACAAGTCCAAGTCAAGTCCCAAGTCAAATAGAGACAAGTCCAAGTCAAGTCCCAAGTCAAATAGAGACAAGTCCAAGTCAAGTCCCAAGCTTTAGTCCATTTATCTTCAGTCAGTGGCAAGTGAAGCCTATTAATTCGCCGTTTGGTAATCCTAAAACTACATTACTGAACTCTTTACAGCGGTGTACTTAACCTAGGCCGTCCCAAACATTTCCTGTCTTCTTCTCTCTCCAAACACACTTCTTTAAAAACCACCAGAACCACAAGTAAGCGTCGCGTTGGCCAGATGAGGACACGTGGCTGTTATTGCAGGTGGATATCATCTCCTCTCCAGTTCTGATCTTACAAACGCGTCGGAAAAAAGCTGACACTCGCCAATATCTGAACAAAAAGGGTCAAGTTCAGATGTTCGCGCAGTCGCTGGAGGTATGTACGATGTCCCGACCCCGAAGCCATGGGAAACGCTTCGGAATCCTTCTGCTGCCAAAGAAAACCGTTTGCGAGATGAGAGAGACGATGTGTTTTATGAGGCTGAAGAGGAAATGTCTGAGTTTATTCAAAGTGTCAGGTCTGTGTTTGTCTTGATCTAATGTCAGATTCTATCGCAGTGTCACAAATCTCAACTAAGATCTACAATTGTGATGTATTTCATTGCAGCAAACCTACACAATAGTTAGACCACATTTGAGATAATACTGTGAATGTTGTTTCCAAGATACCCAAAAATTTTATATTGAGTATATCACGCATAGAAAAAGGCTACAAAAAAAAAAGTAAAAACAAAAAATTTGAAAATGTGATGCTGTAAACCAGCTCTATTCAACCTAAGGCCTAAAAAGATTTGATCTGGACGCCAGCCCATTTGCAAATATTGGAGGACAAAATATATTTTATATTTCTTGCAAGTTTAAAGGGGCACTGTGCAACTTTCTGTTGGTGGAAGTCAAGAGGTGCTCTGATTGATTGGCCACTGATCATGATTGGACCGATCCCGGCATAGATCATGTGATTGGCGATCGGCAAAATGGGCTGATCAGACCCACCGATCACACTTCACACAACAAGCTTCTTATAAAAACTTGTTTAAAGCGCGCTGTTGGTTTGGTCCTTTTTCAGCGCTACATCCACTGTGGCTTCACCCTGCCTGCTCATAGACCAAGCAAAACCACGTCATGTCACAGTTTTTATTTCATAGAGATAGGATCAATATTGGCGAAGCTAACTAGTACTAAACACTTTAAAAGTTCATCGTAGAAACAGTCCAAAGTTGGGCCGCGAGCTCCTCTTTGAGGGCCACACAATCAGTAAAACCTAATACATTTAATATGAGGTTATTTTGCACACGAATATTCGGGCCTCAGAGTAAAAGGGTTAAGAACCCCTGTAATAGAGGGGTATCAATCCACAATATCAATGTGGATGTAGATATGTGTGATATAAAGCCTTAATAAAGCCTAATTGCAACATCTGAATATACTACTGGTAGTATATTTAAAAATGTGCCCCTAAACCCACTCTGGTCATTTCGGACACATTTCCATTTGAGTTTGACAGCCTGTCTATAGAGGAATTATTTGTTTATCAACACGGGCGATGCGTGTGCATCCGGTCTGCAGAAAGAGCCGCCGCTCCTCGACACAAACAGTGAAAACAAGTTGAGCCAGCAACATTGTCAGCTAACTACAAGAGTTTATCACTGTGTGAAAACAAAAGTTCTGCTGCAATTGTGAATCAAATTCGAACCTACGACCCTCAAAAGTTACATTCAGGTGAGTGAAAAAAAAAACGCGAGAAAAACACTGTCTCAAGCTTCTGGAGACAGACGTCTGTCAGACCTGTTCAGACATGATCCAAACATCTGCTTCCGTCTTGTTTTGTTGATTTAATCAAAGAAGTTTCCCTGTTCATCTGATTCACTTTCTACCTTCTTCTCTCATTCAAACGTTTCCCTGATGAGGTTTGTGTGAAACATATTTGACTCTAAAGCCCTGGACATATAACATTTACTCAGACTGACCATTAAAAATATCTGATCCTGAGACTAAAGTGAAAACATGTTATGCTGAGACTCTCTCATGTCATTGTGAGAAACACCTGAAAATCATTTAGCTTTAACATTGGTTCACTTGGTTTCACTTTAGTTTGTGCATCTATTAAACCATCAATCATTCAAAGACAAATTTGACAAAGATTTTAAGACAGTAGTTAAGTTATTAGTCAGATTAAAATACAAATCAAGACATCTGCAACTTAATTAATATAAGTCTTGACTCCCTTCTAGTCGGTTTAGCTGCACAAATCCAATTTTTTTTTTCGTTAAAATGGCATCTGTCAAATCGTAGAAATGGCCTGTGTGCAAAAATAATCCTTATTCTGCAAAACTCCAATAAAGTTTGATAACCATGTACGCCAACATTGATCTCAATGGAATCAGGCATTTATAAGCTACAATGTGAAAAAGGATCTTCCCAAAGCCGTTTAGATTCACCATTGGCATCAAAAATTGTGATTAAAGCCTGAATTCTTTTCCTAAATGTTTCTAGAACCATTGGAAATAAAGCTCTTCAACAGAAAGTACAAACTTGTCAGAAAACATACCGTCATAACTCCAAACTAATATCCGATTTGGACACCGCTACATCTCCGTATTTGTCCCTCACATGACTGACCCTTATTCTCGCTGGCAGTCTGACGCTTACACAAACTACATCGGCGTAAAAGCGTAGCCTATTTGCCGTAAACTGACCGTAATCCGTTGAGACGCTCACCGCAGCCCGTCTCCTGTTCTCCGGCCGGTTAGACCCATTTGGGGCTTAAATGGAGCGTATCCTGGATCTCTGTGTTTATGGGAGATAATGCCCGGGAATTAGCTCCGAGGATCCGATGTCCATGTCAGGTTTGGGTCAGCGAAGAGGGGCCTCCTCCTGGATGGTTCCACTGAAGAAGAGGTTAGCAGCGTTCGGAAGAAGAAAGAATGTTTGGGCACAGTTCTTTCCGCAGTGTTGGAGTTTGGAGTTATTGTAGTTTGTTTGACCTAAATAATGATAATGACAAGTTTTCTACATTTAAGCAGCAAAGCTTTACTGACTCCTGTGGGCGAGAGTCAGTAAATTTTGGTCTGATTTGTGATTATTTGAGTTCTTGACCATGATCGCTAAAAAGGCAAACACCAATGTTTTCTCAGATTCATATACAGTACTTCATTAAAAGTAAATCTATATACAGTAATAATGAACAAAGGACCAGGTATTAGGCACAAAGATAGAAATAACACCTACACTTGAAGTTTACATGAAATAAACTGTGTATATAGCGGAGACTTGAGATGAGATCATCAGCTTCAGGTAAGAAATCCTTGCCTCAGTCACAGTGTTGGACATCAAATGAACACAGTCGTCAATACAGATGTTTCAGTGTTACTTAAGAGCTTATTTTGCCTGAATACTCGGGGTCATTTTCAAGCCTCACGTGTCTCAAGCCCAGTCTCCTGAAAAAAGTACATAAATTAGCCACGGCATTCTATATGCTGCAGGGTCTGAAGGTTTAGACAAAAGTATTGGCTTATAACCCAGAAGATACGGTGAGTTGCACGAGAGTAGTTGTCAAAGTTGACAGAACCAAAGGTGCTAGTCATGCACTGTTTGGTCCACAAAAGCTTTAGGCAGCACAGTTTTGGCTTTTACATGGAGACCAGGAAAACCCGATAACTAGCCTAGTCTCATCCAAACTAGTTCTCCAAAGAGCTTGAAAACCCGGGCAGATCAATTGAAGACTGGTTTTAGGAAATCCAATTGGCACACTTGGTCCCGACCAATTGTAGTCTGATTTCAGACGTCATGTAAACAGACTATCAGTCTGCAGCTGGACAAATGTAACTAAGCATTAGTTTTATATTTTTACCCGTGGGCCACATTCAAACCCAGACAAATGGTGTTTGGCCAAACCACAATCATTGGTTGAACAAATTCTCATTATTTCAAGCACATTTGTACATAGGTGTATTCGAGACATGAAAAAAAGGTTGGTCAATGACAAAAAACTTTTAGTTTATGCTAAACTAATTTTTTTAAAATAAAGTTTACACTTTAAAAAGTGGTGATTTGTGGGGAAAATGTCATAGTTTTATGCGAAATAAGTTCAAATCATTAGGAGAACAAAGTAATTTTTTCTCTGAATTAAGTGCTCAGGTCTGCGCTACAGTTTAGTTTTCATACTGCGTTTGCTGCAACTCTTCTAAGTCTTTGTTTTCCTCTGTCCAAATACTTCCTGAATAATCTGTGCAAATAACAACAATCCACACTTTAAACAGGCTACTGTTTATCTGTATCTGTATAACTGGTTCCGAATGCCAACTTCCGGTTTGATGTGAAAGAGGCTTTAATACATTTTATCAAGTCAAGTCTCAAGTAATAAAAATTATGTGACTCAAGTACCATTTACATTTGGAAGAATTTTTACAAGCCACAAATCCTTTGGTGGTGGAAATGGAAGATTCTGGTTCCTTTGGTCAACTGAATCACCAAATTCTAGTCTTTTTGAAACTTAATCTGTCTAAAGCAGCAGTAAAACAGTTTTGTCTCAGTTGTCTCCAGCAGCTAAGGACATAATTGCGTAGTCCTTCCCGTGTTTCTGTTTGAGCGAGCTTCAGGCTGTGATTTGGGCTTTAGTGCTGGGTCAGAAATAACTGTTGTGATTGTTGTTTTGGCATTCTGTGGTATCACCAGTGAAGTTTGCCCTCCAGAGAACATCCACCATCGTCCTGGTTGTTTTCAGAGCTGTGGGAGAGTTTCGAACCAGGCTCTGAAATGTGGCTTTGGACTGATGGATCGCACCAGGAGAGCTGACAGGAAGATGGAGGGAAAATAATGGAGAGAAAGAAACGCAAACTCAGAATGAAATGTGCATATTTTAGTCATCACAATAAAAGAAATTATGTGTGTTTTAGTGCAAGTAAACTTTAGAAATGAGAAAAATCTAAAGCCACCATTGTGTACAAAATATGTTTTTGACCTGTGTTGGGTTGTTTATTTGAAATACAGTCCAATAATTAATAATCTCTAAACTTTAGTCTGGACAATCCAAACTGATATCGGCCATTTTATACAATCATTGATTCTGGAATTTTACACGTTACGGACACTTGAAAAAAAAAAAATCACAAATGGGACAAAGGTAATTTTGAGCCACAGAGGATCAACTGTGACATTTTCTTCTGTTCTCATTCAAAAACAAAGACATTTGTCAAAGTAGGGGAGACCAGGGACAACTGTAACAGTTTTTCCCCCAAATTTGACATATCAACTTCATCTTAATTAAAGATATGAAATGAAAGGTGCAGATCTTGGCTTGACGTATGAATAGGTTTGGGGTCAGGGAAACAATTTCATTTGAAGCTGTTATCATTTCGAGACAAGAAAGTCAACTTAGGGCTGGGCCATTTCTCTAAAAATCGAGAGATTGAGATCGAATCGAACTGAATCGTCAATTATTTGGGTGTGAGTTTTGAATCGAAAGATTGAAAAAACAATATTTTGTCAATAAAAATGTGTAGATTGGAGCAAAAGACATTTTAAAGTTTTGTTTATGTTCATGACTGGCATTTTTTATTTGGTTTCGAAAAGGTTAAACAAAAATGAATCAAAAATCGAGATCGATCAATATGAGAAAAAGTTGTGATTATATTTTTTCCCAGATCGCCCAGCCCTAAGTCAAGTGCACCACAACATGGGGCAAGTGTAAAATGAAATTGCAATAATTAGGCTAATATTTATTTTTTCTTAAGGTAATGCTTTTGAAAAACTGGAAGATTGTCAACATTTAAACCACTTGAACTCTGAAATCTTATTATAATGAGACATGACAATGCTGAAACACTTTACAATCTACTTTGAACTTTACTTCATTTTTTTTTTAAAGAATAATGATTCAGAAAAAAATAAATAAATAAAAGCTCTGTATAAAATGATACACAAACTTTTTGGACAAGAAACATAAATCTAAATAAATCCATCCAAAATGAATCCATAAAGTTGCAATTGTACAATTGCTCCAGATGAGGGCGGCCATATTGGGAGGAATTTTGTTCTATGTTAGAGGTGGTGTTTGTTGTTGAAAAGCTCACCAAATACAGGTCAAAAAGCCTATTTATAAACATAAAAAAGCCATATCTCAATCCCATCTTTGAACAAAAACATGACTTTTTTTTTTTTTTAGCTGTAAAAAGTTTCCTGAAAGGTCACTCAAACATCAAGTGGAGTGATGAAATGACCAGGTTCTGTGCAGAGCTTCAGCTTCTGGCTTGGGAGCTTCTGTTACATTTGTCTCCGGTCTCATCTACAGTTCACAAAATTCGGTCTAATTCCAAATAGTAATTGGCTAAATGGCAAAGTTTCAGTGGAGAAGCTTAATTTGGTAAACATGACAGGACATTTACCACAAAATGAATTGAATTATGATTAATTTAGATTTAGATTCAGAAGTAAGACTAGCCTTCTCACCATCAAACTATACTTCGCCCACCTTCTTGACCAGATCTAAAATTACCCAGAATGCTGTCCCAACAACTTGTCTTACTCAACTTCTTGACCCCAACCTCCCACCAATGTCACATCTGTCCTTCTGCTGAAGACCATCTACATGATCAGAAAATGTGATGTTATGAGAACAAAAGTCAATTAAAACCTAAGCTCAGAAAATCCTCACTGGCCATGTTAATTAATTAATTAATTAATTAATTAAACACGCTAAATTGGCTTTATCTCATTTCCACTCAACGTCTGGGGTTAGGAAGAGAGAGGACAGACGCACATATGTCATTACATCATTGCGTCTACTCAACACAGTCTCACTAGAGGGCGTACTTTTACCACGACACAAAAACAGCGTATTCTGACCACGAGTTCACAGCTGTTTTTAGTACTTATGTTACGCCGTGCATTTAGCACGATATCAAAAAGAGTAAAATGACACGAGATTTCACAGCGTCAAAATAGGACGAGTTTTGGTTGAAGCCACGTGGGGACGTTTTCTTCAGGTGAAACGGGTAAGTTTAGCCATAAATTTACTAAAATGGTTAAGATTAGGTCTGGGGCTTGAGGTAGGTTAAGATTAGAATCAGGATTTCATTAATATTCATAAATAAGAACACGTCTTAACAACCACCATTGAAATGAACGGGGACTGTGATGCGTACTATAATTACGCAAAACAGCTGTGAACTCGTGCTAATCATACGCAATTTGCATGTTGTGTAATGTCGTGGTAAATGTACGCTTTCTTGTGAGACCGGGCTCGTCTACTGGAAAAACACACATCCGATGGATACGGGATACCGGCTTTTTTTTCACCTGGATTGTTGTAACGCCACGGACGCAATGATACTATCTTTTTGTTCCAATGAAAGTCTTTAAGCAGCAGCAGGAGAATCACATCATCAGCTCCAGGTAATGTTGAGCGAAGGAAAAGTTGTTCGAGTTTCCACTCGTTTGGGATCAGAGTAGCGTCTCTCTCCGCGTACACTATTGTTCAGAACTTCCCACTGCCTCTTTGAAAAGGTTAGTGTTTTGTGTTTTCTGCCATCTACTCTTTTCATTATTTGTAGCTCCTGTAGCGCACTTAAATATAAACAAAAAAGTTTTGTGTCCGTGCCGCCATCTTGCAGTGCGTCATCGCCGTCAGAAAGACAACGCTCAAGCATGCGCCGAATAACATGGTTACACGAGAAAAAATCCGAATAAAATTATTCGGATTTAAAAGCGGAATAAACCACCCACTTTATTCGGAATTAAGTTTAAATCTGAAAAAAAACATTTTAATTAGGAATTAGGTTTAAATGTTTTTTTTTAAAGCGGAATTAATTTTTATTCAGAATTAAATTATCTTCATTCGGAATTAAAGCCGTCATGTAAACGGGGCAACTGTTTAAACAAAACTAATCAAATCTTTTCCTTTCAATAAAATCATTAAACTCTCTGTAAAAATGTTTGCTCATAGATGAACTTAGCCATTCTGTCTCTACATTTGCTGTAAACTGGCCGCACTCCATGTCCTCTGGCTCTTGTGTTTGTGTCATTGCCTGCAGTGTTTTACAGGCTGTGTAAGCTGTAGCAGACAGACCAACAGAAGCCACTCAGGACCTAACGATCGCCACAGGAACGACCAGCCTCCGCGCACTACTTCATCTCACTAAAACTGCGGAGATTCTTGCGTCCAGCTGCAGATGTGACGGAGGAATGTGGCCTGAGTTAACGTCGTGCGATGCGAATGTGACGCTGTTGACAGACCGGCCGTGGTCATGCTGCGTCTCACGTGTGTCCCTGCATTTATTATGGAAAATAAAGTGAATTCACACAGACAGAGCCAAAGAGAAGAGCTGATGTGATTTGTAACAGGTAGGTCTGCTATAGGAAACGTTCTCTCCAAGGACATTTGGAAGGAAACAATGGAATATCATGTAAAAAGGAGCATTTTATGTTGCTTACAAAAAGTCTTTTTAATACATTTTCACTCTCTAGCTATGGTCGACCTGCTAAAACCTTTCAGCGTTGTTACAAAATAACAGTGCTCGGAGCCCATTTGGAAGTTCGTAGCCAGGTCGATGGTCTTGTCAAAGATTTTCTACGACCAGTCTACGAACGCAGAAAGTATAAACTGTAGAATATTTTTATTTAGCTTTATTATGGACATCACAATCACACTGGACCAGCCAGATGCACTGCTTTGAGTGTTTTAGCGCAAGTGCTAATTTTCAAAACCTGTCCGTAGAAACAGTCACATATAGCATACAAAATACAGTACATTATTATGGAAAGTGTGCATATATTAATAATTTTATCCATGTGTGCATTTTTGGGTGGAAACATACAAGCATTTTGATTTACTCTTAAAGATATTACTATTTGTTTCCTGTTTTAGCTCAGTTGGTAGGCTGTTCCATAGTCCATTGCCCCTTTGGCAGAGAAACAAGACAAACCACTAGATGTTCTGAACATGGGAACAACACAATTCCCCGTTGTAGTCACGCTCTATGTACAATTTATGACATTAACAAATTCAAAATTCAGTGACATATCAGAGTTAAGACACTTAAAGAATAATTTACTTATCAAGTAAGTAGTAAGTAAGTAATCTTTATTTGTATAGCGCATTTCACAGACACAGAGTCACAAAGCGCTTCACAGTGAGATGACCCCCCCCCACCCTCCCCACTCAGTGACAGTAAGCTGCCCTGGGGCAGCTCAGCAGAGGCGATTCACCTAACACCTGGCGCCTCAACCTCCGACTATCACCAAGTGTTCCCTAACATGCATGTAATCAGTTGGTGGGGAAACCGGAGTGCCCGGAGGAAACCACCCAGACACAGGGAGGAACATGCAAACTCCACACAGAAAGGTCCCGGGCCGTGCGGGAATCGAACCCGCGACCTTCTTGCTGTGAGGCCAGAGCGCTAACCACTCTGCCGCCAAAATTCAATAGTTTGTGTTTCTTTAAAATTTCACAATGATGCCAGTGTCTGGGCTTTTTATCAAGAACCTTTAGAGTTGTCTTATATAATGAACAGAGAGTTTTCAAAGTAGTTGCAGAAGCCTGGGACCACAGGGTGACACAATATGATAAATGTGAGAAGATCATTGCATTCATAAAGAATACAGCTTATGACTAAGTCTATGCAGTTTGCCTGTGCGGGAGAGTAAAAGTGAAACTTTTGCATTATTCATTCACTTCACCCACGATAGTGGTAAACTACTCTTGTAACCACAGACCAGACAGACAGACGCAAGGCTGCTTTTTGCACCATACAGGGTACTGGGTGACGAGTCTTGTCTTTCTCACCCATCGGGCTTTGGGGGCGAGCATTATTGCTCAACAAAATGTACTTTGTAGTTTTTTTCAACACTCCGTCTCCGAAAAGGTAGATATACAAGGAAATGTCAAAAATGAGCATGAAAATACCTTTTTAGTTCCTTTTCAAACACAAATCACACTTTTAAGGAGGATTTTTAGAGCAACAACAAAAAGTGTTTATAATGGAAGTCAATGGGGGAAATGGCTCTACTCTACAAAACCACAAAATCATCAAATCATCTGCTTTTTTATTGCTGGGAATCATATTTTTCTTAAATCTGTACAAATAATTAAACCTTGAGGAATGTTTTTTGTTTTTATTTCAAAATTTGTTTTGTAGTATATCAACAGATTGATCATGAGATTAGCAACTTTTTTTTAACGAGCCACCAGGGTTTTCACATTTCATTGCTTATTTACGTTTTCTTCAGAGACTGGGATTTCATTTTTTTTTCTCATCAAACTTCCATTCAAAATTGTTCGATGAATCAAGATTTTTCAAGAATTCATTTTGACCTGAATCTTAAATCACAGTTAACAAAAAAAACCATGAGATTTAGTTGACGTTTGTCATGTTGCATCACAAGGTCCTTTGAATTCCAGCTAGCTTACTCACATCAATGTAAGGAAAACGTTCAGATGGAAATGAGATCTGCAAACTCTTCAAAACATTCACATTACTGACTTTTCAAACATTTTTTCTTTAATTAAGCCCAAAGCTAAATAACATTCCTCGAAGCCTTTGCCAGGCCGAGGGGCACAGTGTGGGCATGTCATTTTTACTATTTTATTTATTATACATGTAGCAAATTTTATGAGCAGGTTGTAAAAAATAATCATCTTTAATGACATGGAATTAAATGGTGGTTCTTGTCCAGAGTCAGTCCAGACTAGTCCAGACCAGTCTTTTATTACTTCTGCAAATTATAGGCCAGTGTGAGGAATAAAACAAGGATCAGTGTTTGTTCAGATGAACGGACATGTGATGTCATTTATCTGTGTGTATTTGTGTGACTTCATCCAGAATGTTCAGGCGTGGGGTGTTGGGTTAGATTGTTACTTTGCCTTAAGATCATTTTTAATAAGTGCTTTATTACAGATTACACACTACAGTAGGTCAGATTTTTCTTTTTTAGTTTTAAATGATGCTAATATATGCTCAACCCTCTGACACCTATGGGGACCGTTTGTGTACATTTTTCAGTTTTTTTTTTTCATTGTTAGAAAGAAATAGGTTGCCTTGGGGTTAGAGCCATGAAACTTTCCAGGTAATGTTATTTTGATCAAATTCAAAAATGCCACCTTCAGACCTCACCTAGCCCCGCCCACTTCTTGGCTACATTTTTTGCCAACACGTAGCCCTAAAAGAACCATTTGTGCCCCATTGACTTCCATTATAAACTCACTTTTTCAGCCTGGTGTAATACAGACATTAACTAATGTGAGATCATGAAATACCATCTCAACCTAAGCTTCTGGGTTGAAAATTGAATAATTTGACATTTTTGGTGAGTTGAGACCCCTGGACCCCCAGGGGCCCCTAGGGGATTTTATATGGACGTTTTTGTAAAGCACTCCTGTTCTACACATGGCCCCTGTGTAATATTGAAATTTATGATCAGGACTTAAATGGTCTGGATGTGTTGGTGACGAGTCAGGGGAGAGGCCTGAAGTGTTTGAGGACACACAGAAGAGTAAAAATGTGAAAATTAACATGTTGAAAAAAATAGTGAAAAAATGTCTAAAAAACATTCATCTTTTGACCTAAAAACTACATTTGGACTTAAATTAGACTTTTGGACCTAAATTGGCCTATAACTAAAAAATTTCAATCAACTTTGAGAACTTTTTTATATGTTTGGACAGAAGACAAGCTAACGAAAAAAATGAGCCATTGAAAGTAGAAAAAAATTTAAAATAAGTATTATTTTATAGCCCATTTGTGTGTCGGGAACCGTTTGTGACACAAAGGGTACAGGTGTGACCTAAAATATCTGGGTGTCAGAGGGTTAATGTTTCTCAAAAATAAAGAACATCTAAAAAGTTTGAAAGAAAGAAAACAGTACCAGTGCACGTCTTCTAACTAAGTTGCTTTAAGAGTTCTCGTTCATGAGAAACAAGATATAAATGTTGTAAGAATGCATGCACCAAAAACAGCCTGATTTCAGTCTATAGTATAAATCTTCCTAATATTATAAAGATGAAGTAGTTACCTTCAGGATTAACTTATTTATTTGTCTTCAAACACAACTGAAGTGAAATCTTCCCTTTGCCTGATTCACCATTTTGAATTGTTGCACTGAACATTGCCCTATCCATTCAATTCTAATTTTATTCTACCTCAGTTAACCCTTTGTAAATATTTGCTTTAACATAAAGTAGGTTTTTACTTTAACCCAAAGCAGCACATTTGAATTGACTGTTTTTCTTGTTGGAAAATGGCTATATTTTGAATCTTACATGTTTTACTCTATTTTAATAAGTAATCACAAGTAAGTTCAAACTAATCTGAAGGTTCGTTTTGATTCTCTGAAGGTTTAAATAGAAAGTTTCATGACAACTGTGCAATGTTGTTTTTTTTTTGGTTTTGGCCAAACAGAATGTTCCCTCATATTTCCACTAACTCAGTAATGGGTCTAGAGCCCATCGTGGGGCCTCAGAGACTCTGCAGAGGGGCCTCCACAGGTTGACCACGCAAAAACTATGAAAGAATAATGAGTCTAAAGTTAGCATTACTTTGTTCATTTGATTAATTTACTACTTTACATCCCTAGTAAGTCCACATCATCATCCGCATCATCGTTTTGTTTTTAATCTGAGAGGAAAAACATTATACTGTATAATAATTTGAACAGTGTGTTAAATCTTTATGGAGGGACTCAAGAAATCTACAGGTCAATGGAGGTCTGCGACTTTGAAGAGTTTGGGTAAAAAAAAAAAAAAGGATCCTTCAGACAACCTTCACACAATGTTCCCAAAATGTTCTGCTAACAATAAAAAACTAACCTTCAGAGAACCTTCACAAAAAGTTTTGCCAACTTTAAAAAACGTATCTTCAGACAACCTTCTCACAACATTTTTGGAATGCTCTGCTAACGTTAAAGAACATACAGACAACCTTCAGACAACCTTAACACGAAGTTCCCAGAACGTTCTGCTAGCATTAAGAAACTAACCTTCACACAATGTTCCTAAAATGTTCTTCTAACATTAGAAAAATAACCTTCAGAGAACTTTCTCACAACATTCTAAGAATGTTCTGGTAACATTAAGAAACTAGCCTTCAGACAACCTTCGCACAATGTTCCCAAAATTTTGCTAACGTAAAAAATAATCGTCAGACAACCTTCCCAAAATGTAATGCTGACGTTATGAAACTAACCTTCAGATATTCTTCCCACAACGTTCCCAGAATGTTCTGCTAACAATAATGAACTAACCTTCAGAGAACCTTCTCACAATGTTCTGAGAATGTTCTGCTAACAATAAGAAACTAACCTTCAGATAACCTTCTCACGTTTCCAAAATTTTCTGCTTACAATAAAAAACTAACCCTTAGACAACCTTCTCACAACATTCCCAGACTGTTCTGCTAACAAAATAAACTAATCTTCAGGGAACCTTCTCCAAATGTTCTCAGAATGTTCCTCTAACCTAAAAACAAAAAATAAACTAAGTAAAGTATTTAGGCCTGCTTTTTCTTTGAGTATTCTAATGAGAGAACACTTCTATGACAAAGTTCCAAACTGGATTTACATAATAGGTCCCCTTGAACAAATCCATTCTAGTTTTCCATCATGTCTTAAATCTTTGCCACACAGACGTTTATTTTCTGTTCTAGCGTGTCGTTAGCTTAGCCCGTTGTAAATATTGAAGTTACACGCTCTCCCTGCAGAGAAAGTCCACTTTTCAGTCCAGTGGGTGGTTTGTGTTGTGAAGAAACGTAACCTCTCCGTGCTTTTACATCTATCTGTTCACAGCCGAGGGGAGCCAGCGGGGGCCAACGGACTGATATTAAAGCCCCAGCGTGAGCACAAAGAGCGGGTAAATAAGTGCCGGCGGGAGGGTCGGAGGCCTGGAGCACGGAGCCAGCGGGAGGTACAGGAGCAGACTAAACACACGGACTACTGTAGGTAACATTACAGAGCTCAAACCGGCACTGATACAAACAAGACAAGCAGAGGAATGTTCCGGATCACTGTGGACTGAACAGAGAGAGGCTGATGTGTGTTCTGAGGCTGGAATACTCACGCGACAAGTTAGAGTCATGTTAAAGTGGCTGTTCCTATAGTGTTGTTTTGATTCTGTTGTAAATGGAAACTGATTTGATCACGATACTTTGTCTTGGGTGTCGATATCAATACCAGTTCAAACTTTGTGCAACTGGAACTTTGACATGTTATCCATCAAATGAGACCTACAATTGTGTACAAAAAGAACTGTAATTCTACATGAATCCGGCATTTGAGAAAATCTTCTCTCACAGAAGATGAAGTTTCTAGACTAGCTTCATGTGCTGTTTTCCTCAGATCCTGCTGGACTTGGTGGTAGGATCGTCTTTTCTTCATTTTAAAAATCAAATATCTGCTCTAAACTTACTCAACAAGGTTTTTAGTCTAAAATAATCTGTTTGAAAAGAAAGCCGGCCTCCAGACTGTTCTGGGTAAATGAAAACAAAAAGCCACATGTAATTTCTAGGTTTCTTATTCCTCCATCTGCAGGTGAATCTGTGAAACTGCATCATGTTTTTGACTGTAGACAAAGTCAGCACGTGCATCAGAGAGCCTGACATCGCTGCATAAAATAAAGTCTCTGACGGAAATTAGCGTCATTGGCAGGGAAAGAGTTAAAAAAAAGGAAACTAAAAGTATTCAATACAAAGAATTTTTATAATTTTTTGTTGTTGTTATTAATAGCTTTATTGAGATGTAACAGTCTTGTGTGTTCACTTCATTGTACTCAATTTTTTAGTTAAAAGGAACCCCGAGAATTTTTTAATGTTTGTTTTCGAGTTTTCCTTATATCATCAAAGATATAAATACACACGAAAATAATCTGAAAAATCTACCGTTTTATTAAACTTTTAAGAAATATATTTTCACGGAAGACGCCATCATTGTTTACAACACAGTGCATTATGGGTAGTATGATGTCGAATCGTGTAACTACGAGGAAAGTTATGAAAGCTTACCGCATTCTCCTTGTTTCCTCCCGAGACCAAATCACAACCAAAAGCCACACAATGTACCATTTTACAATGTATTGTCGACGAAAAACTACTGACACTCCTGTTAACCAGATCAACGGCAACTGTTGCAGCTGTTGTGTGCGTCTCACGACTGACGCTCACTGCGCCAGTGCGCCACACGATTCTGCGTCATCACCTCAAGATGGCGGCGCCCGTAATATCAGGAAGTTGTTGTAAACATAACAATTTTACGTCAAACGGCGAATATTTGTTTACTTTAAGTTCTACTTTTTAGTAAGTATACCTACGCAAAGTATTTTCGATCTATTTATGTAAATATTCGGGGTTCCTTTTAAATTAGTTTAAATGAATACTTCTGTTTAATCCTCAAAAACAAACATAGCTTCAGCTACAAACAGTGACTGTGACTCTAAACTAGTTTTCAAGTCACTTTTATGAAGCTTGGGCAGCGTCTCTAACGGTGCGCATGCACAGATGACAAACGACCAGTTTCTGCTTTTCAAGGAACTGTGTCAGTGAGTATAGCGGGATCATTGGTCAATGTTCTGCTCCACTGTACTGCGCATGTCACCTGCAGAAAGATACACTAGTTAGCTGGAGAAACTTCTTTAATTAAAACAACAAAACGGGAACAAGAGCTAGAAGTCTGAATCCAATACAAACCGATATGACGAACATCTGACTCCTGAAGCTTGAGGCAGTGTTTTTCTCAGTGTTTTTTCACTAACCTGAATGTGTATAAGACGTAAAAACAATTTTCATTCACAAATGTTGATTTAGCAGCATAACTTTTGTTTTGGCGCAGTGATAAACTCTTGTAGCTGCCTGACAACAGCGCTGCGTCATGTTGCTGCTGTAGTTTAGACTTCAAGTTACTAAAATGGGCAAGTTTAGGACTGGGGCTTGGTAGGTTAAAACCAATAAAAAATGTGTGGTTATTTTACATTTGACGTAAAAAAAAAAAGCTGTGAAAACGTGCGTAATGTATGTATTTGACTTTTTGTTGTATATCTATGTTTTCTTCAGAAACTGGGCTGCGGAATATGTTTTGGGAGAATTTAGTTATAGTTTGACAGATAATATTATTGTCCTACCCTCCACATACCCAGATTTGAACAGAAGTTCATTTTTTATTGTTTATGTAACCAATAAGTCACATATCATCATGTGATGTGGCCATGCACCAGTCCAATGAGGTCAAGACGTCTTTCCCCTGTTATGGCACTAGTTCTCTTGGGTTACCACCTCCACACTGCTGCTCTGTCCGCACAGGTGACGCTCTGATTACCAATCGGACTGTTTACTTTTATGAACGAGCTTCTGCGGACCTTGCGTCCCGTAGGCTGCTCACCAGTTAACCTCCAGGACCTTCTCTGACTTAGGTTCCTCTGCTTCTTCTATTAGATCATTGTGTCGGCGCGGCGTACAGAAGGAGCTATCAATCACAGCCCGGCGCTCGCCCGGGGTTACGCTGAAACGTTCCCCTTGTTTTGGTGTGAACCCCCGGCCGCGCTCTCCGTGTAAGTCGTTTCAGAAGGGTGTAATGGAGCTTCCTCGTATTTGATACTCTGTCAATCTAATTTGGAGCTAAATGATTGCGTTGTAACCGACACTGTTGTGTGGAGAAACAGGGCGAGCGGCGGGCGGACCGAGCCTGGAGGGGAGCAGAGCGGGGGGGAGCTGAGGGGGTCTTTCATCCAGACTTGGATTACTGGGGCAATAAGCAACAGGTCCCGGGACACATGTGTGGAAAGGGGCAGGAGAGAGAGAGAGGGAGGTGTAAGGATGGGAATTACTGTCACTGGTGAACATATAGGAAACAAATAGACTGTTTTTTGTTGGAAACCATGTACTTGACCATGTATTAACTCATTGCACCATCAGCTCTTAAAAATCTGCTCTTAAAAGTTTTTAAGAGCAGGCTTAGGACCCATATCTTTAGCTTGGTTTTCAATGAAGATTTATCGATTTTTGTTTTGCTTCTCTGGTTTTTTATTTGTTTTTTAAGCCTGCTTTCTGAGGTTGGCTATGGCTGCTGGGCTCCGGCTCATAGACTCTTGGGGCTTAGGTCCCAATCTCATCTCTTCTGGGCCCTGGCCTGCGTCTTGTGGCTGCAGGTGACTTTTGGTTCCTGGATCAGACGCCCTCCACTGTAGTTCTTTAACCTGGAATTAAATTAGCCGAACTTGTAGGTGGGATCATTCTGATTAATATGATGTGTGGGTTACGATCTGAAACACAATAAAAAAATCAGAGTGGGCGAGGCAGGGGTCCATACTGATACCGGTATGGATAGGGGTGAACAGGTTAAGCTTTTCGAAGACAGACATGACTTTTTATTTAACAGCAGCGGATTCATGTGCAAATACGTTAACTGTTGAAATAGTCATTCAATTCAGTGCAGTGGTGCGTGTTTTGTAGTCCGCTGTTGTAGTTGTGTTGTAGTTGTTTATGAACAGTAACACGTCATTTCCCTCTGTGTTTCCTGCCGCCAGTAAGGACGCTTGGATTCTCCAAACAGAGCTAAGGATCCTTCTCTTAGCTGTCTATTGCTTTTACTGTTGATGAAAGGCGAAACCCGCAAAGTAGAGATCTTCATTTTTTACCAATAGTTTCAGTTGATGACCTGCCTGGTTCTGATGTTTACTGTCTTTTATACATGTAATAATGTGCTGAATGTATGATTCACCACCAGATTCAATAGTACGAGTAGTTTTTGACACGATTCCCCGTCTCGCTGCGCTCCACAGCCGACTGCAGGACCACGGATCACATTCTAACTCTAGCGAAGTCACAACACGCTCCATAAACACATCTGAACTACACAAATGACGTTCCAGTGTGAGCCATTTCATCATCGTAAGACGTAAACTACGAGCTCAAAGAGTCAAATCCTCACCTGGAGAAACGTCCGAGCGTCAGGTCAGCTTCCCCTGCATGATCCAAACTGTCTCAAGTTTTCTAAAAGAGCTTCTGTGCTGTTGCCTGTGAATGCTGCCATGTGAATGCTCCACAAACAGTGCATTTGAGAGAAAAAGCATGCAGCACAGAGTACATCTATAGGACCGCACAAAGAAAAAAAAAAAAAGCAGAATTGCACTAAAGTGAACCGCGTTAGAGCGAGGAAACACTGTACCTCCAAAGATAAGAAGTTAGGAGCTAGGAACCAGGAGCTACATTTTAGCCCTTGTTGAAACCAGGATTTATCTTTAAAGGGACTGTACCTGATTTTTGCATCCTAAAAATGTAAACAAACAGAAATAATTAATTTTAACCTTTTTCCTTCAGGCTACATGATTTCCTCACGTAGCTAATGCTTTCTGAGCTTCAGAATTGTTCATCATGATGAGTTTTTTAATGTTTTTTCACAGCTTTTAACAGCGAGGTGAGTCACTATGCTAACAACAGTTAGCCACAATGCTAAAAACAAAAACAGAAAAAGCTGCACACAAACGGGATTTTATTAGACATAGACAGGACTTTGGGGATTAATTTCCACCTGATTAGATACATTAACAAGGCATCAGTGCTAGGGGGAAATTGCTTTTAAGTTATCTTGTTGCAAAAAAATCGAGTACAGTCCCTTTAATCTTGCATGGAACAAAAATGATAGTACTCAATGTAGCAAACTAAAGCTCAAGAGGATGTTTCAAAGACGAGGATAATGCAAATAATACAAGGAGACTGTTGGGCTCCATCAGACGTCCTAGAAATAAGTGTAAAGCATAAACAGTACCTCTACAGGTGCAAGAAATTGTTGACCTCGTGTAAAACACATACGGATATCAATTGGTAATTTTCCTCAGACAACTTGCTATTGTTTTTAGTATGCACTAACTTCCCTCTTGTGTGGCACATGTTCCCCTCTACCTCTCCCCACATTCGAGCCCGGTGGAAGCAAATATCCGTGTAGCCGGCCACCGCTGATATAATAAACTAATCACTCTATGTCAACACGCGCGGGCTAGCTTACCACATGCCGCTAACACCGTCACGGCCGCTCGCGCTCCGGTTTGGTGAATGTCGGTGTCAGGACTCTGCTCTCGGCCCGCGTGATTGGCGTGAGCAGAAACAAATTGATTATTTTGTCTAAATAATCCATCCCTCGTGTTGGAATCGCGCGGCTTATTTTTCTTTGACAAACGCGTCCTGATTTTGAGGTGACTGAGGTAAAGAGAAACACTCAGATCTACGAGGTTAGAACTGGACATGATTGAGATTTGAATGATTAAATGAACATTTGTCAGCTTTAGTCTTGTTTGAAATTAAATATTTTGCATTTTACAGGTAACAAACTTGTCTTCACTGTTCCATTTGTGAACCACATAAAAAGGGCTGGGAATTTGTTTTTTTTTTCCTTGAGAGCCATATTTAGACCCAGGATAGTGAAGGACCGGACTGTCAATATTGGTATAACAAACTTTTGCTTATTGCAGACACATTTCTTTGACAGAACATTGAAAACCAGTACAACTAAAAGGTTTGTTGAAGCATAATAAACTTGTAACATTTTGAGAATAAGTCGAAGCCAAAGGTGGGGTAGGTCATTTTTACACTGCAAGCACAATTAAGGTTTTAAATTTTAATTTTTTTAATTGACCTTTATTTAACCAGGGAAGTCCCACTGAGATTCAGAATCTCTTTTGCAGGGGAGCCCTGGGGGAAGGGTCAGGGGAGGCATTAATGGACATGTTTTTAGTTGCAGGAGGAAACCGGAGTACCCGGAGGAAACCTACGCAGACACGAGGAGAACATGCAAACTCCACATAGAAAGGCCCTGGCCGGCCCGGGAGTCGAACCCAGGACCTTCTTGCTATGAGGCCAGAGCGCTAACCACTTGCGCCACCGTGTCGCCCTATGTAAGAAAAACAAACAAACAAAGTGATTTCCACTTTTGAACACCAGAGGGAGCCTTTCACATGCATTTTGCCTATTAAGCATGATGCCATCTAGCGTCAATAATCCACATTCCGGCCGTAATAAAACATTTCAAATACGTATAAATGTATCACCATTGATGTGGAGTGGTTAAAAGTGCTCTCTTAAATATTCATGTTGTAAAGAATAAATATGATTTAAATGTTTGTGGACTATAAGTGATAATTAAAATTCCTCTCAATCTTACACAGTGCCCCTTTAAATCTGACAAATGATTTGACTCCTGGTTAGTATTGGTATGTAATCATTTTGGTTGCAATTATGGCTTATAAAATTGTTTTTGCAAAAAACAAAGTGAAACTGGAGAGGACCACTCAAGCACAGCCAATCAGAGAGCTGTATTTGGCTCCTGATTAGAACATCAATTTTTAATTATTCAGTTTAGTCAGTACTCAGTCATTTTTTCACAAAGTGCTGAAGTTATCATCTACTTTTTTAGTGGAAAACACAAAATTAATTAATTTATAAGTTTTGATTTTACAGGAAAAAAAAAAACAATATGAGAAAAAAGTCATTTTAAATAAAAAGCTATTTCATAGATTAAACTTGAAATAGCTTAAAATTGGGGTAACTAACTTTTCAGATTAAAATTGTAATTTTACGGAAAAAAAAATCAGGTATTGGACCTGGACAAGTCAAATGTTTGCATAAAAATAGAGTTTTATAATTACAACAATGTTCTATGATTTAAAAAAAAAAAATTAATTCTTGTAAAACTTCTAAGTTTAATATTGAAAAATGGCATTTTATGGCTTTGACTTTATTCCCAACATTGTGAAGTTAATCTGCTACAACATGTACAAACAGAAGAAAAGTATCCGAGGCACACTGACTTACTGACTTAAAAGTCCTTTATTGAGGCAAAAGGGACATGCCGACACGTTTCAACCACAACGTGGTCTTCCTCAGGGCATACAAAGATGAAAAGCGGCCAGGTGGCCTTAAATACTAAGAGACCACATGGAGTAGTCATGTGACAGATTCTCACTCCTGTGGTCACATGATTTTAAAATACAAAACAATGAACTGCAAAAAGACAGTAATGAATTGTAAAAGACTGTACAATAAACCACAAAAGACTATGGAGAAAGACATACAAGAGCATATCCACAAACGAACAGCATCAGTACATGTATGCTGGTGACTTGTAGAGAGATCTACTGTATGGGTCAAGACAAGACTACCTGTGGGTATCCACTGAAAGCTGCATCATACAGGTGACAGAATTATACACAAGAAAAAAACAGATATGTGACAAGCAAACCCCATAGTTATAAAAATACCGAAAAGTCAATGTCCTCATTTAAACCAGGATATTTGGTCGCCTGTAGGGTATTGATCCAGAATGTTTCTCTTTTTGCCAATGTTTTGAGTCTGTCACCTCCCCTGATAGTTTTTTTAATCTGCTACAAGTTTATTGTCGTAGCCCAAGTTTTTGTCTCTTAAACTTCATCTTGCATTTCTGTTTCTCAAATACATGCCAGGGGCCAGATTTAAACCAGTCGTGGGCCTCATTTGGCCCCGGGCCGCAGTTTGCCCTGGTCTGTTTTAGATGATCAAAATAAAAAACTCTTAAATGAGTGTTCTATTTTATAATAAATAAAAAAGAAATAAATTTAGACCTTGTTATGATCAGAATCCTGTACAGCCGTTAGAATAATTACCATCAATACAAAGTGCTACCTTTTTATTATTCAGTGAATGTTCAATCTAGGAAGTGTCCCAACATGTTTTCAAAGCTCCCTTCACATTCCAACACTCCACTGTTTTCTCCATGACACATACCTAATCTGAACCCAAGGCCAGTAGCTATTGTTTTAAGCCTCATTCAAACAGATTCAATTGTACGGCAGGTATGTCAAACACGGAAGTCTGAGGTCCCGACCCTTACATGTCTGCGTGTTTTTATCTCCGCTCCTCCAACGTAACGTAACTCTATCGTAGATTATCATTACCGAAGCCACGGGGAGCGTCTGAGCAAGCGGACAATTGAATTTAAACATTCTTACCTCGTACCCGCCGGTTTCCCTTCGGCGCTGCAACCCGGGTCACGCAAACAATAGCTCTCTCCTCAAACGTGGCTTTCATTTAGCTCCGTCTTGTCTACATTTTGTCGCGGGGAGTTGTTTTCAATTGGATTTGCGGGAATAACAAAAGGGAGTGACAAGTGTGGAGGTTTGGAAGAGGTTTTTGGCAGAGTTCAAGTTCGGGTTCCGTCTGTCTAATGGAGCGAAGACCAAACGCGCTCGAGTAACCTTCAGATAACATCGCTCGGTTCAAACAGAAATAAACAAAAGCGTGTTAGCGTTAGCGCGACGTACGAGAAGGTGACGGCAGCGGCTAAAAGGACTGGGTTTTAGGTGAAGTCTGTGTGGTGTTGCAGTTCATGTTTTGAGAAGGGAACTTTGTTAAATGAAGACCAGAGCTGTCGGTTCACGCAACCTACATGTGACAGAGTTGTCAGAGCATTTTGATTCAACTTGATTTTCACAAGGGTCAGAATTTTCGGTGAGCCATGGCCTCTGGGCACTACTTTTAACACACACAGTTTGGACCAGAACTGGGACAACTGTGGCCCAGTGACCAGATGTGGCTCTAGGACTGTTTCAACCTGTTTACCTCACACAAGTCTTTATATTTCTCAAATTTGAATGATTTTGTCTTGCTTAATAATACAGGATTCCTCTCATCCAGCTCTAGTGAATGGGCTGTGCAATACTGAAGTGGGCTGTGCAATACTGAAGTGGACTGTGCAATAGTGAAGTGGGCTGTGCAATAGTGAAGTGGGCTGTGCAATAGTGAAGTGAACTGTGCAATAGTGAAGTGGAGTGTGCATTAGTGAAGTGAACTGTGCAATAGTGAAGTGGGCTGTGCAATACTGAAGTGGACTGTGCAATAGTGAAGTGGGCTGTGCAATAGTGAAGTGGACTGTGCAATAGTGAAGTGGGCTGTGCAATAGTGAAGTGGGCTGTGCAATAGTGAAGTGGGCTGTGCAATAGTGAAGTGGACTGTGCAATAGTGAAGTGGGCTGTGCAATAGTGAAGTGGATTGTGCAATAGTTACGTGGGCTGTGCAATAGTTACGTGGGCTGTGCAATAATGAAGTGGACAGTGCAATAGTAAAGTGGGCTGTGCAATACTGAAGTGGGCTGTGCAATAATGAAGTGGGCTGTGCAATACTGAAGTGAACTGTGCAATACTGAAGTGGACTGTGCAATAGTGAAGTGGATTGTGCAATAGTTAAGTGGGCTGTGCAATAGTGAAGTGGACTGTGCAATACTGAAGTGGACTGTGCAACAGTGAAGTGGAGTGTGCAATAGTGAAGTGGACTGTGCAATACTGAAGTGGACTGTGCAATAGTGAAGTGGGCTGTGCAATAGTGAAATGGACTGTGCAATACTGAAGTGGACTGTGTAATAATGAAGTGGACTGCAATACTGAAGTGGACTGCGCGATAGTGAATGGGCTGTGCAATACTGAAGTGGGCTGTGCAATAGTTAAGTGGGCTGTGCAATAGTGAAGTGGACTGTGCAATACTGAAGTGGACTGTGCAATACTGAAGTGAGCAGTGCAATAATGAAGTGGAGTGTGCAATAGTGAATGGGCTGTGTAATAGTGAAGTGTGCTGTGTAATAATGAAGTGTGCTGTGCAATAGTTAAGTGGGCTGTGCAATAGTGAAGTGGACTGTGCAATAAAGCAGCAGGCTGGTTTTCTTAATGTTTCGTTGTGTCTTTCATTTTATTGTACTGTATTTTATGAACTTGTTTTATCTCTTCACTGCGGACGGGCTTTTAAATTTTGTTGTCCAGGTTGTGCAATGACAATAAAGACATTCTATTCTATTGTTGTCCTAATATTATTACAATAAATGAACACAGTCTCCAAAGAAAACGTAGATTTACAACAAAATGTCAATATGTTACAAAATAACAAAATGCAAAATAACAAAGAATTTTGGTTGAAGCCACATTCCTTTCCCGACTCTTCAGTAGCTTATGCAATCTTCACAATAATATTATTCTTATTTATTAACCCAATTCGTTTTCATTGTCTTGAACTTCTCTGGTCTAGACAGTTGTCCCGGAGAATAAAAGTAATGTGAAAAACATGTGCCTTGTGTAACCGAGCGCTGAGCTGGCCGTGTCTCTGCTCTCATTCAACCTGGAGAGACTCAAACAGACAAAAGCAAATTATGAGAAAACTTTATTGAGATATAAGGTTTGGCGCGCGGACCCTGGCGGAGACCTCAGTGCTGATCGGCGAATTGGAGTGGATGTGCAGATAGGAGAGGTCTTCCCCCCGGGCCTGCAACCTGGTGGTGGTCGAAGAACTGGAGTGGGATGGACTTCTAGGTGGAGCGGGAGGAGATGGGGTGGAGGTGGGGCGTGCCAAGCTGAGTAGAAGGAGCGCAGCTGCAGGAGAGGGATTTAAATAGACCGGCTGGGCTTGATTAGCTGCGAGGCGGGAGCTAAAGGAGGAGCCTGCAGCGGCGAGGAAGAGGGGAGCTGACGATGAGATGAGACGATGAAGCTGCAGGTCAGTCTCCCAGGTTGAACATCCGCTTAAGCTCCATTTCAACCTGGAGAGACTCAAACAGACAAAAGCAAATTATGAGAAAACTTTATTGAGATATAAGGTTTGGCGCGCGGACCCTGGCGGAGACCTCAGTGCTGATCGGCGAATTGGAGTGGATGTGCAGATAGGAGAGGTCTCCCCCCCAAAAAGGGGAGGCCAGGGTCAGGGCCAAGGTAGTGAGAATAAAAATGTGACAACTCCCTAGGTGAAGCGATGGCAGAGATGTGAATTACTATGATACGGTAAAGGAATGAGCATTAGCAAACATTTCAAATGATTTGCGATGATTGATCATTATGATGAGCCGTCCTAATGTGTTGGAATCAAGCAGATTTGGGATGCGTGCTATGAGAGGAAAAGATGAAATGAAATGGCATGATGGATCGAGGCAGGAAGCTAAGAAAGATGGTAGTTTCCAGCAAGGCCGCCAGCAATTTGGCTGATCAGATTAAAGGACTGCGGTGAGCCGGACATGGGCGGCTGATGCGACCGATGACGTGAGCCGGACATGGGCGGCTAATGTGACCGATGACGTGAGCCGGACATGGGCGGCTGATGCGACCGATGACGTGAGCCGGACATGGGCGGCTGATGAAACCGATGACGTGAGCCGGACATGGGCGGCTGATACGACCAATGACGTGAGCCAGACATGGGCGGCTGATGCGACCGATGACGTGAGCCGGACATGGGCGGCTGATGAGACCGATGACGTGAGCCGGACATGGGCGGCTGATGAGACTGATGACGTAAGCCGGACATGGGCGGCTGATGGGACGCGCCGGACGTGGGTGACTGAAGAGAAGCCTGTGTTGACTGGAAAGGACTGCAAAGAGGAGAAGGGTGAATGAGATGCAGGGCAGACATGAGCTGGACATGGGCGGCTTATGCGGTGAGCTGGACATGGGCGGCTGATGCGACCGAAGTGGTGAGCTGAACGTGAGCGGCTGATGCGATGAGCCTGACGTGGGCGACTGAGAGAAGCCTGTGTTGACTGGAAGGACTGCAAAGAGGAGAAGGGTGAATGAGATGCAGGGCATGTGACCGATGACGTGAGCCGGACATGGGCGGCTGATACCACCGATGACGTGAGCCGGACATGGGCGGCTGATACGACCGATGACGTGAGCCGGACATGAGCGGCTGATGCGACTGATGACGTGAGCTGGATATGGGCGGCTGATGCGACCGATGACGTGAGCCGGACATGGGCAGCTGATGGGACGCGCCGGACGAGGGTGACTGAAGAGAGGTCTGTGTTGGCTGGAAGGGACTGCAAAGAGGAGAAGGGTGAATGAGATACAGAATAGACATGAGCCGGGCATGGACAGCTGATGTGACTGATGCGGTGAGCTGGACATGGGCAGCTAATGCGATGAGCCGGACGTGGGCGGCTAACGAGACTGATGCAGTAAGTCGGACATGTACGGTTGATGCGGTGAGCCGGATGTGGGCCGTTTATGCTGTGAGCTGGACATGGGTGGCTGATGCAACCGATGCGTGCGGCGGACATGAGCGGCTGATGTGACCGATGCGTGAGCTGGACATGGGCGGCTGATGCGACCGAAACTGATGCAGTAAGTCAGACATGTACGACTGATGCGATTTGCCAGACATTGCGGTTAATGAGACTGATGCAGTGAGCTGAACACGGGCGACTGATGAGATATCAGCATTGCTGGTGACAACAGCGAAGAGGAATCGAAAGTGCAGCAAAGGAGGCAGCATCAAAATCTAAAACTGCGCAGGAGTGAGACCACCACCAGTAACTGCATGAGACATACGGAGAGTAGAGGAGCGATGGACAGTCAAGATGGAAGGAAGATGTATTGGGCAGATGTATGGAGAAAGAGCTGAGGAGGACCAGGATTCAAGTCGCTCGAGGGCAGGTTGCCATAAGACAGGCTATGAGAATGAGATCATAAATGCCTGCCAGGTAATCGGACACACGAAGAACGTGGTAGAGCAAGAGGAGAGGCCTTGATGACGATCTTGACGACAGTTATTTTGAACACACATGCGATGCGTTTCTACAAATGGCCCCCACACTCATGGACAGCGTCAATGGGAATAATTTCATGTAGCGTAGATGCTTTGGACAAGGAAAAGTCTGTCCTGAAACCCCCCCCAAAATTTGAGAGGGTGTGGCATCAGGGAGGGAGGGTCCAGAGTGACAGGTGAGGATCAATGGAAATAGGGCGTTGAACTTATGCTTCGCAGACGCTGGAGGTGACAGGTGGGAAGGACATCAAGTGAGTGTTGGAGTGAATCAGAAATGAGCACATATGAAATGCAAAAAGATAAAGGAGAAGACTTGCGCGGCAGTGATCTAGATGTGACAATTCAAGTTGGGATGATGCAGATGCAGTTATCGTGCAAAAGAAAGGAGATGTAGACTATGTTATGTGATAAGACATGGGTTACTTGTTGATAAATGAAAGATGAACTCCCAGAACAAGGCCATGCAATTAAGGAGTACGAAGATGTGGCTGCGAAATGGTTCATCACGACCGAGAAATGAGGGAGAGGTCATTGGTAGGGCGGTTGACTATGATGAAAATAGATGGCGACGAACTTTGCAGAATAACTGAATCACAATATTCGAACGATTATAAGCAAAAAAGTGCGGAGCATTAGCGCTCCGTAAATGCAGAGTGCGAAAAATTAAAAAAAATGTGCGAGTGAACTTACGAAATTGACTGTTGTAAATGTATTTTACGGTTGTAAAGAAGCAGTCTGGACCCCCTTTTACAACTCGGGGAACATCCGAAGCTCACAAACTCACTTAGGAGTCACGGTTAATAATCACGATTACTCGATTACACAGGCTGTAAACGATTACAGCAATGATCATGATTGATATTGAAGGTTAGTCGCTGGAGTGCTCGTCAATCTGAATGAGAATAACTGAATGTGAATGAAATTCTTGTTTGAGTGTTTGTCTCGTTTTCAACGGAGAAAGTAACAGCACATCATAGTGATTAACCTTCAGAGGAGATTGCCACATAGGGTAAAGCTTGACTATGTCATTGGGTGCGACCGTTTGTGAACTCTTTTAGCCGTGTTTTGCTGTCAACAAAGTCGCTGCGGTCTGCAAAGTGGAAAGATGGTAATTGCTGAAAGACCAAATGTGAATATGAGGCGTGAGGTGCGTTGACGAAAGTGAACCTTGAGAAGAGAAATGACTGTTTGAATGTACGACCATGGAGAAAATTTGAACTTGCCTTTATTGTAATGATGGACTTCAATCAAAATCAGAAAGAGGAGGGGCAGGCGTTGCGGTAGGAGCGAGCCCCGGAATGTGTTCGGAGGGCGACTCGACAGAGCGGTGGAGGGCCGAGACAGGAGCAGGGGGAGGAGCCGAAGCAGCAGCTGCGGGGAGAGCAGAGGCGAGGGCGGACCGGGCGCGCCGTGCGCCCAGGAGGAGCGATTGGATGACGTCGACTGCTGGAAGAACGGCGGACCGTCGCGTCCGTGCCTCGATCCCGGGCGGACGGCCGGAGGAGGAGACCCGGGCCGCGGAGGAGAGGAGCCACGGCGAGGGAGAAGCGCCGCGAACCGCGCCAGGCTCGGGGAGGCAGGCTGGGAGACAGACAGCGCGGTGCGTGCTCCGCGCGGAGCAGCACAGAGCCGCCGGAGAACAGAACAGGGACTGGATCCGGACCTCGTCGGAGTTGGAATTGGAAAGTTCGTAGCAGCAGAACGAACGACATGCGTGCCAAGCTGAGTAGAAGGAGCGCAGCTGCAGGAGAGGGATTTAAATAGACCGGCTGGGCTTGATTAGCTGCGAGGCGGGAGCTAAAGGAGGAGCCTGCAGCGGCGAGGAAGAGGGGAGCTGACGATGAGATGAGACGATGAAGCTGCAGGTCAGTCTCCCAGGTTGAACATCCGCTTAAGCTCCATTTCTTTACCGAACAAACTGCCACTTGTCATCATTTCATCTCTTCATCCCTTCGTTTCAGTCTGTGTCTTTCTTTCTGTCTGGTCCGTGTGATTTATCTGGTCCTGCCTTAAGAGGAGCTACTGGCAGAGTTTAGTGAGTCTGATCCATCGTCGGTCGAAGCGCTGCCATAGAAAATGTGAATGAGACAGAGAAGGATGTCGTTTTAACTAGTGAGATGATGTAAAGCCCACAAACGTAATAAACTCTCTCAGTATGCGCCATTGTAAGTCAGTTTTTAAGGGTTGACATGGGTATGGCATAAGAAACGGAACTCAAGATAGATAAAGCGATAGGCTTTGGGTAAATTATGTTTATCTTTAAAAACAAATTAGGAAGGGGACACTTCTTATGGCAGTGTGTTACTGTTTTTGTAATGCATTTGTAATGATTGGCATGCTTGCGACTGTATGAAAAATGAATTGAATATTGAGTGATTATTACATTTGTGGTCAGTTCAAAATTTTGGTGCAAAATCCGCAATTACGTTATTGGGAATTTCGCTTATTACGTTTGTGGTTAATAAAGATTTAGGGGTTTAGGGGTATTTATTACATTAAAACATGACATTTTTGTATTACGTTTGCAGGAGTTATGATGTTTGTGGGCGTTATGATATTCTTTATTGCACTTGTTTTATTTTTGTTCTTTTGTTTTTAAGCTTTGGGTGTCTGTTCAAACTTGGTTACAGTCTTTGTTTTTTTTAACTCCAGGAACATTTTACTTTTTAAATTATTATTTTGTTGGGGATGATTGTATTTTCAAAGCAAAAACTATATCAGACTTAGATTTACGTCATTTTAAAAAATATAGTTTGAAATCACTATACTTTAGATGTCGAAGTTTATTTATTTTTTCACTTTTATTATTTATTTATTTTATTAGGTTTATTTATTTATTTAGATTTTTTACTGCATTTATTTTATTTTATTCAATGTATTAATTGTATTTAATAATGTAGTTCTTTCCCCTTAATGTGAGAGCAAAGCAACACGTCACTACATCACAGGAGACTAGTGTCTGATTGGTGGACGCGGGCGTTCGACGCTAGGATTGACATTGACGCCTGATGAGGCGGCCAAAGCGTCTGCTCCAGGTTTGAGCGTCTACTTCGTAAGCAGCAGCATCAGCAAACGCTCGAACAAGTGAATTTTAGCGCGCTAGACACCAATTCGCGCCGCAAATTTGCTGGACGCCTCAAGACTCAAGTTTACATTGACTTAACATGTAAACTGGACGCTCCGACGCTGTCCGGTCTGAACGAAGCATCAATGAGGAGACAGACTATCAATAAGCGCAATGAGTCTGGTCTCATGAAATGCGGGTTTTTGCTGCACATTGTGTAACATATAAATGCTATTTCTATTTCACATGGTGTCGGGCCAGTTCTGTTATTATTTATGAAGATTTTCAAAATCCTAATCTTAACCAACTTCAAGTTTTTGTAACTTCAGACCAAACTTAACCATCAACCTCAAATAAAACCTCTTTTGTGGCCTCAACCAAAACTGTCCAAGTAGGTTTTTTTTGCCTTACTGTATGCTAATGTGGCAATATGGGTATTGAGCGTCAGTGTGTGGGGGTGTGTTCTTACCTGCCGCCCCGCAGTGCTGAGCTGGTTGATGATTTAAGCACTCCCATCTCATTAAAATCCTCTTTGCCTGTTCGTTTCCGGGCCTCGTGTGTGGCCGCTCCTTCGTCCATCTCCAGGCAGGGTGTCCGCGGGGTCTTAAAAAGTCTTAAAAGTTGATAAATGAAATTTGCCAAAATTAAGGCCCTTAAAAAGTATTAAAAAGTCTTAATTCCAATTTGAGAGTCTTATTTTTTTTGCAAAGCAATCTATCAAATAGATCTTGATAATTCGTCTTTGTTTGATAAAATGTTCAGAGCGTGAAATAGGCAAAATAAATAACCTCGGTGCTGCGGTCAGACGCCGCTCTGAGCGCGCAGTGATACGAGCAGGGTACGCGAGTGACAGCTGCAGGTCGGAGGAGCGCGGAGGAGCACAGGCCTATATTTTGGACAGGTGGACCACCAGAGACCCGGAGCGCCCAAGGAATATACCGTGGGTCTTTACGTTACGGGATCTAGCGAGTATGTCAAGATGCTGCAAATAAACTGCAAAACTTTAACTTCAACAACCAAAGCGCGCAAAGGATGAGCGAGTTGGATCAGAGCCAGGCATCAGCAACAAAAACCTCCGCAGCAGCATTCAAGCACTTTTATGGAAAGTATTGTATTGGATTGTTCGCAAACGTGAAGAGTGGAATATTTGTACAAACTTTTTACGCGGAATAAACACACAGGCTACGTGTTCGTGCATTCCGCATCTTCTCCATCAGGTAACGTACGTAAAATAGCCTTCATATTTAGCCTACATGTGTAAACGGGCTCAACTTTGTCGTTTGCTTTGTGGAGCTGCATTTTTAGCGCTAAGACGTCCTGAAGTGTCTTGTGTATGCATTGCAACTCAGAATATGTGACATTTTCATAAAGGTAAAGCCTGGTGAAAGTTTAGCAAAACATATCCACAACCAGCTCTTTGGCTCTGGTACAAGAGAGCAGCGCAGAGACGGAGATAAAGAGAAGTGCCCTGCAGCTTCTATGACAAATCCCAGACACGATCTTTGTGTGTACTTGAATGTGCGTAGACCTGTGTGGAACATGCGCTGGTTAGTTTTGCGTCATTGTCTGCGTGCCTGTAGCATGGATACGTTTCCCCGCTGCGCGCTTGAAACCCAAACCAAGATCACCGTCTCACGATGTATTTAGGATTACTTTTACAAAACATAAACGACACATGTGGTCGCTAAATATTCACAATACAGCTGTTTTCAAAAGTGCTTATAGTACTAAAACACTGTCTTCTCAGCTTTAATAGACTTCTAAATTAACCCAATAAAGATTTAGATAAAGTTTAGATCAAATGAGCTGATAATATTAGATCGATTTTTAAATTAAAAAGCCTATTAAATTTGTTTTGATGTTGTGTATTTATGCTTCATCTCCTCCTTGTTCACCATTCAGAGCTTGTGATAGGACAGTAACGTTAAAGGAGCACTGTGTAACTTCTTTAGTGAGGAGTAACTATCTGCTTGAGCTCTGGCAGATTATGCCACCAGGACAGATCACAAGTCAGATCTGTGGAAAAGTGAGCCTGCTCATACTTAGAATTTATGATTTTATTAAGCTGGTTTTGAGCAACAAAACATATGTGGTTCCCAAAGTGGGAGCGGAACTCCTTGGGGGTCGCGAAGCAAAATCTGGGGGTCGCGAGATTATTTCTAAATGTATTTTTACAATTTTACAATTATGACTTTTAATCAGTTTTTAGGGGAATTGGGGTTATATAGAGAAATACACTATAATATTAAACACAATTAAGCCTAATTGAAATGGTTTTGTAACTTAAAATATTACAAAAGTATATAATTTTTGCTGTGGGGGTCGCGAGTTGGTTGCACGGTTCTTTGGGGGGTCCCGGGCTGAAATGTTTGGAACCCCTGCTTTAATAAATAGACAAGATGATACCAAACAAACAGTTTGACATTAAACTAAGATACAAAGAGACAAGCAGGTCAATATGAATTACAAATATTATTTGTCTTTAATCTGACTAAATGCACTAAAGGAGGAAATAAAACCTGTCTTGTCCATAATACTTGTTTGAGGTACAAGTTTGGAAGGACTGTTAACTATTGTTTCTAGTTTGTCTCTCATGACTCACAAGAGTAGCCGTTTTTAATTATTTACCATACAAAGATTACTTGCGATGGTTGCGATGGAGTCTTAATTTTTGTTTGAATAGGTATTAAAAAGTCTTAAAAAGGTCTTAAATTTCACTGCAAGATTCCTGCATATACCCTGCCAGGTAAATTCCAATCCTTTAGCTTTTAGACATCCAATATTCAAATTTATGAGATCCTTGTCTTCTTTTAGTGCCGTTGCTGCGTCGCCGTTGCTCTGCTTTTGCAGTCTCTCGCTCAAGTATGTCTGATTGCAGCCCGCAGAACTAACGACACGCCCCATCACGACACGCCCCTCACGACACGCCCCCTTATGACAGAAATTACGTTATTTTGGCGAATATACAAACCGTATTCATACAAAAAATGTCCAAACCTATGGTAAAAGACATATAAGCAGGGGGTTTAATTTAAAATAAGCATCTTAAAATATCTATTTTAAAAGCCGACATGGAGCGGAGCTCTACCGGCAGTGAAGCGGCTCCATTTCCAGTGCTAGAAAAATGTTATAGCTGGGACCAGAGGGACGACAATTAAGTTTAGGAGAAGGGTTAGGGTGATGGCTAAGGTTAGTAAAAAGGTTTGGGTAAAGGTTAAGATAAACAATATATCAGTTTAGACCCGTTTAGCAACAGTTATAAACTAGTCACCATGGCAACCACCTCGCTCTGTCCCTCTGGACCTGACTATCAGCACTAACCACTGGAAAACACGTAAAATCAGACAAAATAAAAAGTATGTAATAAATAAAGCAATTCAAAATAAAGACATTATTCTCCAGGTCAATTTTAATAATTCCGGCAATATTATTAAATAATACTAAACGTAATTTGGGTGAAAATGCCCCCAAAGTACAAATAATAATTAAATTATTCAACTTTCCATCTATAGAGTTCGTATATTCACCGAGGTTTCAAATTTTACATCGTCTCTGGCGTCTTTATTGTAAAGGGTTGATGTGAATATCGCCACCTAGTGCAAAGACTGTTCACGACACTAGTGCTCACGACACGCCCATCTCGACCATGATCTCGACACGCCTCCATCTTGCAGTCTGCAGCGGGACCCTACTCCTCTCGCTCCAAACTTTTCCCCTGCACGCTGTGTACGCCTTCATCTGCGTGACAGGTAATGAACGCCCGATACTCCTTCCCATTTGTTCATTCAATGATCCTTGTGCCTTACAAGTGCTTTTCTCCTGTAGCTCCATCGCTGGGGAACATCGCTCCACTTTAATGAGCCTTTGTGCATTTGCCGGCGGGCATCTCAAACTCTAGCAACAGGTAAATAAAGTGTTCCTCGCAAATAGCTGTAAAAATAAGTCTCCTAATCCACATTTTCCCAATTGTAGCGCAGCCCTTTACTGGTGCGGCTCTCCCTCGTGGCGCCTCGCTTCGGTCGGTCCTTTCGGTGTAGCAGCTACGAGCTGCGTAGAGGCCGTGGGTTTCATTCACAAACAAGCCAGGACAGTGCGCGAGTCAGCCTCAACAGCGGTACGTGCTATTTTAGCCCTGATAATTGTCTTGCAGGCTTAATACAGGTCAGATTGTAATGCACTGAAAAATTGTTCTAGGTGTCTACGGTGGTCTGCAGCGGCCTGGGCACGCCACCTCTGCTGTTTTGTTTAGTTGTTTTGTTTTGTTTTTGTTTTGGGTTTTGTTTTTGTTTCGTCTTGTCTTGTTTTGCATTTGTTTTGTCAATTCTGTTTTATTTTATTTTATTGTGTCTCGGTGGCCGTGCTACCTGTTGTCCACAGCGCCTCCTGCAGCATTGAGCGCAGGAGGCGCTGTGGACAATCGTGCCCTGAGTTTAGCCTGATAGGCAAACAGGCAACAGGTTGTGTTTTAACGGACTGAATGAGTGAATGTGAGAGAAGAAATGTTTTAAATATTTTAATGAAAATAAATGCTACTGAACAAAAAGGGTTTGTGCAATAAACTAAATGTGAAATAAATGTGTACATTTACATGGAACCTTGGCGAATCTGTCTTTTTATAAACGGACCTGTGTGCTTTGTGTAATGTGTACAGTTCTCCAAACTATAATGGAGTGGCGTTGTTGGCAACAAATCTTAATTCATTTATTAGATTAAACCTCTAGATCGTTAACCCTCGGATGCCACACTAAGATTATGTAAACCCAACAAAACATGCTTTCATTATTGTTGAAGAACCCTTTCCATCCAGTGACAGAAGCAGTCTGCCTCTTTATAGTGCCTCCTTTCATATTGGCCCAGGCGTTCTACCAGCCCGTCTCTGCTCAGATGACTTATGTGCTGCTGAGACCTCTGCCAGAAAGATGATTTAGACAGATCACACTTTGGAGCTTCACGGACGCTGTTCAAACACAGAGGAATTCAACCTGAGGAATCACCCAATAGACACATTTCCAACATGGCAACCGCCAGTTTTCACTCACCTGTTGTGGAGATGGAGCTGTTTTTTATGGCAAAGTGCATGAGAGAAGAAGAGAGACAGAGGAAGGTAAACAGGGATGTTGTCAATCAGCAGCATCTACAGTATATAGGTTAAAAAAAAAAGTAACACTTTACCAATCCTAACTCTGAATGAGACACTTTGTTCAAATGTCTTAGCAACTTCTGTGGCCGTGTTTAGCTCTAGCTCTCTTATTTTAATACACTTATTGATTCACTTGAAACGTGAGTTTTTGTTTTTAATGTTCTTATTCTGCTGTAGGTGGAGCACTACCACTCCAGTTGCTTAGTCCTGCTTTAACTTTTGTCTTTAGTTTCCCCAACACAGTTGGGGAAACTAAACTATACTGCAACATCATACCATTCTCAAATCCTTAAACTTAATCAAATTAACTTAACCTAACCTTAATATTTTAAAATATAAACTTGTGCTAGCATAGCCAACAATTCAAAGTGCATTTACCAGGTAAAATGTTACTTTGTTCAGCTTTTATTATATATACAGTAATGTGTGAAGAACAACAAAACATAGAAAGAATAATGGAAATCAAAATCCTCATCCCGACTGAACGTCTGAATTCAAAATCATGATCAAAACCAAAGCGTAAATGTAATCGCAGGTTGATTCAACTTGTGAACAGATGAAAAAAAAAGAAATCTCTCCAGACTTGGTGTGCCTCTCTATACCACCTGGACATGCTTCTGATGAGACCAAGTATGTCTCCTGAAGGATCTTCCCAAACCTGGTTCAGCACATCACTCATCTCCTGGACAGTGCGTGGTTCTAACGTCGGTGAATGGACCCAGATCGTGTCTTAGATTTCTTCACTTGGATTCAGGTCCGGGGAACAAGGTCAGACCATGCCTTTAATGCTTTTATCATGCAGGAGCTGCCGACACTCCATCCACATCAGCCCATTATCATGCATCAGAAGAACCCAGCGACACCGTATCAGCACATGGTCTCACAATGTTCTAGCAAGAGATAACCTAATGCAGTGGTTCCTAAACTTTTCAGACCGGGACCCACAAAATATTGATGCAACCATCTCGCCTTCCTCCACAGCAGAATAAAATGGATGTCTGGATGTTGGAAAACCATTCAAATTGAGCTAAAATGCATTTATTTTTGTAGAATTGTTGCTTTTATGACCAATTATCAGTCAAACCTTATACTACAGTTATAAAAAAAAGATTAAAAACCAAGTCATAATTGGAAAATTACATCTTGAAATCATCTCGCAACCCTCAGATTTTACTTCGTGACCCCCCAAGGGGTCCCGACAACCACTTTGAGAATCACTGACCTAATGGACATTAGATGAGGGCTGTGGCCTCCAAACAAATACTTCTAGAAACCATCACAGATCCACCTCCAAACTACTCATGCTGGAGGATGATGCAACAGCAATCTACCTACCTGCCTACCTACCTACCCACCCATCTGACTATCAATCTATCTACCAGAGGTGTGAAGTTGCAAGTCATGACATGGACTTGAGTCAGACTTGAGTCATTATTATGATGACTTGACACTTGACTCAGATTTGAAGGTCATTGACTTGGGACTTGACTTGGGATTGAGAATGTCAATGACTTGAGACAACTTGATGCTTCTCAAAAATACATTGTGTACTTTTACATTTACAAACTGAAACATGTCCTTGACTTGAGATTAAAAGTACTTAGACTTGTTTGGCTCTGACTTGGGACTTGACTTGGACTTGTCTCTCTTTGACTTGGACTGGAGGTGAAAGACTTGAGACTTGCAAAACAGTGACTTGATCTGACTTCACCAATCTACCTTTCTACCCATCTATCTACCTACCTACTTATGAGGATGAGTGCCTAATCAATTAATGGTTCTCCAACACATTTCTCAGTGTTTTTCTTGGAAAACTAAAAAATATTTCATTAGTTATGCTAGTATTCATTAAAACAAATGTAAAACACCAAGAAATCACTTCTGCAAGTTTCTGTTTGCAATGACTGTCATCATGGCAATGTCATCCAATTTGCCATCATTTACTTATATTATGAGACGATCATTTTTGGCATTTTACACAAGCCTGTACGATGTTGTACTGCATATATTAACCTCTTTGTAATTTAACTCATATTGGTTTTACATATCAATTGTGTGAATGGAAATTTGTAAGTCAAAATTCACAAAACAGGACAAAATATTTTAAAAAAGAGAAATTTATTGAGTTTAATACATGGGGTGGTCTTTGAATATACATTCAGCTTTACATTTCATACAAGAAATCTCCCACACTTCTTTTTAAAATACACAAATGTACACGTTTTACAAGTGTCTCCAACATGGCTCCACAAGTTCAAAATCCTACTTTCCTTTTGCACCAAAGCGTACAATAATAACCTGTTTCTATCCGCTAAATATAAGTTAAAATATTATAGTAAACAAACAGCTCGAGAAGTTCATTCGCTTAACACTCACAAAATGGCACAAAGATTAAGTTCATGCAACAAAAAAAAAAACAACTTCCAAAAACAATTTCAGTTTCATCATCGTCGGAATTTTCCAGACTTGTCCAAATTCGCTGGAAAGTGACTCACCAGACTGAATAGTTCTTCTAAACATTTTTCCAGAGCTTAAAATCCTGACCCAATTTTTGTGATACAGTTACAAAAGACAGAGTGAGGTGGAGTCGTTGCAGAAATACATCCGATAAAAAATGTCAAATAAAAAAAATACTAATAATTTGCGGTCGGTTTTGAAGTGGAGTTGTGTGTGGTGCTTTGTGATAGTTACAACGGCTGAAGTAAAGTTGAATCCTGGCTGAAAGAGACGGGATGATTCTGTGTTGTCACGATTCTATTCTTGTTTTGATTAGGGGTGTGCACTGACTCTAACGAATCACGATACAAAATGTCACGATACGATATTTCACGATATATCCCGATACATAGGCCAGAACAATAAATCGCTTTTTTTTTTGTTAAAGTTTGGTCTTTGATACTCAGTTTGAAGCTCTGTTAACATTGAAATCACTTGAAATGCAGGAAACAAAGCATCCTCATTAAAATGTATGACGTCACCAAAAATATCAATATCGTAATTTGGTATCAATAAGAGTATCGGAAGATTGAGTAAAGTGATATATCGCTGAATCGATATTTTGTAACATTCCTATTTTTGATACATGAGCCACAATTCCGATATGTTTATGATTTTGTGAAGCTTCACAAGAACAAACTACTTTTTCTGTGAATTTGCTAAATCAAACATAACTTTTCAATAAATAACAATAGTATAACTCTTTCTTTACCAATGACGAAAATATCCACCATTGCATGACCAACCATAGCACTGTATTTTTTAACATTAATTTTCATCATTGCGGCGATGTGGGGCTCTCTGATGCTTGTGCTGACATTGTCTACACTCAAATACATGATGTAGTTTCGTAGATTCACCAGTAGATGGGGGAATAGTGTGAGCACAAGGACCCAGAGGAGGTCACATGACCGGGAAATACATGTGGTCTTTTGTTGACTTTGGCTCTGTTTACATGATCAGCTGTTTCTGGAGGCTGTCTTTCTTTTCAAACAGATTACAGGCAAACATCTTGGACTATTGTTGAGTAAGTTTAGAGCAGATATTTGATCTTTAAAATGAAGAAAAGACGATCCTACTGGACTAGGACTCTGAGGAGAACGGCACATGCACGAGTCTCGATGGGGAGAAACTAAACTTCCTCTTCTGTGAGTGATCAAAAAGTGTCAGAGTAAGTCACTACTACTGTATTTCTTCATGTTTGCAGGGTTAAATATAATCTATGCACCGTGAAAGAGGCTGAATCTATGTAATCGGCATCAGAAAGTGGTGTACTGCCTTCTCGTCTGTAACACAGCTTTTGTTGGTTTAAAGATGAAAAAGACACTCGTCGATTTTTTGAATCACTGTAGCAGCTGATATTCTCCTGCTTTAGTGCATTTCAAATCACCACATACAACTGCACCTCAAAAACGCCCAAATAAAACATAAAAAAGGTCCTTGACTTGATCCAGTCTCTTATTGATAAAGTCATGACGAACACCAGCACTCAAGTGGTTCTCAACCTTTTTCAGTCACGACTCCCAAAATAACAACTGTAGTGATCCGCAACAAACACAAAATGTAGAATCTCTGTATCAAAAAGTGTCAAGCCTTAAGATATCAACGCTCAATTTCACATATTTTCCATGGATTAATATTTCGTGACCCCAAATTTGAGAACCACCGGTGTACAAAACAAACTAAAAGACACTGACAAAGGTTCCATAAAAGCAGCAGCAGTGATAAACCAGCAGAGAAAAAAACAAAAACAAAAACATGACGACTTCAGACGCTGTATTCAAACTGGAAAGACCGACGTGTGTATTATAAATATAGATCACGTGTGCTTTGATATGTTACATTTCCAAAGGATGTTGGTTATATACAAGCAGAACATACTCACAGCTCAACTGAAGACACATAATATGCAAATTATTTCTTTTTTCCTGCTTTCGGCCTTGTTCCTATATTGTTTCCTCATCAAAAACGTACAGTAGCTCGAGAAGTATTGGCTTTAGCATGTTGAACGAGTGCTTTTTGTCAATAATTTCAAACTTTGATGTAAAAATTCTGGGAAAATAAGCCTTGGACTTGAGTCACTGTTTTCATAACTTGACACATGACTTCATAAAATAGACTTGACTCAAACTTGCAGCTTTGTTACTTAAAGGACAAATATTATGCATTTTCCGTGTCGTTCTTGTCTATCAAATATGCTCCAGTCCCGGGCACCTCCACTCTGGAATTTTGTGCATCAGAACCAACAAGAACAGTGCTGTAAATCATAGTGACCGTCATGTGTTTCCTCCATCAAAATTAAGCTTGAGCTCTTATTTACAGACTGCAAAAGATAATACACAGGGAGCACAAACAAATCGATTCTTCCTGATATGCTAATGCTACAGAAATGCTCAAATCGAGTCTGGATGATTTATGGCAGGGGTCTCCAACCTTTTTCGCCAGGAGAGCTACTTTTGAAAAAAAAAAAAAAAAAAACTGGCGGCGAGCTACTACTTTTAGCGATGACCAAAAAATTTAAGTTAACTGTGGCGTAGTTAATAGACCTACAGTACAGACCAAAAGTTTGAACATCCCTTCTCATTCAAAGACTTTTTTTTTTATTTTCATGACTATGAACATTGTAGATTCCTACTGAAGGTATGTGGAAGTATGGTACACAGCCAAAAAGTCTGAAACAACAGAAATATGTCATATTTCTAGGTTCTTCAAAGAAGCCACCTTTTGCTTTGATTACTGCTTTGCACACTCTTGGCATTCTCTTGATGAGCTTCATGAGGTCGTCACCTCAAATGCTCTTCCAACAGTCTTGAAGGAGTTCCCAGAGATGCTCCTTCAAGCATCCGAGGGAGTTTCCCACGAGGGATGCCTCCGTTTGCATTATACACTTCAGGGAGACATCCCAGAGGGAGACATGTCCCTCTCAAGGTAAAATTACCTCGAGAGGGACGCTCTCAGGGGGACTGGGTTTACTTAGAGGGAGACACTAACTGTGCCGACACCGCTTGGCCACAAGAGGGCGCTCCCGTACTTTTTTTTGTCATAGCCCCGCCCCTCGCTCATTAAACACTTCATTTGAATAAAGGGGAGGGCCTTTTATTGATCTGCAATTTGGAGGCGGGACCTAAAGGGAAAATCGAAGCTGATTGGCCTCCGTTGTTTTTCTCAAAAATGATTGTTTAATTGGCGGGGACATTTCTCGTATTGCAAAGTACACCCCCAATGACCTGGTAGATTGGGTTTCAATTAAAGCCTATTTGACCCATTTAACTTTGACCTATGACCTTTTTGCTCTGACCACTTACTCACGACCATCTCCCGATTCACATATTCAGATTTCAACGTCCTAGGTTAAGCCAAATTTGAATTATGGACAAATAGACATGTTTCTAACTGTCAGCGGGGGATGGGCAGTGAGTTGCTACGTTCAGGGGGACATCATTTAACTAACGCTGGATGTACACAGACTGCGAGGCGGGTGCGGGTCGGGACACATGCGGGTTTCTTCCAAAGTGCCTGTTACATCATAGATGTAACAGGCATAGGGGGCAGGGCCACAAACTCACCGCGGCCAATGGCAAGCAATTTGAGCGAAATGTCTCCTTGTAGTGAAAACATGTCCCCCCAGGTGAAGGGGGCGGGTCCAGAACCCACCACAGCCAATGGCGAGTGATTTGAGCCAAATGTCTCCTTTGAGTGAAAACATGTCCCCCCCAGGTGAAGGGGCGGGTCCAGAACCCACCGCGGCCAATGGCGAGCCATTTGGGGGGCATGTCTCCCAAAGTGACAAAATGTCCCCCCGGGGTTGGGGGCGTGGCCACCCGGTCAGGGGCGAGGGTCCGAGTGATTGGCGGCTCTGAGAGGGGTATGGTGGGCTACTACCCATGCAGTGGAGCCCCCTTGCGTCGAGTGCGTGAACTGCGGCCCACACTTAGTGCGTTGGCTCCGCGGCGGGTCGGCTCCCTTGCGGTACTCTGGGAACTCCTTCACACTGCGGTTCAGCTAACCCCAAAACCATCTGGATTGGGTTCAGGTCTGGTGACTGTGAAGCAAGGCCGTGGGAAGGGGGGGTGCGCAGGGTGCGTTAGCACCCCCTGCTGGATTGATAAAAAAAAAAAATCTTACCATAATATAAGAAATATATATTGTATATTGTTTTGTATGAAAAACCGTTGCCATGGAGATTTGCCCCGATAAGTGATTCGCTGTCGTCTCAGGAGTCATGAGAGCAGCTGACGAGTTTGTTTGGGGAAGAGAGAGACAGAGAAGAGGCACTGATTGGCTTAAAACTGCAGTAGTAACCAAGCAGAAGCAGAGCTGGGCGGGTGCAGGGAATTTCCCGACATCGTTGATTGGTTGAGCTTGACGCAAGTCTTCCGTGCTCCTTTTCCAAAACACGTCAAGGAAAACTTCTCAGTTCATTTTACGGTATTATACCATTATTTTGCCGTTTTATTACTTGGAAGTTAAATCAGGCGACAGCGTGAATGCCACGTGCGTTTGGAGTTTACATATCGGCTCGTGTTCGGAGTTTACGTCTTGTGTTTGGAGCTACAGATCACAGCCACAGTAAGTGATTCTACAGCAGTCGTCGTCTCTTTTCTCTCATAATTACCGCATTTTTATTGTCTATTTGTCTGGGGTTCTCCTCTGTTTTAAGCGTGCAGATGTTTATTATCTTCTGTTGTCCACGGGTGTTTGGTAAAATAACGCTGCTGGTGGTTGAGTTTGGTTGTTTGCAGTAAATTTAGACAATCGGAAGGTCAGACTTGTTTAATTATTATTATTGTTTAAAGCTACGGTCACAATGACCCGTACGAATAAAATGGTCGTACGAATCTTACAGGTCGTACGAAATCTGAGTTCGTACGTGGCTCGTGGAGTGGAAACTGTTTTCCTACAGTCTTCTTACGGCAGACTTTCTGCTCTCACCAACAACTTACGACATTCTTGGGGAAATGAAGCCGTACGGCATCCTTGCGTGTGCCCTAAAGCTTGCTTAATGCGTCTTTGCGGTAATCCTACATATATTGTGTATCGCACGGGAGCTGCGCGATGTCCCTGCGTCCAACTCAAGCCTTTATCAAGGCGTTTTTAGCTATTAAACCTTTCGTAAACCGTACCGGAATAGCAATAACCTAACTGCACACCAGCAAAACACAAATATGCTTATGAATAGCCATGTATTCTGTGTAGGCTTTGTCTGAAATCTGTTCTGATCGTTTGTCTCTCTCACCCGAAACACAACAAACTCACAAAGTCAAACCTCTGTAAAAACATCAAAACCGCTTTGTTTCTTACCTGTGTATTGCAGAGGAGACGCCAAAACTTCCAAAGCGAAGACAGATGCTGAAGACTAATCCACTGACATCATTGTGTTCATATAAAAAAGTTTGACGCACTTCCCAAACCATCAGCGAGCAGGAGTCCAAATGTCTACGTCTGTTACAGCTGTCTCCCCGTGGTTGTGTCCATCTCCAGGCGATTTGCGTTTTCCCCGCGCGCTCCTGGTCCGGTCTGGCCGTGTTTCAAGCGATATTCCTGCACGCTCCGGGTCCGTTCCTCTCCGTGGGCTCCTGGTCCGGTCCGGCCGTGTTTCAAGCGATCTCATCCCTTCACGCTCCGGGTCTGGTCCTCGCGCTCTGAGTCCGGGCCCCCTGCGCGCTCCGTCCTGTCTCCGTGCGCCTTGTCCGGTCCCTCCGTGCGCTCCTTGTCCGGTCCCCTCCGTGCGCTCCTTGTCCGGTCCCCTCCGTGCGCTCCTTGTCCGTTCCTTTCCGTGTTTAAAGCTATAGCTGCGTTTCCGTCGCGTGCTCCAGGCCCGTGGGCTTTCATACAGATCCCTCATACAGGCTAAACTGCGCCTCAAGAGATGCGCAGTCTCCAGAGCGCGTCTCTCTCCACTTTCACCCTCCCGCTCAGGCATATTACACAGGCTTTAGTCTCTGCGTTCGTAGACCGGTCGTAGAAAATCTTTAACAAGACCATCGACCTGTCTACGAACTTACGAACGGGCTGCGAGCGCTGTTTTTTCGTAACAACGCCTCAAGAATGACGTAAGAAATGAGAAAAAAATCGTTCGCAGAGAGGTCGTAGGAGGTCGTACGGGTCATTGTGACCGTAGCTTAAGCTATTTCTGGGATTGGTGTGTAATTTAATAGTTACGTAACTAGTTACCAGGAAAAGTACTTTTCCTGGTAACTAGTTACTTTCATTACTCAGTAACGCAGTTACTAACTCAGTTACTTTTTTGGAAAAGTAACTAGTAACTAACACTGAACACATGTACACATATTATAGGCTAATTGATGCACCCGCTAGGACCAAGTCTGTAACTCAATGTTCAGCACCCCCTGAGCAAAATATGTTCCCACGGCTATGCTGTGAAGGCCAGCTCATCTGGTGCAGCACACCATCACACTCCCTCCTGGTCATTCATGGTGTTTATATCTTTAGTTTGAATCTACAATGTTCATAGTCATAAATAAAGAAGACTCTTTGAATGAGAAAGTGTGTAAAAACTTTTGGTCTGTACTGTATGTATATGAAGATTTAGCCAATTTCTATTTAGAAATGGACACAATTAGGCATCTAAAGTTACTTTTACAGTAGAAATAGGCATGTAATAAATACAATTTGAGTAATAAAGCATAAATTGTATGTTTCTAAAATCCTTTGGCGAGCTACTAGGAAGTTGGCGGTGAACTACTGACCACTGATTTATGGAGTTAAAAACAAAGCAGAAGATCTCAGAGATCTATCTATGACATCACAGATCAGGGGCATTTAGTAAAGTGTTTTGGAGGGAAAAAAAAACATTTCTCACAGACAAAACCTCAGCAGTGTTACTGATGGGGAAGAAAGTTTAGAATAAGCTAGAAAACTCAAAAAAGTTGATTTTGTATAATATGTGTCCTTTAAGAAGACTTGATGCTTGATGCCACAAAAAATAAATAAATACAACTTGTAGGGCACTGATTTGAGACTTGACTTGGACTTGTTCTCCTTGACTTGGGACTCGACTTGGACTCGTCTCTCTTTGACTTGAGACTATACATTTACTCATTCACAACTAAATGCTAGGTGTTGTTTTTGACGAGGAAACTGTTACGTCAAAAAAAAGTTCCTCTTGCACATTATTTGCCCTTTAAATCAAAATAAGTCAGTTTAGACGTGTAATATTGTGGGTGTTTGTTTTTTATTAAAATAACTATTTTGTTCTGTTCTTGACCGAGCAGCACCATTTCTAGGCTTGTCGTTCTAATCCCATTATGGCACAGATATTACACATCTGCATGTAAACATTGGCTACTGCAGAAACAGGACAGAACCATGTGACTGGGAAACTGAAGACGGAAGGTTAAAGAGCAGCAGATAATCCGGGCATGGCCAAGTCTCAATTCTCTGTCCTCGTCTCCTCGGTTCCTTCATCCTTCATCCGTCAATCAAACGTGCAAATAATAACGCAGTAAAAGGAAACCATAGAGGAGCGTTCAAGGGCAATTAAACTTTGTCTCCTCTTTTACAGTTTATCAATGACAACAAAAGGCGTTTTCGCACATGAAAGTAGTAAGAACCAGGAATCAGGAGCTTCCGACCTTCTTTACTTCATGGAACTATTTCTCCCCTGAAACATTTGCCTGGCTGAATTGGCACTGTCAAAAAAGTTGTCCAGAGGGAATTCAGGGACGTCAGCAGTGACAGCAGCAAATTTCAATGGACTAATCGAATCAGCACCCAGAGAGGCTTTGGAAGATTTTTGTTACGCAGGTAAGAAACGCGGGACACTGTTGGCTTTACTTTGTGAGACTTAGTGAGAAGGAAAGAAACAAACACCAGAACAGATTAAACTTGTTTGTTGTTGCCACATTTTTCAGAGTGAAATATTCGGGAGTTGTTTATGCTATGGTGACGACTGTGCTGCTTCTTCTGCTGATTTTTGGTGACTGGGAAGTCTTCTTCTACGGTCTTAAGTAGCGGATACAGTGTGTGCACATAAGTGACGTATCATTGACAACTGTTTTTTCTAGTGGTGTATCCACTGAACCAGTTCCCCACTGCACAGCAAAACTACCTCTTGAATCGTATTCAGAAGAATGCCGTTTCAAAGAACATGTAGCTCGTTGTTGTGTAAAAGAGAAGCCAATCTGACATTTAAAAGTTCCGGATTCATGAAAACTTATTGTTGTATAAACTGCCTTTCAGACTAGAGTCTGGTGACTCGAGACCATTGTCTCAGCCGCTGTCCCCCGTTGTGAGATCATGGTTTAATCGACGACTGTGCACAAAGCAGAGCAGGAAATCAAATCAGAAACAAAGTGAAAGAGATGTGAATGCTGAGGTGCGATTCGACTTAGAACGGGACAAGAGACCTATGCAATGACAAACTGCTTGTTTTTTCAGCAACCTGTGCCATGAGAGCTGTGCGGAGAGGCAGGACAGACCCGGGACTTTGTGGGTCTTTATGTACTGAATGATTTCAGTTGATTGTGGCCAGAGAGCATGCCAGTGCGGACCAGAAGTCCTTTAGTTGTGTGTGGAAAAGAAACAGAATTTACACGTGCAAAAAGAAGCATGTGCAAGAAGAAACAAGCAAAAAAAAAAAAAACATGTGCAATTGCCACGAGTGCAAACATAAATTGGCGCCTATGGCTGTTTGTAGAGTACTTCGCAATCTAGTTGATGAGCTAGCGCAAGTTGTTTTCCCTGTGTGAGCTCTCCACTGCAAGAGCCCTTCCGCCAACAAAGCAACAGGAGTAGAGATCGCACACTTCCAGCTGGAGCATTCAGTGTGTTTCGGCGTTAAAGAGAGTGGTAATGACCACTCCATTTTTATAAATAAACCTATCAAGTGTTTCTAAAAACGAGGTACAACTTGCGTTAACAATGTTATGATTGTTGTTGCGTCAACAAAAAGTTTCTAAGAGAAAAGTACTTGATCCAGAATCTACTTCGACAAAAGGGGACAGGAGCTTAAAATCTTACAGGAACATCCAAAAGTTCCTGCAGTGCGAAAACGCCAAATGTCTGTCCTGTTGATAACTGTGAGCTCTCCTGTGGCCGGGACTTCCTCACAAAGGAAAGGGAGTAAGGAAAGAGAAATGAGACCAGGCCTTTGTGTGCGGGACATGTCTTTCTGTAAAGTCACTGACAGTTCCTGGATATGTGTGTGGGAGAGTCTATAGCAGAGAGCAGTACCCTCCGCAGCCGCCCCCTCCTGCGTCCTCGTCGCTCAGGGTTACGCTGCGGCCGTGGGTGTCGCTCTGCCAAAGCCCGGGCGTCTGGATGATCTTCTCCACCAGCTCCTCGAACGCACACTGCACACCGTCCTTGGTCTTAGCGCTGGCCTCTGCAAGACAAACGAGAAGATATAGTCAAGTAATATAGACTTTGAAGAACTGGAAAGTCCAATCTAATATGGTTGAAACAACAGAGAACAGGACAGCTCCAAATCAGACCAAATTGCAGAGGCGTGACGATGAAGCGGGGAATCCTCACTCACCTATAAAAAGCATGGAATGTTTTCTTGCAAACTTAAGTCCTTCGGCTCGGTCCATTTCGTGGTTTTCCTGAGACAGAAAAAAAGAAGAGAGGGAATGACTTCTGCATCTCCACAGACAAAGAGCAGGCGCAGTAAAGTCATAATGCCATAGTCTGTGGGCATAAGTGGTGTCAGAGGAAGGGTCTGCTGTCTTATTCAAGGTTTTATAGACTATTTTTAGGATCACAAATTTGTATTTTATAAAGGCTTAAGGAGTAAAATCATGTTTACTGAGCTGATGTGTGAAAAGGCTCTCACCCTGTCGATCTTGTTGCCCACTAACATCTTGACCAGGTCGTTCCGGGTGCAGTACGTCTCCAGTTCGTTCAGCCAGTTTTCCAGCTTTGTGAAAGTTTCCCTTCGTGTGACGTCGTAAACTGTGGAAACAAGATTACAAATGTTTTAGTTTGGTTGGTTTAATCATACTGTTCAGAAAGGAAGTTATATCACTGCTTCGAATATGATTAACAGAGTCAAGAGGACTAACTTAAAAAACTTCTACCGTCAACAGCAGGGGCCTCAAATGGCCCAACCTCTCAATTGGAAATGATCAAAGACAGAGCTGGTTGAGCTGGTTTTAGGCCTCACTATGTTATGTTCAGTATGAAAAGGTTATTAGGCTCTATAAAGCCTAATAAAACACATAATAAACAGCAGATATACAATCATTCATTTAGATAGTTCTACAGAAGGATTATTTGTTTTTCAATAGGGGGACGCGAGCGCAGCTATAATGCAGAAAGAGACAATTGATTGACACAATTGAAGCAGCAACACTTGCCAGCGCTGTTGTCAGCTAACTACAAGAGTTTATCACTGTGTGAAAACAAAAGTTCTGCTGCTAAATCAACATTTGTGAATGAAATTCAACTCTATTTATTATATTGTCTAAAAACAGTATGCTAAAAACTTAACTTGGTTCAAACTGATATGGCAGTTTATCTGTGGGCCACCATCAGAAATTATCCTGAGGGCCAAAACCATTTTGGGGCTATGAGTTTGAGATCCCTGATCAACTCTCAAGCACTGTTCAACTTGCAGCTGTACTTGTCTCCCACTCTGACCAACCAGAGCAGAAGTTTGCTAGTTCAAGCAGAACCTACTTAAGACTTAAACAGGACAACAATTTCGGATCTGAGAAAAGACAAACATTACCACAAAAAAAAAAAAAAAACTTTGGTAGATACTTTCTTAGCCAAACACAAGCAGCTATTTTTGCATTGTGCTCGATGAAAAAAGTGTTTTCTGGACTGTGGAGAATGTTCTTGCTGCAAAGCCAGTGGACTGGCCACCACTTCTTGAAATGTGTACGTCACTTTACATCTTCAGAAAGTGACACCATGTCACTCCAAAGACAAATTTGGTCTGAAAAGGATTCAAATTATTGAACATGCGGCTAGTGGACAAAAATGAGCTACTGCCAAGGGTTTAATCTAGCCCTCTACCAGTTACATAGTACACCTTTAACCTTTATACTGCTTTGCTCCAATACTTCCTTGTGACTCTGTATGCCACTGGTCTGTAGATTTGCTTCACGCTCCCTGGGACTGTAGGTACTGCTCATGTCCAGAGGACTGGGCCAGTGTGTGTAGGGGAACCACTCGTGCCCAGAAGAACATCCCAGTGTGTGTGGACACTGCTCGTGCCCAGAAGAACATCCCAGTGTGTGTGGACACCGCTCATGTCCAAAGAAGCGGACCAGTGTGTGTCGATACCGCTCATGTCCAGTGTGTGTGGTGCAGCCTGAAAAGCCATCAGCCCCTTTACGAGGTGGCGCTGGAGCTTGTTAGCGGACAGGGCAGAGCGGCGGGACACACTTACCCAGAATGACTCCTTGTGCTCCGCGGTAGTAACTAGGTGTGAGGGTTCGGAAGCGCTCCTGACCCGCCGTGTCCTGCACGACAAAGGCTGGGATTAGTACTGCACAAGATAAGCCTGAAAGTACCACAAAGGACTTAGTACTCTATGCACAGAACATCAAATGGATTGTTTTTATTGAAAGTAGATAATTTCTGTACTTGTAGCGTTAGCATTTGAACACAAACACATTCTTTTATTAATACAAAATTGTCCTTTGGTGAAGTATTCTCCTGATTTGTAAAGTTTTTAAAATGACATTAAAAAACTAGAAATGAACTGAACAGGAAATGTTTATAGTACAACAGCTGTTCTGAAGATAAACAAGCTAACTGATGCTCCACGCACAGAGCCTGTTGTAACTAATAAGCATTTATTTCAGACAAAAGCAACAATTGTGATGTTTTTGTTCCTATATCCATTTTCCAGTCATATATTTGTATTTTTTTTTGTGTTTTGAGAGCTGTGATCTCTGTTTTAAGTCACTTCATGGTTGAGTCAGTCACTGGTTTGAAACTCTATGATGTGACTCTGGCGCCATCTTTTGGAGATTTTTCAAACAACTACTGCTGACAATAATATCCCCAAATAACATTTACATAAAATGTGTTCTTTTCAAACAGTAACAGCTGAAATTATATTAGTGGTAATCCAGTTGGAGGCAGGTATTGATAATTTGACTTTAAATACCCTGTAACTGGCTTTATTACGACTTGAAACATAAACCTAGGAGGAATGACTCAAACAGAGCTCTGTAACTGTATCTTTGTGTAAATACAACTTCATACATCCTGTTAAAGGTCCAACCAGGATATTGGCTCAACCTGTTTTGCTTTAAACCTGCTCTTGTCTCTCTCATCTTAAACTAAACAAAACACATGCGCAACATCGTATCAGTCAAGTGTTTGTCACGCCTGCTCTCTCTTCTATTCTCTCTTTAGTTCCTCTGTCTTCCTCTGTCTCTGAATGCTTAAACTAACTTAGCTCAGTTTATCACTGTGAATTCAGCTCTTCTATGCAGAGGACTGACTAAGCAACTGCCTGATCAAATATAAATAAGGCAGATATTGAAAAATCTGCCCCAAAATATTAGCTGGCCGATATATCATTTTATCTCTAATGCACACAACTGGAAAATTGTGAATGGAGTGTTTTCTGACGCTCAGAGACTCCCTTTCCACACACACTTCCTCCAGCTTTTCCGAGGGAATCCCAACGTGTTCCCAGGTCAGTCGAGAGACAGTCCTGCCAATGTGTTCCCAGGTCCTACTCCCAGTGGGACAGAGGAAACTCATTTCAATCGTTTGTATCCACGATCATCTCCTTACGGTCATTGAAGGACACATTTAATCTTGTAACACAGCTGGAGTTCTGTCTTTAAGCTACTATTCTTTCCCCTCTGAGCCTCAGAAAACACTGCCCTGAATGTCTCACATCTGTGATGTCATAGGTAGATCTCTGAGGTCTTCTGCTCTGTTTTAGGACCACAAACCATCCAGACTCATTTGAAACATTTCTGCTGCGGCTGCACAATTAAGGAAAAATATATTATAATTGCTAAATTAGTATTGATCATATGAAATCATGCTTTTACAGAATTAATCTTCAAAAATAAATGTTTTTTTTTGTCAGAATAAGACAGGATATATTGTTATTTGAGAATAAAATTGCAGCCTTTGAAATTTGCTTGTTGCGATTCCCTCATTTCTGCAGCATATAGCATATCAGGCAAGATTGATTTGAATATTTCCCTTGTGACATCGCCTCTGCAGTCAGTAGTTGGAGCTGTAATTTAATCCCTGTGGCGGAAACACATGACTGTCTTTTCTTAGTTCCAAGTTCTCAATACTTTCCATGTCGAGAATGAAGAACTCAAACAGAGCATCATATTACCTCATTTGTTTTGTGAAAAAGTCATTATAATCTCATACTTCTACTCACCCATATCGCCAGCTTTGCCTTGTTCCCTTCCACCGAAATAGTCTTGACTTTAAAATCCACACCTAGACGAGAAAAAGAAGAAGAGATCCATCAAACACACGCGGCGTTATTACGATGAGCTCATTCTGGAGAGACGATTCTTCTACAGGAGCCTTTGAGAACCCGCCAAACATCTCCATCTGACCTACAATTATCCCCGACATCCTTCAACCACACAATACTTCTGACCTTCCTCTCCACTGCGCCCGTGTGTCCTCAAAAGTCAATTACGCCTGACTGGAACTGAGGAATCGATTGAGGAAATGCTAATGTTCCACCTGTAAAATGCTTCAGAGAGAGAGACAGAGAGAGAGAGAGAGCTGGTCTGTGGCTCTGTGACGTACGGGGATTTGAGACGGACTCAGCAGAGAAATGTGAGTGTGTGATGTGGTCGGGTGTACATGTGGTGAAACAGGGAAAGAAGAGAGGGGGGACAAGATGGCTGCCGGATGGAGAAAGGAAAGACTGGCTAAAGTACAGAGATACACAAATAAGAGTTTAAGAGTGTGAGGAAGGTGGAAGAAAGTTCAAACTAGTCATTTCCTGATGGTGTTTTGGGAGTTTGGACCAACTTTTAAAATTGAAAATGACTTTTGGACGAAAGTTGAAATTTCTAAAACCTTGTCCAGATGATAACTTTGAAGAATTTTTTTCGCCTGCTTATTACGAAATTGCGTGCATGCAGTTCCCACTTCAAGGAGTTGTCAGAACTGTGGCATGGCCAACTGATGTTTAGTTGTTTTTTTTTTATTTTAAACTGGCCTACTACCAAAAAATGTTGCTGCTTGCATTTGTTCGTTGCAACTCTCTTGCGCGCATTTGTTCGCTGCAGTTCTCTCGCATGCATTTGTTCGTTGCAGCTCTCTTGCGCGCATTTGTTCGATGCAGCGCTCTCGCGTTCATTTGTTCATTGCAGCTTTTTCGTGCATTTGTTTGTTGCAGCTCTGTCACGTGCATTTGTTCGTTGCAGCGATCTCGCGTGCATTTGTTAGTTGCAACTCTCGCGTGCATTTGTTTGTTGCAGCTCTCTCGCGTGCATTTGTTTGTTGCAACTCTCTCGCGTGCATTTGTTTGTTGCAACTCTCTCGCGTGCATTTGTTTGTTGCAACTCTCGCGTGCATTTGTTCGTTGCAGCTCTCTCGCGTGCATTTGTTCGATGCAGCTCTCTCGCGTTCATTTGTTCATTGCAGCTTTTTCGTGCATTTGTTTGTTGCAGCTCTGTCACGTGCATTTGTTTGTTGCGGCTCTCTTGTGCGCATTTGTTCGTTGCGTCTCTCTCGTGCGCATTTGTTCATTGTGGTTCTCTCGTGTGCATTTGTTCGTTGTGGTTCTCTCGTGTGCATTTGTTCGTTGTGGTTCTCTCATGTGCATTTGTTCGTTGCAGTGATCTCCTTGTGCATGTGTTCGTTGCAGCACTCTCTTGCGTGCACCTCACGTGCACCTGAGAGAGCTGCATTAGTTTGTAGCAGCTTTCTCTTGAGCATTTGTTTATTGCTGCTCACTCATGTTTATTTGTTCGTTGCAGCTATCTCGCGTACATTTGTTTGTTGTAGCTCCTACAGTCTGTGCCCGTTCAGGCTGACACATACTACGACTGCAGATCAGTTTGCATTACCCTGATGGGGAACCCCAAAAAAGCCAACCAACCAACTTGCGACCCCCCCAGCAAAATGAAATAGACGCACATTTCAAGTTGTAAAACTATTTTAATTGGGTTAAAATGTTATTTTTTTAGTAGTATATTGCTTCATAAGACCAAAATTCACTCAAACATGCGGCTTTCAGTTCAAAAAGCGGATTCATTACCAAATACATGTTGTGACCCACAGATTTTGCTTCATGGCCTCTATTTTGGGAACCACTCTTTTAAAAGACAGTGGTATTCGAAAAACAGCAAAACAGCTGATCAAACCGTAGCTACATCTAGATGTTCCACAGCGCAAGATACAGCAGCAGAGCATGTGGCGCATTTCTTAGAAAATATATGGTGAATTCTAGTAAAGGTTTAGGAGTTTGGACAAAAGCTTCAGGCAGAACTGTTGTTGGAGGCATCTGTGTGTCCACTGTGAGTCTGCAGCAGCTCACAGATAAAGACGGTGCTAAAAGAAGTCAGGTCAGATCTGCAGGCAGCAGTTTGAGAATCTGCAAACCTGGCAGATCTAAGGCCCCTCACTGACATGTCCTTCACTGCAGAGAGAAGGTTCCACTTAGAACCACTGCTACAGGATTTGGACACAATTATTCAGTACTAGTTCTAAGAAGCCATAGCTTATCTAATAAATATCTAACCAAAATCTCCTGGGGGAGGACCCCAGACTCCAGTCACTACCCCCATTTACCTACCATTCATTTGAAATTATATAGGAAAGTACAGTTTTCTCCTGTTTGAGCACCAGTCCCTCAAAATGTCTAAGCACGTCCTTGAGTCTCTACCAGAAAAAGTTAAATAGTGCCTCTTTAAAAAATTAGAATGGTTTTGTAATTTGCACTAGACATAGTTTGTTTTTCAAATCCTGCACAGCTCCAGAAGTCAGTTTGTTTACAGAACAAACCTTTCGTCCAAAACAGAATACTGCAGCAGAGTTTGACTGTGGCTGAACAGGTTTCCTCAGGCTAACGGTGCCTTTGCCTCTGCCTCACTCACACAGCTGTTTATCTTTACTATTAGATTCCTCTGGTTTGTAACTCACTCCACATGTGATGTAAACTCACCTATTGTAGCTGTCTGCTCTGGGTCGAATGTGTCGTCTGTGAATCTCAACAGGAGGCTGCAACACAGAGAGATGGAAAACATTACACTTCATGCATTCATTACATCTTTAATTGTTACATTATTATATGAATAAGAGCTATAGAGAAAGTATGTTGTACGTGTACCAAATGTCAGATAATGTCATACTGGTTGACAACTGGACAAATGTAACTGAGCATGCTAACAACCTCGCACTTCCCCAAACCTCAGCAATAAAGTTAGACGTTTAGAACAAAAACGAGCCCTGCACAAAGTGTCACACACAACTTCACCTTTAACACACTCCTACATGTTTTAAATAGTCCTAAACATCCTGAAAAGACCAGTTTGTATTTGTTCTTTTTGCCTTAAAGTTTAAGGTAAATAAAATTATCTGCTTTTTCAAAAAGTTCCTTCGTCACTGTGATTGGCTTCAGAGAGAAACAAGTGACCAAGCTTTTGAAAATGAATCCTAAAACAAGTCTTCAACAAAATGTGATTAAAGTAAATTTAATATGAACATTGTGTGTCTCTGCAAAACAAGTGTTTAACATTAACAACGACTTTTAGACGTGAAAATATGCTAAAAGTTCATGTTTCAGTCATACACTTGTAAAAGACTGTACTGACACTGGCCAATAACATTGTCCGTGACTCACATTCACATTCTGCACAGAGACTATGAGCTGAAACCCTCTGGACAGCGTTTTAGGGCAATCTGGCACAGAACAAATCATTTTAAGCACTCCTTACTTCCAACATTGGTGACTCTTTAAAATAGGAAATAAAGATGCTTAAAACATTTTTAGGCAGTTGCACATAGTCACTTTAACACATTTAAATTGTTTTAAGAACTTGGAAATATAATATGTGACCGTTTTTCTAAATTATTATTATTTTTAATATGAACCAAATGAGATGAACTTATTGAAGCACTAGAGCATTTTTGCCCTATGTCCAAGTCCAACTCACCAATGTCACGTCGGCTACTGAGGTTGTACCGTATGTATTAATGTTTGCACTATAGCCCACAACAGAATTTTATCTTATCTTATAAATGTATATATTTATTGTAAATCAAGACCAATACATTTTTAAATTTCCTCTCTTTTATGACTTGAAAGTGCAGTCCAAAAAATTACATTCAAAACTCGTAAACGAAAATGAAAAAAAAAAGAAGCCACAAGTCGCTATAAAGAAGCAGACCTGGCAACTCTGAGGCTGACGGAAGTAGGTTGAAAAAAATAGTCTGTATTTTAACAGACGGATGCATTAAATAGAGAAATGGGAAATCACAAAATGACGATTTCTTTTAAAAAAAGCAAACTGTCACAGAGAATAGCGTTCAATTTTTATCAAGATATACTGCCTAGCCCTAGTTTTGGACATTTAACATAAAACTAAAGATCTCTAATGACATAAATATTGTGATGAGCAGGGTGGTGGGCAGTCCTTAAAATGATAGAGGTAACAGTGGTTTCTATCTTGTGTGAGGTAATAAAATGTTATAAGTCACTTCCTGCCAAAGTCCAAGTCCAACTCACCAATCTCACGTTGGCTATTAACAGTTGGCTTTCTTCATTTACAACATTACCGTTCTTCTTTGCAATTTCCACACAATATTATAAGAACAAAATGTGCTACTGTACCTAAGAAAAAAACCTATAAAGCTACCCTCAGGTCACAATGTACACAGAAAATATACTGTCACATAATTAGCACGTCATGTTCTGGTCGCAGCTCGTGAACAGTTTGAGAAAATCCAGCTAATCCAAATAGCATGACAGCAGTTAGCATTTTGAACAAACCTTGAACACTTTGCCTTATTTACCCCAAAAACCCTCTGAATAAATAACCACAGATAATGATTTCCGTCTTGTTTACGTGGCAACAAGCTAACATCCCATTCTTTCTTCCTTCGCTTGTTTACCGTCTGGAAGTTTCTGAACAATTTGAGGATGTGATGGTCGATGACTGGTGGTAATTCTTCCATACAGTCTGTGCAATGACGTTTAGGCACAAGTATGAACTGGATTCAGAGAGAAAAATAAATGAAATAACTCATCAGATTGTAAATAAAAAGTGGGATTGAGGAGAAGCTGGACTGTGTTCGTGAAATTAGATGCAAATGTTTTGACAAAATTACTGGGGCTGTTTAGATTTACTCTTCTGCGATTATGACATTACAATGACTAAAGCCGACTGCACACTAGGAAAGTTTAATATCGTACATATTTTTATGTTTCAACAACAACAACAGGCTAAGTCACATAAGGACAGTTTATAATGATTACTTGTTGCTTTGTGTCGCAGAAATGACACATGAATGAAAACTAATAGGCTACACAAAGAGTTTAGATTCTGGACCGGAGCCTGAATCAGTACCACGTTTCCCACTTTGCTGTCGGGCAGAGTTGGGCTCGGATCCAAGACGCAGATGCATATTTTGGGACGGATCTAAACTCTAATGCAGTGCTGCAAAAAAAGTGAGACCCATAGGCCAAAGCCGACCCTACAGGAGGGTTGATTTGGCCCCAAAAGGATGTTACGGTTTGTTAGGAGTATTCTTTTGATTAAATAGCGACTTTTAGACATGAAAACATGCTAAAAATTCAAGTTGTAGTCATATAAATTGAGATATTTTCATAAATCAAAATTTGTCAAATTCATTCCTTTTATGAACTAAAAACACAGTCCAAAAGAGACTTCAAAAAAAGAAGCCCAAAGTAACAATTCGGTTTTTATCACAATATTGCCCAGCTCTAGTTTGACCCTTGGCACACTTCAATATAATAGAATTTGGCTTCCAAAAAAATACTGCAACTGTGGTCTTTGTGTCTTTATATATAACAGTCCACAGCAGAGCACGGCTCACAGAACAGATCCACACAAGCAAAAGCTCATTTTAAATGTTTGCCTTCGCCATCTCAATGGGCTGGTGACATTTGTAGGAAAAGAAACAACAAAAAAAGGCAAAAAAAATCACTGTCTGAGTCCCTCCGCCTTCATATTAAGGCTGGGCAATATCGGGATAAAAATAGAATTGTGAGCTCACTGTTGTGACAATTCGCTTTTTTGGTGAAATCGTCAAATCGTGATTTCCCATTTCTCTATTTAATAATAATAATATATTTTATTTATAATGCACCTTACATTTGACTCACAGATCTCAAAGTGCTACAAAGACAACAAAAAATACAACAATAAAAACAAGTGTATTTAATACATCTGTTTGTTAATACAGACAATTATTTCCAACCTACTTCTCTTAGTCTCAGAGTTGCCAAGTTCGTTTCTTTATAACAAATTTGTGCGTCTGTTTTTAATAGTCTTATGAGATTTGAAGCTCATGTGTTGAGGTCTTTTGTGTTGCAGTTTCAGTCAAGTCAAGTTCCAGGTGAATTTTAGCACATTTTCAGGTTTGATTTACAAAAATATATCCATGTATGAATGAAACATTGGATTTTTAGCATATTTCATATTTTTATGGGCTGAGGTCACTTGTCTTGTTTGTTTTTTTTTCTTCAAAGGCTTGATCGGCTTTTTTCTGAAAATCTGGCAACACTGGTCAGTCTTTGTTCTGCTCTGAGTGAGTGACAGCTGGTTTAACCAATCACAGTAAAGTAGGAACTTTCAGAAAAAGCAGATGATTGTATTTACCTCAAAGGCAAAAGACAATGGTCTACAAGAATTGTGATCAAATCGAAATCATGATTGTGATAATATTTTTTTGCCAGATCGGCCAGCCCTACTTCATGTGTGATCTTATATTTATAAGATAAAACGAAACAAAACGATCAATCATCTTGATCATGAAAAAAGATGACTGATGTGTGTGGAATAAACTTGCTTATAAAGTCCACAGGAGAGGAAATTCATCCAAGGTAAAGAGCTGTTACACTGATGCTCATTGTGGATGTGATGAACTGAAAAAGTTCACACAAACTGTGTCGACCATTTCATTCATCTTAAAAGCCATCAAAGGGCAGTAAAGCCTGTCTGACTGCTCTGATTAACTGTTGTTAAGGTCCCTGTGCAAGAAGTAGTATCTCCTCTACAAACTACATATCGGTCTTATCATTGATCTAAAACTCCTCTCTTCTCTCAGAAGAAAATGGCATAAGATTGCACATTACTGGAATTGTTTTGTGTTGTGTCTGCTGGCTAAGTGCTGCTGCCATTAGGAACGCAAGCTCCCATCCAGCTTTTCCAGTTCAATATGATAATGTGGTTTTAAATATCGGCCGACACCCGAAGTTAACCGATACCATGACTTTCCTCATGACTAATGTAATGTACCAAGTAATGTTTTGTAACTGTCAAAGCTACAAACTGTCAGAATTAGCCCTTAAAAAAGTCATTACATTCAAATAAAGTTCATCATGGGATCGATAACTGATCAGGTGAATGGATCAGTGCTTATAAGAAAACCCAGTATCAGTAAATTCAAGCTGCTATATCAATAGAAAAGCACATTTTATGTATATTTATTATGTACATTTATATGTATGTTCATGCTTTAACTGTGTGATAAAATATTATAACGTATTGATAAGTGTTTATACAAAATTTAGTGATACAGTAGCCTATTGATAATGTGAGCTACCATTATGTGTGAACAATGTTAAGTTTGTGCCAGTAAAAGATAAATAAAAATAATAATAAATAAATGCATTTGGTTCTGGAAAAGGCATTTACAAAAAGCAGTGAACGTAAAGATACGCCAGCATCATATTATGCAAGACTAAAATTGCTTTCTCGTGATTGCAACATTCATCATGTACGTGCAATAACATGATGTCATGTCTATCTGCGGTGAACAGTGAATACACGAGCTTCACTGGCAAGTTTACACAAGAAGACAGGTCTGGTAAACAGCTAAAAAACCACAACCCTGCTCATTATTTAGTAAACATATGGCTCGGCGGTGAGGTGATGCAGATCGTGCTATTAAGCTAACACTAGCCTCAAGCCACGACACCAGTTTCTTCAAGAACAGTGAGGGTTTACCTGCTTTTTCCGACGCCGCTCTCTCCGATTATGAGTATTTTCAGAGTGGTTAACACGTCGTCCTCCATGTTTGTCAGATGGAACGAGGTGTTATGGATAAAACACAAGAAGAGATGCGCTTTTTGTGGAGAAAGCAGCGCCCGTGTTTACAGCAGAGCAGAGATAGGAGAAATGTCCGAAGAGGGCTCACTCCAACAACTTCCTGTCAAGGCGTCGACACTTCCGCTCTGTCCACGTTTTGGATTACATAATTTAAAGCGTTTGAATTCAGCGTTGATTTTTCAGAAATATTCTTTTGCTCATTAAAGTCAAATTAATATTATATGGAATATATTGAATAAGAAAAGCATTATCCAAAAGCTGATTTTTGTATAGGCCTATATAAAGGTTAGGGTTAGGGTTATTATTAATAATAATAATAATAATAATAATAATAATAATAATAATAATAATAATAATAATAATAATAATAATAATAAATAAAAATAATAAATAATTAAATAAAATTTAATATTGGATTAACTAACTTAAGATTATATATATATATATATATATATATATATATATATATATATATATATATATATAATCATTCATTCATTCATTTTCTACGGCTTAATCCCGTTAGGGGTCGCGGATGACTGGAGCCTATCCCAGTGAATAATAATAATAATAATAATAATAATAATAATAATAATAATAATAATAATTATTATTATTATTATTATTATTATTATCTCGTTCTGTCTATTTTTAACGACTAACGTAGAATTTCAAAGACAAACCAATGTTTAGAAAGGACTTTTATTTTATTTCTTTTTTACATGTATGTATTTTTTATTAGTGTACTTTTTTATTCTCTATTTTGTTTTTGTGTATGTTTTTATTATTGTGCAAGTGAACTTTGGGCATCCCTTGTTGTTGTAAATGTGCTATACAAGTAAAGTTGACATTGACATAGTAAAAAATACATTGCAAAGCAAATTGCAAGAACTGCAAGTGCATAAAAACATCATCATCACATTCAACAATATGAGCACAACCTATGACTGAGCTGTGTCCGCTTTTCTGTCAAACTACATTCTGACATCTTGAATCAGTTTGTCACATGTTCCTTCAAAATGACCTCCTGGTCATTTGTCTGTGGTAAATGTGCCTCATATATTACCGGGTAGATATACTATAGCTTATCTAACAGAAATTATTAAAACACTGGACTTCTGAGTGTACCGGTATGTTTTAATACTCACAAAAATTGCACTTCATTCAACTAACGTAATATTAATCGGAAACAACAACAAAAAAGGCCAAAAGAAAAAAAAAAATTAATTCTTAGCCGCTACAACAACGGTTTCATATTTACAAACCAAAGCCACACTATTCTTAGAGCCTCTTGAACGTTTTGGCCAGCACTGCCTCCTCCTAGAATCAGCTGGCCATCTCCAAACGGGACAAGGAAAAAACCAAAGAAAAGTTAGTGTGTCAAAACCGTCAAATCAGAATTCTGTTAACCAGGAATGTGTCAACGGAATATACAAATGTGAGGTGAAAATATGAACACTGGAACTTTGTAGATAGCAGTACCTGATAAACAATAATCTGTAATAAAAATGTATGAATAATGAATCAGTTCAGATACAAAATGACCAAAGTACTGAAGTATAATCTACACAGAATGCATGAGTAGTTTGGTACATATGACACACATTTTCTTAATTCACATTTGTGTTGGTCACCAGGCAGTGACGGAGGGTTTTGTACCGCAGCTGCACATCTTCAGAGCCCAAACTAAAACCTGTGAAGAAGCAGACATCGAAATGATTTAGTTCAACCTGGACAAGTGCACATTTGCAAACACAATACTTCCACGTTTGCATTTAGTCAAAAACTCTACTGCACCACTTTTGGGCCCACTTTATTTCTCGGGCTTCATCCCGCTAAAGCTCATGGTGCCCAAGATAAGACTTAAAACCAGGGAATACAAGGCGTTCTCTAAGGTTCGAGGAAGTTGGGAGGAAAACGGAATACCCAGAAAGAACCCACTCCATTCAAACCCATGCTGCCCTCCATCTAATGTCTTAAAGTTTTAAGAGTGTTTGTGTTTTTTCCTTTAAAAATGTTGTTATATCGACCTAAACTTTAAAATGATCCAATGAGTGTGAACATGAGACTTACCTTAAAATCTAAAAGTTTAGGAAAATCAAAAGCAGTGGCGTGTCCTTGTTATAATCCTTTAGAATAAGACAACACCTGTCCATAGCCAGACACACAGGCTCGTCAGGCTGACTGTGTCTACAGTCCCGGGACAATAACGAGGTTGGGGTTGTGTCCACTTCGGTCTGGTCTCCGGTTGCGCGTTGTCCGGGTAAGGCACAGCGCAGGGCTCTGGTCTGAACTGTGACAAACAGTTCCGCGCACTCTTCCTCGTGTTCACTGCCTTTACGACAACCTCTGGTTTGAAATGTTCTAGGTGGGCGCGGCCCACAGGTGATTCAAAAAGCGAAGAAAGAACTGGAGTTCTCCTGGTTTTAACTCATCTGTCAGGAAGAGCTGTATTCACACTGACACTATCCTATGTTCACTCTCACATCTGATTATCTTTATTATTAAGTCATTAGGCTTTACGTAATAGAAAAGACACATTTTAGACAAAGTCGTTAAAGCCTGTCATGTGAACATTCTTTTTTTTTTCCTGAGGCTATACAGTTAACGTTTACCTGTGATCTTAATGCGCTGCTCACTTGTCACAGACGTGACACATCTCAGGTTCACTGAATGTAAGGGAGCCTCACATCTGGAGCCACACCTTCTAGACTGACAGTGTATAGTGCTTGGGAAGAGCACTAGTGGTCAACAGAAGAAAAACTGTTGGCCACTAGAAACACCAGCGTCAGTGGGGGAACATAGGGCCCATGATCTCTTTTTTTGTTGTTGTTGCTAAATTAGATGTAAACCTCTACGTCTACTCACTTCAGTGTCTCCAGTCGACAGTAACGTTTGTGTTGAAGATGTAGGAGCTCCCTCACATCTGAGTCTGTAAGACGGTTCTCACTCAGGTCCAGGAGTGTGAGATGTGAGGGGTTGGACCTCAGAGCGGAGGCCAGAGAGGAACAGCTGGTCTTTGACAAGCCACAGTACTGCAACCTGAAGAAAGAACATCATGTGGCTAACGTCAAGAGAAATATCCATTAGGCTTAAACTGACCTTTTTTTTTTTTTTTAAATAAGCAAATAATAAGACAGCAGTAATGAAAATAGGTAAAGCATAGCACTGTTCTACATGTCTCATAGTTTATTGATAAATACATAGAAAAAACACAATTGGTCCCCTTTAATAGGACATGATACAACGACACGAGAATGTGTAAGTAAATGAAACACTCTAAAACTATATTTGTAAAGTTGATCTTGTGCTTTAGTGGAGACTGACCTGAGAGTGGAGAGCTCACAGTGAGGACTCTGCAGACCAGCACACAGCACCGACACTCCCGAGTCTCCCAGGTAATTATTAAAACTCAGGTCCAGCTCTTTTAGATGGGACGGGTTGGACTTCAGCGCCGAGGCCACCATTTCACAGTCAGCCGTGGAGAGGCCGCACTGAACAAACCTGGAAACAGATGTTTATTGGAAGTGTGCAGCGGCGGAGAGCCGGAATTTCAGTCATTTTATTGCTCACGTGAAGTATAGTGAACTGGTTTCAAAACATTTTGGACTAAATATAAGAGAATTTGGTTTAAACAGTCACTGAATTTGCCAGTGAAGACAGTGAAGATGTTCTTAACCTATGGGGTTACTCTGAAAGTTATGACCTCAAACAAGACAGAATTAAAATCTTAGAATCAAGCAATTTGAACCTATCTTAAAATGTGTTAAAGATAAATGAAAGGAAAAAAAACACAAGTGCAGACAGATGTGTCATAGCCAAGTTTATAAAGTTCTTGACTTGAGCATAAATGTGGGCCTGATAAAAACTGCATGAGGACTGCATCTGGCCCTCGGGCCGCAGTTTGCCCAGGTCTGGTATAATGGGTTGTAGGGCTGTAAGGAGCCAAAGAAACCTTTTGTGAGTAGCAGATGTAGCGACTAAACTGAAGCCAAGTTTTTTTCATTTTTGAAAATCCTTATAAACCAAACAAGTTGTTGCATGATACATACAGTATGAACCAGACACACACTTCAAAATGTCAGAGTTGAAATGTTGAGTCTGACAGCAGCAGCTACAGGGAATGAGATTTAGATGTTTCAGTAAAAAGTGAATGAGCAATAAAGACGAGGGAGCCGAATTACTCTCCTCATAGAGCAGGGCTATTCCTGCCAGTCCCACACGCTTCGACAGACACTTTACAAACCGCGAGGGTCTGGGGTCAGCGCGTCGGGTTTTAATTTCAAGGGCGGGCTTTCCGAGCACGAGTCAACCAATCACAGAAAACCCGGGATTTCGACACACTAAACCGGATGTTTTCGGAAACATGTAGCGTGAGGATATTTTTAGTGTGAAGCTTCACAGTTTTGCTGCTCAGGTTTTAAGGAATTGATATGTTCATATCAAAACCGAAGCAAGAGCCGAATCAGCTACGTTCACCGTCTTGAATGTTTTGAAATGGGGCTTGAATGCAACTTCCAACTTTTTAGTGTCACGTGTCAGAATTGCTGTGCTTGATTGGATCATCCTGACATTGGATGGAGAAATTATTGGCCGAGGCTCCGGTTTCAGACCCTTCTGTATTCAAACAGAATGTAACAGAAAGTAGGAGTGGCTGACTGATCAGGCAAGGGCTATTCAGGGCCCGGAGGCCAAATACGACCCACTAAGAAGACTGTTTTGGCCCAGCATGATGAAGCAGGCCATGGTCTGGACGGTATTGCTTGATTTGTATGTAGTTCACTATATCTGCTCTCTTATTCAGTAGCCCATGCATCAGTTGAAAAGACTTTGCTTTGCGTGTTTAAAAATGGTTTAAACATCATAGTTCTGGTTTAGTTCCAGGTCAGATTTTAAGATTTAGTCTTGTTTGAGACGTGGTTTAAGTCCGATGTAAATGAAATAGGTTTATTCTGCCTGCTGGGGTTTGTTTGGTCTAGACCTCTTTAATAGTACATTGCATTATTGATTTATTTTGTAATTACTGCAAAGAAAAAAGTATATTTTTAGCAAATAGTTCCATTTCGCCTTGTTTGTGGATATTGGATATAAAACACGTTTATTCGGTCAGTCCCTCAGACCTTAGCCCAAGCACAAATCTGGCGCTTCAATATAACTGAATAGGTGTGTAAAGCTGCTGTTAGTGAATGAGAACTGACCGAGCCTTTCTGCAGTTCCTCACAGCTGGGACCAGTCTTCGTCGACCTCCTACAGAGGTGTTGTAACTCTTTAGGTCCAGTTCCTCCAGGACCTGCTCTGACATCTGCAGCATGTAGGCCAGAGCGGAGCACTGAAACCCAGACAGTTCCTTCTGTGATCCTCCTCTAGACTTCAGGAGCTCCTGGATCTGCTGCAGAAGAGACTGGTCCTTCATTTCCATCAGACAGTGGAAGATGTTAATCATTCTGTCTGGAGAGTCTTCCTTAAAGCTCATCTCCTTCAGGTTCTGAATGACTTGGGGGATTTCTGATTGGTTTACTGGACTCAGCAGACCTTCTAAAAGTCTCTGGTTGGAGTCCAGACTGAGGCCATGAAGGAAGAGTACAACCAGGTCCAGGTGGCCGTTTGAACTCTTCAGAGATTTGTCAAGACATTGTTTGAGAAACTCACTTGCACTGAGTTTTGAGCTTTGATCTATTGACAGAAACCTGTGGATGACCTCTCTGTCACTTCCAAAACAGTGCTGCAGATAAACTGCTGCCAAAAACTCCTGGACACTCAGGTGGACGAAGCAGTAGACTGATTTGTTGAAGATGACACTCTCTCGTTTGAAGATCTCTGTACAGAGTCCTGAGTAGACCGAGGCCTCGGTCAGGTCCAGACCCACCTGCTCCAGGTCTTCCTGGTAGAACATGATGTTTCCTTTCTGCAGATGTTCAAAGGCCAGTCTGCCCAGCTTCAGGAGCAGCTCATAGTCGTCTGTGCCTCTGCCCTGGTCTGCTCTGTACTTCCTCTTCCTCTGTGTCTGCACTAACAGGAAGTGGGCATACATGTCGCTGAGTGTCTGGGGCAGTGCTTCGCTCTCATTGCTTCTCAACATGTGGTCCAGGACTGTGGCTGTGATCCAGCAGAAGACTGGGATCTGGCACATGTTGTGGAGGCTGCGGGAGGTTCTGATGTGGGACAGGACTGTCTTACACTGCTCTTCATCTGTGAACCTCTTCCTGAAGTACTGTTCCTTCTGAAGGTCTGTGATGAAGCCCCTGACCTCTGTGACCCTGTCCACACACTGCGCTGGGATCTGATTGGCTGCTGCTGGTCTGGAGGTGATCCATATAAGGGCAGTAGGAAGTAGAGTGCCTTTGATGAGGTTCACTAACAGCTCACTGACCTCTGACGTCTGTGTGACCTCAGAGATGAGCTCACAGTTAAAGTCCAGAGACAGTCTGCTCTCGTCGAGGCCGTCGAAGATGAACAGGAGTTTAGAGACGGACAGAGTGTGAGCTGTGAGCGTCTGTGGACACAACAACAACATGAACAAGAGCAAACATTTATCCAGACATGGAAACAAACACATATTCAAAGGACTGAACTAAAATGAACATTCTCAAGTCCTTCAAACTGAACTTCTGAACTGGACTGAAGCAGAAGAGCAGATAAAGGAGTGTCACCTGTTTGTCCAGCGCTGGATGGAACACTTGTATGAGCTCCATCAGACTGTAGCGCCCCCCTCTGACCAGGTTGAGCTCTCTGAAGGACAGCGGCACCACCAGGTCCAGCTCCTGGTTCTCTGAGCCCTGAGCCCAGTCCAGACAGAACTTCAGGACTGAGAAGGTCTTCCCCACTCCAGCCACGCCGCAGGTCAGCACCGCTCTGATGGACCTCTGCTCCTGCTGTGGCGCCCCCTGCTGCTCCTCACTGGCCAGTGCTTTAAAGATGTCCTGACACCTGATGGAGGTTTCCTGGACAGTGTTCTTGGAGAGTTTCTCCAGCCTCCTCTCCTCATGTTGGGCTGTGAGCTCTTCACTGAGGCCCTCTGTGATGTACAGCTCAGTGTAGATGCTGTTCAGAGGAGTTCTACTTCCTGCTCCTTCAGTTCCCTCTGTCACACTCTCACATCTGCTCCTCAGGCTCAGCTTATGGTCCTGCACAAGCTTCTGGAGCTCTTCAGCTGGGGAGAGGACACAGGTGTATCGGGTAACATGGCTTGCAGTTATTCAGGCAGTTTAAAAAAATAGATGAAAAAGAATATATATTTTGCTTATGGTTTTTAAGTCTCTGAATGGGCTAGCTCTCTGATATATTGCCCTACAATGTGGTCTTCTCTGCTCTAGCTGAGATTTAATTTCGTACGTCTGATAATTTTTACACCATTCTTGTGTTAACAGCCGTTTTAATACAACATGTGTTAGAACAGCTGTTAACAATGAAATAATTTAAATATAAGAGACTTGTATAGAAATCCAAATCAGGGACGCACGATCCAGCTTTTTCAGTTCCGATACGATACATTGGAATTAAGTATCTGCCGATACACGATATCAACCAATACTAGTGTAAGAACTGAAATAGCTTTTTTGTTTCGAAACATAAGACATTTGATCATATTGTGCTATGTAACTTATTTATAGTGCAAGCCACAATTAAACAACTTAAAAATAAATAAAATGTCAAACATTATGAGACGTTCTGGATCAACATCTGCCATGGGGACATGAAGCCAATCCAGCTAAATTTACTGATATCTAATAATAGTATTAAAGATATTCCGATATATCTGCCGGCCGATATTTGGATTTTTTGCACATCAGCCTCATCGGTCATTGGTCTTATTTTGGCCGATATTTGATCAGGCTGTGGTTTGAACAGTCGTCTGCACTGACAGTCATCGGCTGAGCTTTAAGTTAGTTTTGGAGAGAAATGTGGTTTGTTTTATATTTCTCCATTTTGCTTTAATCACTTTTTTAAATGTTTTGCAATGTGCATAAACATGTTGTATTCATTCAACGATGATATCGGCATCGGCTGATAAAATTTTTTTTTTTTTTTTTTTTTTTTAATTGGCATCATTATTGGCCAAAGTGGTGAGAGTGATTTAAGTGTTGCTTTAGACATTTCTTGAGACAAAGCTAAAATATCATGACTAGGTGTTTGTTACCACGAAAACCATGTTGCTGGAGAGAAAATTGCATAAGTCTCTGATGGCCAAATAATCCAGGCTTTGATCATCTCGCTTAATGGAACACTCCCATCGACATACTGTATGTTTTATTTGCATCATATCATTGGGATACAGACTCACCTTCCACAGTGTCGTAAACATCTTTTTCATTTGCCGTGTCAGTTTGTTGAGCTCTGGACCTGGAGTCTTCAAGTGACTTTTCTCTGTAGATAAAACATTCAACTCATTTAATGTAAACAGATTATGTTTTAGCACAGTCTTATGAATGAGCTGTTTGTCCTCACAATGTCTTTGAAGGAGCTGGTTCACCACTGAAGTCTAGAACGTGAGTTTTAGACCACTCACTCTTCATGGACACACCACTGGACACTGAGCCTGTGCATCTGTGCCTGGAGACAAAACATCATCTGTTGCTACTTTGCGGTTCATTGTGATTGTTGGATTTCCAGAAGTTTTAACCAGGACGGTTAGGGAGCTCTGGAGTGATAATACAGGAAGTGTGTAAGAATGACACTACCACAACTATTCTGTTGTTTAGTCTGTCATTTTCATTCATTATTCTTGTCTTTTTGTTAGTTTCTAAATGAAATATATGAATGTGACAAAAACATTACGGGCCGTATCTTGTCAAGTGGTGCAACACGTGGTGCAGGCAGTGGCGCTCTTTGAAAGACTAGACGCAGTACGAAGTCGAAAAGGCGGAACCAGTTGATCAGAATAGGGTGGAGCTGAGCTGCCTGCAGGTGGAGTCGTTATCAGTGCCGCCGCCCCCAATACGCACATAACGCAGAGCGCGTAGGGTATCACCTGCTCTGGGGGCACCAACTGAACTCATGAGTGACAGAAAAGTCTGGTCCAGACGCATGTGCCTGAAAGACTCTGGAACCCGTTTCGAAAACAGAAACGTGTTCTACGACTTGTAAGCTCTTAGACAATCTTTATTTTGCATCAATAGGACACATATTGGGCCAGTTACGAAGAGAAACACCAGATGAATTAAGACGGCTGCACATTTGATCACGCAAATTACCGCGGCGAAATACGGTGGGTTTTTCAAATGTGAAAAAAGTGAGTGCAGGAGAGGGAACAGTGGCGGAGGAGAGGACAGTTTGAAGGGGCGAAGACTGATGGGGCCCCACTGGAAAGCAATTTGGAAAAATTTGAGATTAATGGATTTACTGTTCTTAAACATCCCAGATAAAAAGAAAATGCATTTATTATGTAAAAAAAAAAAAATGTAGGGGGCGCTGATCCTAAAAGAATAGTAAGCCTACATTTAGTAGTGTTAGTAGTGTCGAGCGCAGTAGGGGTTGGGAGTTTTGTGGAAGCACCTTTTTGAAATCTTGCATAGGGCACCAAAAAGGCTAGCAGCGGCCCTGGTTGTTATCCAGCAAAACTTCATGTATCGGTGCTAATATTCAATTTCGGTACTGGATCGGTGCATTTCTATTTATAATACTATTTATGAGTTTCACATTGTTTCTTACTGTGAGTCAGAGGGAGCAGAGTCAGGACTGAACATTGGAGGTACAAACATAGACGCATCACTCTTCATGGACACATCGCTGGACACTGACGCAGCCGATCTGTGTTTGAAGAGAAAATACTGTTAGGGTTATCATCTGACAGAATGTAACAGTGTGAAAAGACTGTACTCACTTAGTCCCAGGGAGATCCAAGTCTGTGCTGTCCCTTGTAGCTTTTTTTCTGATGGAGCATTCTTTTTTCTGCTCACTCCCTGAAGCCATCTCCCCATTCACTCAGCCTAAAGCAGAAACCATACACAGTAACACAGGCATAGCAAAAAGCGAAGCCCTGAGTGGATAGCAATACTATTTTTATTCCCTTTGTACTTTTGTAAGAATGCAAGCTGTACATTCATATATATGCATTGTATTGACTCATCCCTGGCTACAATTGAAAACTATAATAAAAATCGCCCAGCCCTTGACTCAGTGTGACTTGTATATTTTCTTGCAACTTCTCAGACAGTTTTTCTACAATTGAATTTCTATGAAGCGTTTTCTTCTAAATCAGACAAGTATCGGTAAGAGATGGTTTATTACCTGACTAGTTTCGACGGTCACTTCCGTCTTCGTCAAAACCCCCAAAAACACGAAAAAGGAACATTACAGATCAGAACAGAGACACCGTCACCCTACCATATATACGAGGAGTAACAGAACGTATTGAAAAAACTCAACATTGGCACAACCGTAAAACCTTTCAGGAACCTCAGACAGCTCTTAGTACACGCCAAGAACAAAATAAAACCAGAAAGTCAGCAATATCAGACCACTGTAAACGCAACAGCCACATAATGGACTGGGACAATGCACGGATCGTCATCAGACAAGTATCGGTAAGAGGTGGTTTATGGGCTGTGTGCACGGAATTTTCAGTTGGCTTGCGATTGTTCAAAAATGCTAACTTCTGTACATACAACCATTTCCTGTTAGCATTTAGACACTATTATGTCTCTTTTTAAACACACAAGTGTCTCTGGTGAAATATTCCTAATATGTAAAGTCTTTAACATGTTTTCTGTAACATTCACCACAACTGTCTGATCTAAAGAGGATTTATTAGTTTTAAACTGATGGAGAGAAAACCTCATTGAAGAGTATTGAACAGGAAGTCGTTGTATGTACAGGATGTAGTATTTTAAACCAAAACAAGACAACTGCACTCAGCCAATAGGTGGGTTTCGGATGACATCACAACCTTCTACAAGCCAATGTAATTTCAATGAGGTGGAGGGCAGCTAAAATAAATATTGTTTAAATGCAATTTATTTTTGTAATACAAATGAGTAGTTGGTATAGTCATTATAGAAATAATCACTTTTTAAATTAGCTAAATATTTTTTGAATTATTTCACAACAAAGTCCTATGTTATTAATAGTAAAATCTGCCTCTTGCCCTCCACCTGACTTATAACTGCCAAGAATTCTAGAATGTGAAACCCACCTATTACCTGACTAGTTTCGACGGTTCACTTCCGTCTTCGTCAGAGGCGTCGCACGTCGCCTAGGTGACGTGTCTTATCAGCTGCTGTTCTCAGGTGTGGCCAGCCCAGCGGATCTGTAAGGTCTACCGGGCTGACCACACCCCCCCGCCGCTCGGTTGTCTTTGGAGAAGGTTGCTCCACTTACAGGAGAGTTGGAAAGCTCCTTCGACTCGATTCAAAGTGCGCGGGCTTCGCTTTCTGATTTCTATTGCTTCTTTGATCCATCGTTTGTATTTGTTGGTTTCTCGATTGAAGAAAACGCTTCATAAATACTTTAAGAAGACATGATGAACATCCCTAACCTACAACTGAATTTCTGTTTATTTCTATCCATCATTGCGACTGTGGGCTTTACAAACATCTGAAACAGCAGGATTTATTCAGATCCATCGTAAACTGTGACCTACTAACAACAACGGGTTTCTATCGTATCTGAGAGGTTTGAAACTCTCATTGAAAGGTTTGTGTTCAATGGAGTGAGAGCATTTAAAAGTACATGGGAGAAAAAAAAAATCTTCATATTTCTTGGCAATTATAGATGCTGTTAAGACACTTCTTAAAGATAGAAAAACAAACAAACAAACAAACAAACCTAAAACCATAGCAACTGATATAGTTTGAGATTTTAGCCTCTATGGCAGAACTGGCATATTTTTGAGAAACAGAAATGTCTGATGAAGTTTAAGAGACAAAAATTTGGGCTACGACAATAAACTTGTAGCAGATTAAATTCACAATATTGAGAATAAAGTCAAAGCCATAAAAGGACATTTTTCAATATTAAACTTGAACCTTTACCAGATCAAAATTGTATTTTGGATCATGGAACATTGTTGTAATCATAAAAATCTAATGTGCGTTTTTTTTTCTTCTTCTAAAATTACGATTTTATTCTCACAAAACTTGAAATTTAATCCATGAAATAGCTTCCTTTTTATGGCTTCAACTCGTAACTTTCTTAAGCTTCGACTTAATCTCAAAATGTTACAAGTTTATTATGCTAGAACAAACTTTTTATTTGTACTGGTTTTCAATATTTTGTCAAAGAAATGTGTTTTCAATAAGCAGAATTTGTTAAACCAGTGCTGACAGTCCACCACTATTCTGAGTTTAAATATGACCCTTGAGTAAAAATAATTGCCCAGCCCTACTCTATTGCTTACTTTATGGTCCCAAATTCAGAGAACGACCCGTTTTCATATTTCCACACAGTGACATGTTTGACTTTACGAGTGAACTCAGTTACATGAAGCTCAACAGTGGATGACCGAAGTACAGACCCTCGTTATAAACCTTCTTAGTGATTTTGATCAATTCAAAGGCTGTATTAAGAGTTTAAAGGCAAGTCACGGGCTAGCCAGACCTACTGCGTGTTTTTTTATACCAATTACAATACTTCTCATTCTTTTTTGCCTCACACGTCTTGACTAAAATCGGTAAAAATTCAATCTAACTGTTCCTGAACCCTTTGGAGTTCAGACAAATGGCTGGAGTCTTTTTAAAGCTGTCTCTGTAGTTTTTGCTTCTGATGTCCAACAGGCTCATCAGAAGTGAGAACTTTCTCCAGGCAAAAGAAAAACAAAATCTAAATTCCGCCCAAAAATTTTTGGTAGATATATTCTGGTAAAGCTGGTGTTGAGGTGAGACATAAATGACACTAGATTTGGCATATTTTGGGTTTTTACAGTCCCTCTGTAAAAAGCTGAAGGCAACTGAGGTAAAATTGAGTTTAAAAGACCTAAAATTTCTCCAAAAAATGTAGACGGAGCCATAGGGCTGGGCGATATTGACAAAAATGAATACCTCGATAATTTTTGGGCGAATCTCGATCACGATATTTGGACGATATTCAGTCAGTTCAACATAAACGTGTTAAAACCTACCTGTTCAAATGAGTTTCAAATGTATTGAATGTTGTAGTGTTTATCATGATTTGAGCAGGTGTGTCTGTCTTAAATAAAGTAGAACAAGTACATTTAGCCATTAACTCAAGAACACAAGATTGGTTTTCATAATTTCAAATGAGTGTGTTTGTTTTTGATAAAACAAAAATATTTTAGGCTTGTTCTGCTGGCAATCAGGTTCAAACCAATCAAAATCACTTCAAAACATATAAAATATGACAAATTAGACACACATTGTCCCTTGTTTGCGCATTTATAATTGTCTTCTACTGTGTTTTATTATCAGACAAAAGAGCGGCAATCTTCCATTCGAAACTAATTTTTGCAGCATGTTCTTACTGCACGATATACTCGATATTCAATTTTTGCATATCTTCATAACAACATTCACGATGTTATCTAAAATTTGATATATTGCACAGCCAATACAAAGTCCTATTAAAATTTTTGGGGACTTTTTACTCTATAAAAGGGATACAATGGGATTTTTATATTTAACCTTTCCAGGTGCTTCACAGTATGCTTTTTTCAGACAGTGAACAAAATGGAATTTTTCAAGTAAAAAGTGGGAGGTCCCTTCGAAGAGACGCCAGAATGATAATAAAGTTGCAGAAGCTTTGTTCCTCTCACTCAAAGCGGCATGTTTCTTTAAACTCTTCTCTCTCTGTCCTGATTTGCATGAAACGAGGCTCTCTCGGCATCTTAACTGAATGGCCTCAGGTTGAATTACTCATATAAACAACTACCCTGGACTGGGGCCAACTTGTCGCAGGGTTAGACAGACAACTCTCACTCTCTCATTTATTGACAGAGGAAATTTAAAGTTTACCTACACATGCATTGTTTTGGGAGGTGGGAGGAAACCAAAGAAAGCCCACAGTGACAGGGGGAGAACATGTAAACTCCACCCAGAGAGATCATGACATGTTGACTTGGCTTGACCCAGGACCCATGATCTCTTTATTGGGAAGCCAGAGTTTTAACCACTCTGCTGTGCTTAAGGTTTGCCGTTAAAGCTCCTGCAGCTGACGTCACGCCATCCCAGCATGAACTGCGTATTCTCAGGCCAGCACAGACGATTCCATTGAGTTCAACGAGAGCGGATGGTATGTAGGCTAATGAATTATTTTGACAAAAAAAAAAGTGGATTTCTGGAGCTTTAACAACTTAAAAAAAAAAAAAAAACCCAGTAGGCCTATTGCTACTACTCAATACATTTTTGCTTAAAACAACAACAATACTATCTAAGACAAAATATTAATAAATGAAAACTTGTGCCTAATTACTTGCTCTATGTTGCACAATAATTGTTACAATAATCATAACTATTTGGGTGTGTCCTGACCTGCATGCAGTTTAGCTCTGTTTATGTGCGTGTCTTTCATTTTTCTACAGTCAAGGTTTGGAGACACACCCACTGCAAAATTTATATCAAGTTTTGAACCAAAATTTTGAATCGATCTGTGGTTCTGTGCCGTACGTGGCGTATTCTAAAAGGGGGCTGTGCCATCAGGTGTGTGGACATGTCCCCACCTGTCTTACGTACGTCTTAATTTCTACAAAACAGACGTTTTTTACCTCTGGTCTAATCTAAACAACAACATGAATTGGACTCCTTGTGTTTTAGTGAACAGAAAATGTACAGATGGAAAACTGTAAATTGTGCCGGAACGATTTGGAAGGATTTCTTTTTAAAAACAAGTATAGTAACTTACCTGACTTGGAGAGACGCGCCTGCTCTGCTGCTTTCATTTCTCAAAACTTTCACTTTAGCTGCGCCAGCTCGGTCACGTGACCAGCCCCTCCCCTCCCTGTGTTCTGAGCTGATTTTCTCTGGTAGGGAGTTCATTGGATTCCTTTGCTTCCTTCATAATTGTCTTCACTTAAGTTACAGCAGGGTCAAAGATGATAGCAGATCATAACAACAACCACCATCATCACCAACAACATACAACAACACATAGGATTTATAGGGGAAAGTGGGTTGATTTGTGACAGTGTGGATGTTTCTAAAGAGCCATAAAAGAAATTAGTCATGTGACCACACAATATTGAAGACTTAGCCATTTGACTCATTCTGTAAAGACGGTAGCCTCCCTGGATCCGTATAGCGCTACTATAGGCCTTTTCCCACTGTAGGAACTTTTTTCTGGTCCTAGAACTTTTTTAGTTCCTGGCTGTCCCCATTTTGGGAGCGTTCACACAGAGGAGGAGCTATGGACTGGGGCCACACTTTAGGGACTTATTTAGCTCCTGCTCTGGGGCAGGTACTTTCCAGTCAGACCAGGAACCTTTTGGTGACACAAGCACATTTACAACACTAACTTTGTTTGGAAGTCGACTTGTTTGTTGTCGACTCAAGCCGGATTGATCTCTCGAGATTACCGGAGCCTACGTAGCCCTGACGTTGCCCCCGACCCCCCTTACCGGCTCGAGCCGACTGGACCGCCTCCACCATCTTGAACACACTTATGTTTGACCATCGAGGCAGTACAGACAGTCACAGTTTTTGCACACATAACTGCAAACTGAGCGAGTTTGCACAAAAATGTTTAAAAAAGGCCTGAAAACAGTAGATATTTCATTTTTGCCTCGATATACACAATTTAACTGTGAAAAAAAGTTGATTCTGCGTTTAGTTTCTCTTTCAGTATACATGTGATTGTATTGCTATTTGCTGCCACTTGGTAAGAACACCTTTGAAAAATATCTTTTTCGTCTCAATGGAACTTTCCTGGCTAAATATAAGGTTACAAAAAAAAGCCTAAAGACAGTAGCCTACATTTTCTCCTCCAGTTGTCCCAGAATAGCACACGAGGTTCCAGCGATGTTCCATCCAAGTACTGCTCAGACCCAACCTGCTTAACTTCTGACATCTAACAGGATCAGGCATTGACAAACTGGTTTAATCAAAGCTACTATATCAGCAAAACTGTTGAGTCCAGTCTGTTTTTACTATGTTCTAGTCCATTAATGATTGACTTCTGTTAGAACGACGCACTCTCTGCTATATGTATCAGAAAGTTATTTGTCACACTTGCTTACAATCCAATAACTGTTTTATGAATGAAAACACAAAAGTAAAACTACATAAAAAGAAATAATGCCAAGGAATCCGAAAGTTTTTGTAGTTTCTTTAATAAATAACCATTGACAGCATTGGGAGAGAGCATGGCCGTGAAATAAAAGGCACTTTGAAAACAAGTGGCTGAAGGCTGAGTGTGGTCAAAGAAAGGCATTTTGGTGGAACATATTTCTGAGGTGATGCGCGTTTCTTCAAAGCCCTAAAAAAACACTTCACATACACATAACACTCTCACTCACTGACAGAAACATTTTTGGTGTGACGAGAACACGGGGAAAGGACCTGAGAACGAAGCACTGCACTTTTCCAACACAAATAATACTTCAAACAAGAGCCGTGGAGTATTTTTTACATCTCAATCGATTGTTCGGCATCCTCACAAAGTTTGCGTTTACTTCCACAAGTGGTTTACAACCCCTTTGACGGTAGCTACAACAAAACGGTAACAAGCTAGCTAAATTCTTCACAATGAACATCTTCACTTTACCAAAACACAGTTATTATTTGTTTTTGTACATATTTTCTTCAAATAAATGCTTTAGGAAGAGCTGAAAGATGGATTTATTTTGATCAAATATAAAAAGATGAGTCAGCTAAGTCAGAATCAGTTCCATAGTCGTAGCTAACCTAGCCTGCGGCTAAGTTTTCAAAACAAGCTAAGAGTAGGCCTTACAATTTACACCAATACATTATCTTGAACTTGCATTATCTGATTTTGCATCTTATAATTGTGAAAAATGACTGTACTGTCTGTCTAAATTTGCTAAAGCATTAGCATCCTTTAGCATCCATGGCTACAAGTTAATTAACTCTTTTGACAACTTTCAGTAGCTGGACAAAAGCTTTGTAGCAACTAGCATGCTAATATCTCACTTCTTATTCACTTAGTACAGCTTCTGTCATCATAACTAGAAGTTACAGTAATTACATATAGTTCATCAGAAAGTTAACTTTCAATGCCATTATTCTTACATTAGCTACTTTAAGCCTGCTTAGCCCATTGCTAACCCCATTTCTACACTCAAATAGTTTTCCATTTGGCTGCCTAAACCTTAGGCCTACATGTTTTGTTGTTTTTAATGTAAATTTTGAGCATAAAAAGGTTTGTGTAACCTAACCTTACCTGTTCTCCTAAACTTAATGACCCTTCAGACCCGATTATAATTTGTAATCAGTTTTTACAAATGTTGTTCTGTTGTGTAATTAAAAACTTTGTGTCTATATTGTTTTTTTTTACGTGTCAGTTCATCACTTTCATGTCCTGTGAGAGTTATTGGTTGTCATAGAAACTAATACTTGATCCAGCAAAAAGGAAAAAAGTCTGGTTGCATTTTCAAGCATCTCAAAATCAAAATGAGGTTTGTTTTGCTTTACTTCCTGTCCTCTCGGAGGAAGTGCATATAAAAAGTAGAATAGTAAAGCAGTAGATACAAGTCCCGTGAGGAGAAAACTCCTGGTACAGGTCTGCGAGGTAGGGGACTTCTCATATGGGTCTGCAGCTCTCAAAACATTCTGATAAAGTTGTAATGTTGCAATGTCATGTGAACGCAATCTATTCACCATCCCTAGCCCACTACGTATATGCAGCTATTGTTTATAATGTATTTCTGCTCATTTTAACTTCAAAATCCATTTAGCTTAGCTCTTCTCCTGCTTCTTTTGTTTCCGCTCAGGCTTGTAACATGTAACACACAGAAGGTCAGTGCACAGAGAAAAGGAGTGATCGACAACACAGACAAAACAGTTGTGAAAAACCATAATCCACAAATATATATATTCATACATCCAGCATGTGCACAAAGTAAAATCATAATAATAATAATAGTCATATCTGCCCATACCAGTCCTGCGGCAGGAGAGAAAGCACCTTCATCTCGTAGTCTTCAGCGTCAAACTTCAAAGTATATACACACAAAATGCATTGTACAGAGCAAAGTGGACAAATGCATAGAATTCAATGGTATTAGTAGAAATAGATGCGGTGAGTTGATGCTATACGAAAAGCAACAGAATTAAAAATAACAAACAAAAAAAAGTTGATGGTTTCCGCCTGTGTTCTGGAGGTGAACGAGTCCATTTTAAACGCTTCACTTTCCTTCGTATTTGGGGTTGACGACGGTGGTCACGGCACTTTTGTAGATGGGATTTTCACCCTGGAAAAAGAAGAGAACGTAAATATATTTAATATATAAGATTGGTAAAACAAAGGCCACACATTGAACAAGCAACTCATAATTGTTGTTACGACCAAATCATGCGTTTTTATTATTTATTTCCAGTTGTGTTCAATATTTACGCCATGGTTCTAGTGTGAACATTTCCACTTAATGTTTAAATAAATATTTACAAAGGACGTATTAGGGATGCACCGATCCGATACTTGGATCGGATATCGGTCCCGATCCAGGAAATTTTGCTGGATCGAGTATATAGGTTTCATATTGGTTTAGCCGATATACTAGTTGTGCAATTAACTGAACATAATGAGACTTATTTACTGGCTGGTGTTGATCCAGAACGACATTTTATTCATATTACGTTGGATAGTTGTGACTTGCACTAACTTACATAACACAATATGAATAAATGTCTTAGGTTTTGAAAAGAAAAAGAAGAGAAAAGCTATTTCAGTTCTTACACTATATTGGTCGGGAATCGACAGACACTTTACAAAGTATTACAAAGTATCGGTACAGGAACGAAAAAGCTGGATCGGTGCATCCTTTAACAAGATGTTTGTCCTACGTTTGAAAATTCAAATTTGAATGAGCGGTTCTCAAAATTGTCATACTACTTATAAGTATCATTTAAGGAAACAATTGTTTTTTTATAATTGGCTAAATCAAAACTCAAAGGTCTTACTGGGGTGTTTCCACTAGCCGTACTTGACCCTATTCTTCCAGGCTCTGGTTAGCACTCATTTTGAGAGATTTGGAGTGGTTGTGGAAACACAACTGAGCCAAGTACGACAGAAGTGTAGAGCCAAGTAGGTAGGGCTGGGCAAAGTTGACAAAAAAATATTTTTTGATGTTTTATTTTTTAATAACAATATTTAGATGTTTGAAATTATTGCATCCTTTTTTAACCAAATACTCTGGAGATCCCAAGGAATCATTATATGATTCCAGTGGTGGCCCATCCACCAGGTTGTGAACCATTATGGTAGAGAACCTCACTTACTGTATCACCAAGTTCACAGAACAGTGTTTTTGATAATTTGCATTATGCAGAAAGAGCCCTCCGTTTAGCTGGGGAAACTTCTTTGAATAAAACAACGAAACGGGACGAGAGCAGCTGTTTGGATCAGGTATGAACCGGTCTGACAGCCGTTTCTCTCCTGAAGCTTCAGACAGTGTTTTTCTCGCCATTTTTTCACTCTCCTGAATGTAACTTTTAAGGGTTGTGGGGTTGAATTTTATTCACAAATGTTGATTTAGCAGCAGAACTTTTTCTGGAGGCGGGGTAATCCCTCTTATTAACATATTGTAACAAGAATTTCGCGCTGTCAACAGGTTCTCATTCTGACTTGCATCTTCTCCTTCATGTAAACTAGCTGTCCTTCATCACATCACACTCATGCAATTATTCCACAAACTTTACTCACATTAGGCTCATTCAACTTGAGGAAAGACCGAGCAAATCCGTTCACATGTCAACGTTGACATGATTTCACCTGTTTTTCTTTTTTTCTGCGCTCTCATTGTTCTTAATTGACACAGATTTAAACAGTCTTTACTCAAGTCAAACGAGCCTTGTGATGCAACAGATTTGACAGTTTTTCAGAAATGGGAAATGAACAAAATGAAAAAAGTTCACACAGGAAGTGCAGCAGAGTCATGCAGGAAAACACACAGATACAAACTTAAAGAGCGGCAGCTTTGCGGCCGTAGCTGGGGTTCTGGAACTGATTGATTGGGCTCTTGTAAATGGGATTTTCTTGCTAAAGGTAGAAAAGTGGAATGGTCAAAGACAGAAGATCAACAGAGAAAGGTAAAACAGAAGTAAAAGGACGGAATGATGAAAAAAATTGTGACAAAAAGTTGGACAAAAGCAAAAGAAAAGGCCTGTCTTAAAATCTGGTGAACTGGTTCTTTCTTGGATTTAAGCAATGTAACAAAATTCTGATTCGCAAGATTACATTTGAACTAAGATATCTAATACAACAGTCATACAAAAAAATCTCTCTTCCAAAAATTTATTTGAAATGTAAAATCCTAAGTCAACACTAGAGGGAGGCAAAGCACTGTGACTACAATCCTTTCTCTCTTCAATGCCTCTTTTCTGTCCCATATTGTGTAAATAATTTTGACAATTTAACGATTTCTAATAGATTTATATGGGAAACTGACACTTGAAAGGCGTGTTTTGCAAAATAAGGCCAACGGTGTCATGTTAAATTGCTAAAATATGGATCTAATAACAACAAACAAAGATTTATCGGTCTCGATTTCACAGTCCAGTTGAAACATTTAGTTTGGATCTTGATATTGTGTGAGGTCAACACTGCTGGTGACATTTTTTCATTCACGTTTCACAATAAATAAATAAATAAATAAATAATAAAGAAAAGATTTTATGACAACTCGGCTTTATTGACTTACTACAACAGCGTTTTCTCATAAATTGGACCATTAGGTGTGTTCAAGATGCGTAAATCTTCGCCTGGATGGCCGACGAGAGCAGACGGCTTAAAGCAAGGGGAGGAGATTCAACTTGGCCACTTGTTGTGCTCGACAACAGTCAGGTTTCATAGAGTCGCAGAGATAACACAGGTCTCGCATTTACTCAAAGTGTTGCACTGAATAAAGTTACATACAACTTTGCAAAAGCATTTATGCCTCCCTCATATATCACAGACTCACTCATACATCACCAGAACAATGAATCAAAAGCTCATCATAAAGTTTACCCACTTGAGTTCTGTCTGGGAGAAATTGACTTTCAGCTCATTAAGATCATGTATTAATTATGCTGTGAATAATGTGCAACATCCTGGGTCTTTTCTGGCTCATGTTAAAGATGTGTGATGATATAAAAGTTCATAGATACGATAAAGACAAACTAGGAACTGCAGCGCGCCACATTTGATCAAAGCGAATCAGCAGTCAGTCCACTGCACTACATTTCCCATCATGCATTATGGCTTTGCAGTCATTGAGGCAGCGAAGTCGGGCTGCAGTTGCTTTTTTTCGCCTTAACAGATTGTCAAGGCGGCTTTAGCTGGATTGATCTCTCTCGGTCAAGCCACCCGTACTGTCTTGACTATCTTGAACACACCTAACAGGACCATAAGACCAATTCCAGTGCAGCAGTGGACCAATCACAGTGCACCATTTTGTTCATCCCAAAACAAACAGTGGATGACAGACATCCTACAACCTATTTTAGCAAAATTACAAATTATGTTGGTTTTTGAAAAATGTGCACATTTTGGACGAGAAAGATGTTTTTGCTTTACTCTCAACTGGTTTAAAAAAAGTGACTTCTCGGCTACTTCCTGGTTCGGACACTTTGACCAATCAGCAGCATCCATGACAGTGGAATCAACCCTTTTCTAACCACACAAAATTTCAAAACAGAGCTATGGAGGGACATGTAAGGATCAAACCTAACATCAGATTTGAATTGAAACACCACTATCAAAGCATTCAATACAGTTTTTTTTTTATATTGTCCCATCCCCAAGTCTTTCACTAAACATTTAAATCACTCTATTTATATATGAAAACAACTTGCCACTCATTATTTATCACATAAGTCTTTGTGGTCTTCTTACCGTGTCCCATTTGGCGTTCATCTTCTCTTTCTCAAACTTGGCGAACTCTCTGCGGTCGTGGATGATCATGAGAAGCTTCCAGATGAGGAGCAGGGCCAGACCGATGAGGACGATACCAGCTACCACACCCGCCACGATGGGGATGATGTCAGGGCCCGCCGGGCAGTCTGTGACCAAAAGAACAAGCAGTGAGTAAGACATTTATGGACATTTATGTTTATGGAAAAGAAGGTATGACATTTCTACTGAATGATAAACATGACAAAAGATACGGTATAACAGTGGACCGTATTTGCATATTTAAGTGAAAACTGTTATATATTTCCACAGATCAGTTATCAGGACACAACAAGGAGCTCTGTGACTCATAGGTACAAGATCAATATTACAATATACAGGAGATATATTACATCACATGATCTGAAATAGATTTAAGATCATAGTGTCATACCTGTGGATTGACCCACGTATGAGCAACTCCATGCAGGGTTTTTGTTCGAAAACAGGCTTTTGAAATTACATTTGACCAAATCTAGTTATATAGA